>MU223845.1:1732293-1758614 GCA_018584345.1 Thuja plicata
TGTCAAAATTGTCAATGCCAGACACGAAATTATGACAGGATTGCATCACCAGCATATGCCACTTGTCTTAATCTCATTTAAATGAGTTAAGAAATATCCTCATGAGCTTATAAATTAATATTTTATGGATTTATCAATTTAAAAGGATAAGGAATGTTATCAAAAAGGAGGAAAAATATTAAAGGATATAAGCAGAGCAGTTTTCAAGAATCAGTTTTATATAACTGAATAGAGGTTTGTCGGGAGGGAGATAAGTATGCTCACAAATGACAGAGAAGGGGTTCTAGTTTTCTGAGTTTTGGCTAGGGGACTTTGAGCCATAGCAGAACAAAGACTGTGAATACAGTGATAGGGGTTCCGGATCCCACCTAACCCGAGAGACTTTGTACCAAGGGAGGGATAGTTTAGGATATTTTTTATTGTAATGCAGGGAAAATAGGGATAATGGAGGAAGTTTTAGTTTCTTTTTTAGGAAGTTTACGTTCAGAATCTTTGTTCTGTAAGGCTTTGATTGAGTTTTCGAAGAGAGGAGAAGAATGCTAATTAAATCTTTGTATTTAAATATTCTTTCTCTTCTGATTAAAATAGAACTTTGAGTCTTTTTAATTATCTTTAAATGATGCTCTGTTCGTAATCACAGTTACTATAAAACCTTTGAGTATTATGTAACTGTGTTCCTAAAATTTGTAGCTTTCAGTCTAGTTGTTATTTCTTCTTGCTTCTTTTCTCTTCATTCTGTAGATCCATTTTCAGCGTCTGTGGCATAGTTATGAGCAGATGTTTAATTTCCTTTCTTGCTTTCAGGTTAAAAGCATTATTGGTTATAGTTTAGTCAATTCATTGTAAATCATATACGGGGAGATGTACCCAGATAATTCAGAGGGCGCTTACACTCTTCAATAGAAAAGTGACCCAACTATTGGTGTTGGTTGAGTCTTCTTATTTGGGCATTTTGGGGTTAGTTTGTAATCATTTTCTTCAAAGACAAATCTGTTCACCAACAACACTATATCTGATAATGATCTGTTTGAGTAGACCTGCTGTCTTGATCAGTTCCAGTGAATTGTATGCACTATCTACTTCTTCACATAGATCTTCAACTGATGAATGATATAGCTATTGTCCCAAAACAACTAGCATCCTGCTCTGTTCTTTTCTACTGTCTGTTTTTCTTCATTCACGCTTGGTGATCACAAATGAACTGCTATATGTATCTTCTTCAAAATATATGATCACGTCGGCTGTAGGAATCCCTTCAATACTTTTCTTGTTGGCTAAACTAATCACGCAACATAATTAGAACTGCACAACTCAAAATGAATAGATGCATCACTTCACATAGTTGGCTTCGCCAAAATCACTCAAGCATCACACTTTAGATGAAACATGTTTATAACCTTTGGTTAATCATCTTTGACTCATAACTAACATGAATACAAACACACATTTATCAAAGATAGGCGTAACTGAAGAATCAATAAAATTACCATCGGCTCTTAAAAACAATCCTCTAAAACTATGGTAGGTAAACAGATCAACATAACTCAACTTTAACTAAACTTCTCAATCTGCATGTATGAACATAGCATAATAAATATGTCTTCAACATAAAAACAACTGCACAAGGCTCCAACATATCAATACTGAAAAGTGAATACGGTACACTGTTGTATACTATATGTTGTCATTAATGACAAACATATACTCAACAATTTGCACACGGGAAAATCTCCAACAAAGATGCCCCAAGAAATGGGGTTTTGATTGAGTATGTGATCATTGTAATGTTGATGTCCTAATCCTACCCCCTTGGGAGAGAAATCAAAATATGGCTAGGTGTCCTAGTGATGAGAAGAAATTCGATTGATAAAATGATACAAGAAGAAGCTGATCTGATTAGAAATAGTTTCCAAGTGGTCAGGATAGAAGATGTACTTGATGGGAAGTCATGTTTGATCAAGATTTGACCAAAATTATGATACATGGATTGATTAGAAGAAAAGAAGGAGAGATTTCCATTGGTTGTGCAAGCTATCAATTTCATATTTTGATTTTGATCCTGAATATGGAATCAGGACAGTTAGATTAGCAAGGGGTGTCATGTTCATGCACAACTGACCACTTGACAAAAGGAAGATTGGTCGATAAGAACCTTAGATCCTTCACATTTGAGAGAGATATCAATATTATACATATTTCAACACCATGCAGATACAGATTTAGACTAACATGAATGCAACCTAAGGTATAGTCACCAAACTTTTAGCGTTGAAATTTTTTCATCATTGAGCATTTTTGGAACATCGGAGTCGATACAATCCTTACTGGTGCCACTGCGACCATAAGAATATGAATATGAATTTCATCAGATAAGATATGAGAAACTAACATAAGCATCAAGGCACAAAAGCCAAGATGACCTGAATGTTGTTTTTAGTTGATGTTTCAAGAGTACACCAGTATTGAGGCATTCAAAGTCAAGATAACCATGAGTGTGATCTTGCGTAAATAGAGCAATAACAATCAAGGAGATAGTTCTGACCTCACCTTGGCATACAAATAAATAGGATCAAGGGATGTGAGGCTTTTTCACCTTAATGCGGGAGCTATTACCACATACATCTTGTTTATTTGATGTTGCTGGATCATTGGAACCATACCAACAAGCAGTAGAAAAAGAAAATATTAACAAAAATCAATGAGAACAAACACCATACAAAAGAGAAGTTCAACCTACTTCAGCCAGTTTCAAAGTTTTTGGATGTGTATATGTATGAGGTGTTGAGAAACATCGACGTTCTTGTAAGTGTGATGTGTTTGATTGTTATCGATCTATTGTTTACGTTTACAGTATCCAATGTGTGTTAAGAAACACAGATGCATCCAAAGATAGTGTTAAGAAACAATTTTGATTAGGGTGTTGAGAAACACTTGTTTGTGTCAGTAGTGAGTTGTCCTTTAGAAATGACAAGATTACTGACTCTAGTATAATCCAAAGATATGATCAAATTTGGGACCCATGCCCCTAGTAGCAAAAGATGATGACTGACTTGACTCATAATGTAAGGAAAAATCTGATTCGATTGCCCCCAGGCTATGACTCTGAATCAGTTTCAAGCCAGGAGGGTTCTCAGAAGAACCAAAGTGTCACAAAAGTCACTGAAAGATACGTACAAATTGAATCAAAGGATTGCCAAGACTGAGCATTGATAGATGGAGCAATGAGTACAAGAGGCACCTGTTTACCAGGTTTTCACCTAGGCACTTTTTCTTCTTTTTCATTTTTTTTGTATTTTTCCATTTTTTTTTGTACTTTTGATTTTATGGAGGAACTTAAGCTTCTTGCTCTTTGGATAGTGCTCCTTTGAAACATATTCTATGATGGACCAAGGCCGCTAAAAGTATGTTCAAAGATGCTGATAAGGTGATTGTAGAGAAGAGTGATATGGAGGATAAGGGAGATGATAGCCAAGGATTTATGTGATGGATTGGATAAGAGGACTAGAAGGATATGAGATGGATGGGTAAGAGGTAGGTGTGGGATATTGGATAGGGTATGGTGATAAGATCAAAATTGACACACCCCTTGAAGGGTATTGGATGAATGGAGGAAAAATGGATGGAATAGATTGAGGCTTTGATTTATCAGTAGATATGGATCTTGGTACACAAGGACCCAAGATAGATGGAAAAGGGGATGAAGTATTCAAGGTTATGGATTTTAGGACATGAGGACCCAAAATAGAGTTAGAAGATGGGAGATGTTTAGATGGAGATGAAGTGGAAGACTTTGGAAGCTTGGATGCCAACTCTGACTTTTCCTTTTTGTTCAAGCCATTTAATAGAGACTTGGGAATCCACATAACTTTTGATTTTATTTTTACATCCAAGTCCTTTAGAAGAGACTTGGGAATCCACATAGCTTTTGATTTTCCTTTTATTTTTGATGATTTAGAACACAATTCTTCCATGATGGATTTAGGAACCCATATTTTCTTTGATATTATTCTTTGCTCAGATTTTAAATGCAATTATTCCATGATGGATTTAGGAACTCATATTTTCTTTGATATTATTCTTTGCTCAAATTTAGAATGCAATTCTTCCATGATGGATTTAGGAACCCATATTTTCTTTGATATTATACTTTGCTCTGATTTAAAATGCAATTCTTCCATGATAAATTTAGAAACCCATATTTCTTTGATTTTATTATTTTCTCAGTGGACCTTTGTGGTCTCTTGAACATTTCATTTTTCATTTTAGTCACATGTCTATTAGATTTGACATAGTTATCTTCATATGTAAGTGGATTCTTGTATTTCTGATTTCTTTGTTGCACATCCAAATTGCTTCCAAAAGAATTGGGAATTGTGGATGAATAAGGTCGATATGGATGGGTTAATAGGGAGAATTCAAGGATGTATGTCTTTGTTGATCTTGATAGGGGATAGGGTAAGTGGATGACAAGCTAGTAGTGATAGGCATGGTGGATGGAGGGATATAAGGACCCAATATAGATGGAAGGTTTGACAGTTTTAGCTTTGTGATATAAGGACCAAGGATGGATTTGGAGGATGGAGAAGGATGATTCTTACAATTGAATGGAGGGAGATAAGGCGTGGAGGGGATATGATCAACATCTTTAGAGTGAGCTGCATGACCAAGGATTTTCTCTTTTGAATTCAATTTTATATCAATAGGTGCATGAGTATCTTTTATAGGAGCAACTGAAGCTTAAGGGGATTTATTCTTATGCAAGGGATTTAGAGGAATGATAGTTTCTTGAGGTGGAGGGGTATGAGTATGACAAGGAGATGATGGGATGCTCTGGTCTTGACAAGGATCTTTAGATGGTGTACAAAGGCTACCTTTCTCTTGATTTTTAATAGGCACATTAGAGATGTGAGAAAGGATAGCTTAATCTTGCTTGGGAGATGTATAAGATATAGGAGATGTAAGAGTTTCTTTTGGGAAGAAATGGAAGGAGATGATGAAATCATCATGAGACTCTTGAGATATGTGACTTTGGTCAACCATTGGATAAGGATGAATAGTTTCTTGATCTTGATCATTACTAATATTTATTTCTTCACACCTTGGATTGCCCTCTTGACATGGAGCCACTTCTAAGGATGAGGTAGGAGTGTTGATTTGTATGAAGGATTCTTGACACACTGATGGACAATCATTTGGAGTAGGAATGATAAGCATTGAAGCACATGGATGCTTTGGGTCTATGATCTTTGAAGCCTGAGAAAGACTTGCAGTCATTTGTTGATTAGCTTGGATCTCTTTTAGAGGTAGTCCCTCAGGGTAGACATAGTCATCATTGGGTTCATTTATTGATAGAGATGGTGAAGCTTTAGGAGATGGAGGAATGGTGGAAGAAGTAGATGTGATATGTGAACCATTTCTAGACATGGATTCTTGATATTGATCATGCTCAAGATTAGATGAATCATTAGGATTTTCCACTTTGATTATACCATCATCTATGAGATATTGGATTTTATGTTTCAACTCCATGCAAGATGAAGTTTTATTCTCATTGTGTTGATGATATACACAATAGGTACTCAAGAATATCAATCCATGTGATGTGGCTTGAGGTAATGTAATGAGGTCATTCTCTAGAAGCTCTTCCAATGCTGATTCATAAGATTGTCCCAAAGGAGTGAAGTTCCTCTTGTGTTTAACCCAAGGTTTTTCTTTCATGAGGTTACTAATCCCTTTGGAGGTAGACTTTGTGTTGTTTTCAATAGCTTTTAGGGCTTTGGATCCACTCACTTGATCATGATCAAATAGAAAAGGATAGATTGAGCTTGATGAGGATTTATTGGATTGTGTATCCTTTTCCCCCTTTAATTCCTAGATTTTAGATTTCAAAGTTTCAAGTTGTTTTGCTAAAGCTGCCATAAGCATATCTTCTTGCACATTATTAGGACCATAAGGTTTAGCCCATTTTTTTTTATACATTGTAAGATTGGGTTGATGCGCTTGCATAGAAGATAGAAGAGGAGGTATGATGAATTGATTGATTGACTGACAGGTGCTAAAGTGATATCTAAAGTGTTGATTAAGTCCAAGACCAAAGGACAAAAGAGATAATGTCCAACTGAGAGAGAGAAAAAATGACTCTGACCTTGATTCAAGGTTAACTAACCTACTCTCACAACCCTGGATAAGGATAGTGTAGACAAAGATGATAAGATAAAAAGTCACTTGGACTAACACAATGACATCAAATTTCAAGATAGCGATAGGTTGGACTAACAATAGATCATTGTCAAATATGAACTAGCAAAAGCATTAGGATAGAATAGACCTCAGAACAGACTGAACATAGCAGGATAGACTGATGAAAAGAAAAAGTTTCGACAAGTTTTTGACAGACTGTTGATGTTTTAGATGAGATATAACAGATAAGTACATAAAGTGTACAATTTTCTAGATTGTTTTATTATTGTTGTTTTTGTTGTTGTTTTAGTGAACACTCACACCAGACACATCAAGAAGCCCTTAACTATTCAAGGACATCAAGCAAACCTTATTCCTAGGTGGCGAGAAATGAACAATACTTGTTTGAATCCTCTTACAATAAAATACCCATTCAAGTTGGACAGTTAGAAGCTTGGCAACACTGGCTCCCCTCCATGATACACAATTCTCCAACCTACCAAGCTTTGAATTTATTAAGATCCAAGGATTTTGATAAATTTACTGTCTCAACAAGAGGGGTACATGAGAGCTTTCTTAGGCATGCTCATCTCACAATGCCCGTATCAAAAAGTAGAAAAGGATTTTGGCCACTATCTGAAAAGGGTTTTAGTAAGGTTCTTCATTTAAGTGTATCCTTTGTGTCCATGCAAGCACGATTTAGGTTTCTAACCCCATGGAGCACCTTAGCACTAGCAGTTCACGATACGTGATTGAGACCCAGAGGCCCAGCTTTGTGTTAGGCGAGAGCTAAGTATAAGCTCAAATGTCACTTATCTTCTGAGGTTTTGGCCTCAAGGAATCATTTTTATTATAGTGAGTCAAAGAAGCTTGGCATTAGCTTGTTGTCACTTGGGTCCTTCTCCAAGGGTGAGTACTTTTTCCCACTTGGACAAGACCTCTAAAGTTGTAGATCTCAAACGGTGAATGACAATAATTTTTCTGGATTTCTGATCATCCCAAAAGGGTGAGAGCATAGTGTCCTAACATTATTGCCATCCCTAAAACACCAGATAGAAGTTCATTTTAAAAATTCTTGCATGTGTGTTCCTATTTTAATTAAACAAAAACAATATGCAAGAACAATGTTTAGCATTCTATCGATCAAGGCAACCTGCAAGACGATTCATTAGTAGTCTATGTTTTTGTCTTCTTTTTCAACTTCCTGCAACCCATTGTTAAGTTGTAATCAACAAGATAAGCTAGAGAAAAATGAAGCCTGAAACTTGTCAGCATTAGAAAAATCATAAAATCATAAATCTGATTACATATTCAGAAACTAGATGAGAAATCACGCACTTTTAAAAAAAATGCACTCAAAAAGGTTACCGTATGAGCCCGTACAAAGTTCTGGAAGTTGCAAAATGTAGGATTAGGTAGGCAAAGTCACACAAATCTTCCATTTCTGAGAAATCTAGCAACCAAAAATAGAAACAAACCCCACCATAGTGATCTTTATGAAAATCTACCCAAAATAAAAAAAAGTGCTCCCAAAAAGGACCTATTAAGAGAAAGTTATGGCACTTTAAAATTAGGCTGCAAAATCAAAACTGCCAATGGTGAGGGAAGAGAAATTTTCAACCTTGCTGACATGAGAAATTCGTGGTGATAAATTTGACAACCATATGAGTGTTGCATAAAAGCCAATAAAAATGTAAGGGGACAGCTGGACTACCGTCAACTTTAACCAAGTGAGTTTTTCTCCGTGGTAAAAACAAATATGGACCTTGCTAACTCAGCGCTGAGGTGGCCTCCTACCACATGTCATTTGGTGGTTGGCTCAGACTACCTATTTGGAGGGTTGAGGTGATAGGGGAGAAATTTGAAGGTCTACACTGAAGGCGATAGAGGAGGTGGCATTGTTGGCAGTAAAGGAGGTGGGGAGGGTTTGGAGTGGCTGCACAGAAGGGGAGAAGCTCACGCGGGCTATTTGGAGGTGAGGATCTGTGGTGGAAGGAGGATTAATGGCTATTGAAAAAGACAACAAAAGACAATAGAATGGGCAGGGAAAAGGATGGGCCAAGTTGTCACACAGTGATTGGAGGGTGGGTGCCACAAATGTATGTGTGTTATGGTCGATACCTGCAAGCTGCAAACAAAAACACACACACTTCAATAAATTATTTATGTGGTTAGTGGGTTAGACAATACCAAATCAAAATAAATAATCTACACTAACCGAAAATGACCCATTGTCTTCTAGTGGGCTGGAGTATGAGCTTGCTCTCAAGTCATCGCAAGCTCAGTGATTACACCAATAACCTAGATGAAGGATTTTAAAGTTGTGCTAAATGATCTACAATGATAGATGCAAGATGTAGATTTGTGGTTAATACAAGCTACTTAGAGATTCAGTTATAAAGTACCAAATTGAAGTGTTTAATATTCATTTTAATAACACCAAATTGAAAAGTGTGCTCTAAATTAGGTTTGCATGCTTGAAAGTAATAACAACAATTAAAGCTAAATGATTAAAAGAAAACTAAAATGCAAGAAAACTAGAATGCAGAATGCAGCATAATAATGATAATAAAAAATAGGATCCCTATGAAGGAAAAGAGTTTGTCTTTTATAGAAATCTCTCTCGAATCGATGGTCAAGATCAAAAGAGAAGAGTAGATCAGATTTGATTGAAGAAGCACAATCCATGTCCAAGTGATGTGATTGGTCAAAAGATTCAGTAGACTGAACTGACTGATCAGTCTCTTTAGAAACTTTCAGATTGATTTTTCACTTAACCGAAATGTTTCCAAAATGATAGATAGCGGAGAATCAATTAAATGAGTGAAACTCGATTGTTTCCATTTTGATAATCAGTCAACTAAATTTGATGATGGCATATGCATTTTTTAATAATTTAAATGATTTTGAAGGCATATTTGTTTTTATTAATTAATTTAATTTCCTTTTTTATTTAATTGACAATTTTATATTTTTATTTAATTAATATATTAGAATATCAATTAAATAATTAACATAAGGTTCATTTACTAATGTATTATGATTTTAGGGATTAATTAATTAATCAAGTAAGATGATCGATTAGGACCTAGGGTTTAGGTCAGATCAGTTCAACTTTGATGAATTCCATGTTTGATTTAGGACTTAGAATAATCAAGATTAGGGTTTCTTGATTAATTTTTGAGATTGGGGGTCTAGGGTTTAGATGACCATTTTTAGGTGATTACAGTGGTGACCCAAAACTAGACTCTTCACATGCTTCATTCATTCCTTCAAAATAAGTGGATGCAAAGACTTCTACACATGTCATGAAATCATTTATACGAGCATCATCTTGAAATACTTGCAAATGCTCAATGATATCAAGAGTGAAATGTCTATATATCATTTCTATTCTATATGTATCTATTTTAAAATCTGGATGAGGAAGCAATAAGGATTCTGACACTGCTAGAGAATCAGCACGTGAATTCAAACTTCTTAGGATGACTTCTATAGACAAAGTCTTGAAAGCTTCAATCTCATTCCAAACTAAATTTCTATAATGCTTCAAGTGTTCATTCTTAACTGTGAACTGAACCTTCACTTTCTTAACTATCATCTCAGCATCACCTCTCACCATAAGTATTTTAATTACATGTGCTCTTGCTTATTGCAACCTCAATCAAAGCTTGAAAGAAAAGGGAAGATAATCCCCGTCTGGACCCTTAACCACCACACCCAGCATTAGAACAAATTCCATAGACCAAATCTATACACTCTCATCACAGGATGCAGGAGCTGGAGAAACCTCATATGAGAAGATTAGATAATTATCGAATTCACACTCTTGAAAAACAATCTGAGCCTTTGGGTTATCAAATAGGAAGACTATAGACTTATTTTTTGCTTCAGGCTCCAGTTTGAATTTCTTCTTCCATATAGGGATGACTTCCTCTAACCAATTCCATTTTTATTTCTCCGCCCATATCCCTAAAAAAATTTCTAATCAAGAGCATTCCATAACTTGCAAGTATGTTCACAACTAGAATTTTCAATTTTAATATTTTATCTGGGTGAGATGTTAGATTAGCTTGATAATCCTTTACCTGACCTATCAAAGGTACTTATTTACCATCCATTGAATAACATCTCCCAAATTTTTTAGTCAAGGTCAAGCCTAAGGCCTTGGCAACAGAGGATGGCATAATGTTGTCTGCAGTACCTGAGTCTATGATAAAATTACTTAACTTAAGACCATTAAGGAGAAAATAAATGTAGGGGTAGGCTTTCTTGTTTCATCTATGTCACAATTTGTTTGTGAGGTAGAAGCCATGGATGAATTAATTTGATTTACAATGGAAGGATATACAATTATAGGATACTGAGTAGGACCATTAGTTTGATTGATTGTACATTGATTAAATTGGGATGGGTGAGATGAATCACCCCTGACATATTTAAATATCCAAGCTCTTTAGGGTTCAATCTTAAATACTCTGTAGGTGAGACTTGAATAGTAGAGGATTTTCAAAATTCAACAATATCGAATGATGAAACACTAGCATCTCTTTGTAAAACCTTAAAATCAAAAAATTTAGAACTAGAGGGAATAACATTACTTACTAGATCTTTATTATTTTGAAAAGTACCTGATACCATTGGGGTGTACTTAGATGACTTCTGGCAATGAGTAATTATGGAAAATGTTGGATCTTCAAGAGTGACTAAAATATCTCCTTTTCTCAGAGTCAGATTCATATTCTAGGAAAATGAGCCAGAGTCACCAAGCCAGTTTTGAGCCACCTTCTCTACCATTCATTCCCCCAATACAGCCTTAGTTGCTTCCATTTGCACATGTCTTAACATGTCTAGACAAGAATTTCCATCATGATCCATTGTCAGGTGAAAAGAGCACATGACTCTTTCTCTAGGTGAAGCCTCAAGGGACAATCTTGGCTGACTTGAAGGTAAAAGAGGAGTTTTTTAATGCCATTGGTTAGGTTTTTTTTTACTAGTGTCTTGGTACAAAGGAGGATAGGAAGATCCTTTTTTTGGAAGTTGCCTCTTCAAGGCGATCACATCATTCATTATCCTTTGAATGACAGGGTCTGAGGAAGAAGAAAAGGCTTGAGTGTGTGATGTTTGAATGTCCTTCCTCCACTTTCCTATTGTAATTAGATCAACCTCCAATTCAATTTCTTGACTTTGAGTAGTAGATGAATCTGTGGGTCTACTTCTTCTCAGGTGAAAACCAATGTCTGGAGGCATGGAATTCAATAAAAAGTACTTCTAATTTTCAGGAGTTGGTCTTTTGGTAGTAAGAAACTTGTGAATAACCTTATTATATCTAGCCACATAATCCCTCATCGGTTCATGAATCTCCTTCTTCATTTGTATAAGTTGCGCCAGCAAAGAATGCTCATCATCAAAACTTTTAAAATGATTTTCAAACTCATTCTTCATGGTTTTCCAACTTGTATTCGACCCAGCAAGGAGATGGCCAAATCATTCTGCTACTCCTTCTGTTAGGGATTGTGAAAAAATCCTAATGGCAACATCTTCATGTTGCACCGCTAATATACTAGTAGCTACATTAAATACATCTAAGTTTTCCACCATAAAAGTCTTACCATCTCCAAAGAACTTGGTAAGAACATTCTTAGCACCTTTTGGAAGGGCATTATGACCAGCAAGTGTGAGAGGATCAATTGCGACACCCCACGATTGTGCCATAATTGTAACAGGAAATATTGTTATGAGGGGAGGTGCTTGAATACCAGATAAAGTTAGTGACTGCTAGATACTAGTAGATGAAGATTTATTTGATGGGGCTTTGGGTGGAGAAGGAGGCCTACTCTTTTCTTTTGGATTTTGGATGTAGGCAGTTGGAAACTAGAAGTTTTATAGTCTTTTGTAGAAACTATAAAAAATTCTCTCCCTCCTTTGAGACCTGCTATATGGTCGGGAATCTAGTATTTTGGTTTTTATGGTATTTGGACAGCTCTATTCACAATCTCCACTTCTTGAACTATTGGGAGACCCCTCAACCATTCACCTATATCCTCTTCTTCTAGAACCAAAATAACTCATTGATATTGTTGATTGCTGGTCTTTACTTTCCAAGAAAGGGCATTCAAATTGGCAATGATATCTTCCTAGGTGTCTTGGAAGTTCAAATTTTGTTGAATAATAGGAGGGATTTCTTCCTCATTAGGTATTATGACTACAACTAGTACCATGATTATTCATCAAGAAAAGCATTTAAAATAGGTCTACACTATTTTGCGCTCCGCAGTCGAGTCGCCAAAAATATTTTAGTAAACAGATTTTTCCTTTGATATATCTTTCTTACAAACTCACTCTATTACCCTCTTGAAAGACAAACAATTACTAACAGTTGGGTAAGTGTTCTTTAATCCCTTCCCTCTAAATTTTATCTCAGGTTCAGCTCCCTAGAATTGATCTTCAATGAATTTCTAACACTAATTTATGAGTTTAGATTTTAACCAGAAAGCTTGAAAAGGATTCTTTATCATTCTTAGATGACAAGCACAACAACGTTACTTTAAGAAAAGAAACTTAAAAGAAAAGGGAGAGAAAATGCACAATTTTCTGCCAATGGTAACTATGTAAAAAATGAATAACAATGATTTTAAAAAGTGAGATAAAATATTACGAAATGAGTCAAGCTGTTGTGAAACTTTAAAAGAACAATACAAAATAAATTAAAATGTCAGCATAGAACAATCATTCACTCATTTCAAACAACACAGATTTGAAATATAGTCATAATGTATTTCACTATTGCAGCACAGGAAAAGATGTATATATTGTTTTCACCGTAAACTGAATTCATTCAAGTATCTATCTAACCACTAATAAGCTATGTCGGAGAAAAACATATCTAATCTCCAAAAATAAATTCAAACCCTTTCACATCTTCTAACTATCCTACTTATAGTTTCAAAAAGATGAGAGGTCTCCTTAAAAACCTGACCTCTTAGAAAAATAGTTATTTAAACATAACCAAAGTAAAAGGACACATGTCCTTAAAAGTTTGCATGCAATTAAAAGACACTAAACTTCCAAATCGGGTTCTTTATCAGCGGCACGTTCTTTGCTTCTAGCAGGGATTTCTCCTTCATCATCAATGGAATGATTTGACTTCCATTATTTGTATGCTTGAACAAGATCCTTCACGATCAGAAAATATGGAATCTTCAGGTTCATCATCCTAGCCATCGAGGCTTCTTTACTCCATTTCAACTTTTTGACTTTTTCTATTTTCCTGGGAAGTTAATTAATACACAAGTAAAGTAGAGACTCAATTCTAGCCATGTGCGTGAAGTCTGTATCCTTTGGGTTAATCTTCTCCTTGATTGTGTTCATGATAGTTTCAAAAGATTCCAAGGCTCCTTTCAATTCTTGATCACCATAACTTGTTGAATATGCATAGGTAAAATTGATAACTTTTAGCTCAATCAACATAGCCTTCTGAATTTTTTTATCCTTAGTTTCACAATATTTAGTTTCAATTATAGTATTTTTGATGGTCAAAATATGCAAGCCAATGTTCTCCCTCAAAATGAAGAAGGTTGACTCATCAGAATATTTCAATGATTTTTCAATGCAGAACTTGGCATAGTCATACCTTTCAATCGAGAGGAACTTCGTCATAGCAGAAACCCATTTCTCCTCTTCTCTATCCCATACCTATTGTTGGGTCTAGAATTCTCCCACTAGGGACTTGGTATCATGAAGAACAACTTGGGAATATTTGACATAATAAAGACCACTTTTAATCACCTCATCCATCCATTCATCTACAATAGAAACTAGGGCCTGACCACATTGAACTTGATTCAACATATTTTTGCTTTCAATAGAGTTCAGGTTAAAGAAATATGGAGATTGAATTAGTGGCATAGCATCAAAGTTTCAGAAGGTGTTTATGAACTGAGACAATGACACAATCATCTATTTCATTTCTTTCTTTTCTTTTTTGTCTTGCCACAAAGTCAATAACATTTGTTGGGCTATTTCTTTGAACAAATGATTCTTCCCTACACGGTCCATGGTTCCCATCTCAACCTTAGTGAATTCAAAATGTTCAGCTATGATTTCCTATTCTCCTTCCTTTGGTCTATAGGTGGCTACTTCAATGATCCACTTCCCTATTTTTGCATCCACAAACATTCGATCAGTTCTCTTCAACTTTTTGGTCTTTGGATTTTTCTGAATGTTTTTATTGATAATATCTTGAACAGGAACCAAACTAGGCTTCTTATACACAAAATAAGGCAACCATCTTGGTTTTGTTCTGATTGTTCAAGTTTCTTGGTTGGTGTGTCCATGATCTCATGTGTCACATCATCAAGATCAAAGAGATCATTTCCCACATGTTCTTCTTCACCTATTTGGTAACTCATATCTCCAAATTTATCATCATCTAAATGTTGGAATTACTAGAATGATGTATTGAGAGGGGAGGGGTGAATTAGTACCTCTAAATTTTTTATGTAATTAGCCCATTAACCTTTGTGTCATCAGATTTGTATATTCACCTATCTATCTTTTCATCTTTCTTTATGTATGTGAAATCATAACATAAGTTCTTTACATGTGTAAACATTCAAGAAACATACATGAAAGTAAATAACACATAACACAAGATATGATATCGCAAAAAAAGCATGTTAGGAAGTAAAAATTGTAGTGGGGATGTCACCCACAAAACTTCACTATCTGCAGATAAGAAGCGAGGCAGATAAGGCTTACAATTTGACCACTTCTGATGATCTACCCTATTAGGAGTATTAGAGTGGAGAACTATTAGGATCTACTTCATTTGAAGCTTTATAAACACCGTTAGGTGTGCACTCTATTAAGATATTTATCAAGAACTATTAAGTCCACCTTCTACTAAATGATTTCTGATGTGATGCACTTGTTAGAATGCAACTACATTATAAATTTTGATTTGATAGTATGTGAAATCTGTAATTGCTGATAACATATCCTATAAAGCTTACAATGTATATGTAATCACCTTGAGTGATTCAATGATACCTTGTCTCTTCTCATCGGTAGCCTTGTCTGTGTTCTTGAGAATTGATATGATCTATTTCTAAACTTTGCATGAATTCACTTTGTCTGCTTAGATGCTCTCTATGGCTACAATAATTTATCAACTCATTACCTATTACAAATGATTGAACATCTATAAATACTAGTTTCTAGGTCCATTCTTGATTCACGCTTTTCAAGTTTTAACTCTAGATTCAAGGTTTACAACTTGACATTGATCTTTAGTTAGTTATGTTTTAGATCCATTAGGATGCTTTAAAACATTTAAAATATGCTTGATTGACCCTTAATTAATGTTTTAAACCAAATTAAAACTCTATAAATAGAATTACAATGTTTTATCTGACGTGGAAAGTCAGATCCACTTTTTGCAGGTTTTGTAACTGACTGTCAGTTCTGATGGTTGGGCTACTCTGTCAGTCTGTCAGTTTTCTTTCATTCTTTTCTGTCATTCTTTTGCAACATTGGTGTCCCTATTTTGAAATGTTTGTCAGGATCCTTTCCTTTTCTTCTCTATCAGCAATGTTCACAAAATTGTACCATCGGTTTGGTGATTTTGGATATGTCAGTGATGTACTGAAACCTATTTCATTGGTGATGTCCTTTATGCTTTGTCATCGGTTCAACACTTCATAATGTTCATCGGGAAATTCTATACTTAGCATTTTTATGACAAGCATTGTCATCTCATCAGGTATGCAGTGTTTTGTCTGTCAGGTATGCCTATACTGATGACCTTTATCATGTTTTCACTTAAGTATACTAATGGAAAAACTTAATGTCATCAATCTCCCCCTTTGACATGAGTACCAAAAACTGATATGTGCAACATACTTAATGTATTAGTAGGTACACTTGTGTATACTTCATACTTAGTCATTTTTACTTTAGACATGAAATGACTCCCCCTATGCATATGCCATAAGTGTAAGTTTATGTACATATGATTGCCTTCCCTTTTTTCTTTTTTAGATATTTGATATATTGTACATATCTATTTTTTGTACATACAACATACATATCTTTTTCACCTTTTTGCTAATGTATAGTATATTGTACTATACTATTCATTCCTCCTTTTTTTATAATAAAGGAAAAGGTACTTACAACTTTTCAAAAATGTGTGTGTGGGAGGCTTTGATTTCCTCCATCATCTTCTCCCATTTATCCTTCAAATTTTCTAGAGCCATGTGCTCAAGTGATATCCTCACATGCATATCATAGATGTTATCTACTATAGACATCTCTGGGGTTGAGATCAGATTCCTTGCATCTGTAATGTGTTGTTGCAGAGTGGTGAGGTTTGGTAATATGTGAGCCTATAGCTCGGTAACCTCATTTCTAAACTGTGTCTCTGCATCCCATATCTCTTGTCTTAACCTGTTTACCTTTGTGATCTTGTCATGATGCAAATTTATTGTATTTGCATCAGACGTTAAACTTTGTGCACTCGCTGTCAGATCTGAATCTAGTTGGGACAACTTTTCACTATTCTCTTTGGTGAAATTTTCAAGTGTGTACATTTTTTGAACTAAGGTAATAGCTTTTGCAATCATAGGTTCTAATTGACTTGCTAATTCAGAGAGCTTTACCTTGTTCTCTGCCACTTCTTGGCTGATCTTTTCAACTACTTTGTGTTGATACTTCTTCTCTACCCATTCTTCCATTGCCTGCTTTGCATCTACACTTTGAGTAGTGATGGCATCGGTAAGAACTGAAATTTGTTCCATGAATGATGTTTCATTTTTAACTTTTACCTCAGGAACAAGTTTATGTAGTATATCCCTATCTTTTTCAAGTGCTTGAGCTTCCCTATGTGCCTTTTTCATTTTGTCTTGTATAGATTTTCTTTGACACATCACTCCAAACTTTTGAAGTGTTTCAGTATCTAAAGTAGATACATCCCACTTGGGTATTTCAATTACCTTGTCAAGTGTTATAGCCAAGATGTCTTTCTTCTTCTTCTTCTTTGGTTGGGAGATAGATTGGTGAACTACCATTTGCAGATCTTGAGATTGGATTGATTTGGTAGGTGAAGGTTGAGAAGATGAAGCTTCTTGTTTCTTCTATTCAGATTCCACCTGTTGGTTGTGTGAAGACGTCTCTTCATTGGCCTTGGGTGTTTCAACAGATTTTCCTTCCTTTTCCTTCATGCCATCGTCTTTCTCAACTTCTTCAATTTTTGCTTTTTCTTCATCCTTCCTCAATGTTTCATCTTTGTTAATATCTTATCCTTTGTCTTTTTTCAGTAGACAACTCTTGTTGAGTGTCTGTTGCATCCTTCATCTCTGTGTCTGTATCTTTTTGAGTGTCCAATGCATATTTATTTTCTTCATTACCCATGTCCTCAGGTATGTCATCATCTTTCTTAGATGATTTCTCCTGACTTGAATCAATACCAATAGCTTCTATCAATATTTTCATGTTGGTCAGTGTATTTACCTCTGTAGTGTCATTAAGTGTGTCATGTCCATCGGTATTACCTTGTGCAACAGTGATATCTTCATATTTTTTCACCTCTTTTGTAGGGTCTTTTCCTATAATGTCATTAACGATATTATCTAGCCATGTTTCATCATTGACATCCTAATTTATGTTACCTTTTATTATCAATTCTTCTTTGGTAACCTCTGCTTCATCATCCAAGTAAATATGAGTTGGGCTTGGTGGAATTTGGCTTTCTTCACTCTGAGTTTTGTCAAGAGGAGTGTCGGGCCATACCTCATCTACAACTTCAGTATGTTTTTGGCCTGTTGTATCACTCTCTTCTTTGTCCAATTCCACTGATGAACCATCCTATACATCTTTAATGATGATGTGTTCTTTCTCCAGGCTAGCTTCCTTAGTGGGCTTGTTAAGTATCTTGCACCACTTCTTAATTCTTTCTTGATCTAGCTCAATTAGCTTCCCTTTGAGAAATTTGTATGCTCTCATTTTGGGTGAGAACTCCTTTTCATACTTTTCCAGCATTTTATGTATCTCTTCCTTCTTTGAATTAGAAGGCATAAGAGTAACAAGTACTCTTTCTCTTATCTCTTTTTCCTGGTGAAGTACAAATGTCCATCTTGTAGAAAATCTCTCTGTTAGTTCCTTGGGTACGTCATATTATGAGAATTGAAGTGGAACATAATGGTATTTGCACATTTTAGCTATTATAGCTTCTTCAATTTTTTTTTGCTCCTCTGGATCAAATTTCAACCATTTCCTAATGTTAGGATCAGAAATAGATGGTGATTCTAAAATTTTCTTACATATTTCATCAATGGTCTTTGGAATCAAGGGTTCTTTCCCTTTTTGTACTTTTATGTCAGCTTCATCCATAGCTGAGTCTTCTAGATCTTCTCTTGTTCTTTTTAACTTCCTCCTTTTGGTCTATTTCCCCTTTGGTGAGGCTGGTTTCCTCTTATAGGTTCTCAATTTTCCTTTCTTTAATGGTAAAGGAGTTGCTTCCTTTGTTGTTTTGCTTCTTATCCTTGAAGCAGCATTTGTTCTTGATTTCTTAGGTGGAGGAGGAGGCGGTGAATCTGACTGTGTGGCCTCTGAATCACTCTTTTATGTATCTTCACCGATAGGTGACTAGCCCTTGGTTTCTTCCTCCTTGCCTTTTTTTCCTTTTCACCTTCTTCAGCAACTGCAAATTTCTTGGTTAAGTCCTTTACCATTTTGTTCTTCTTGTTTACAATTTTCTTGACAACAAGATCTAACTTGATTTTTGTTTTGGCTTCTTCATAAGTTCCAAATCTTGGTTGCTTGTTGTCCACTGGTTCATTTAATAGTGCCTAGATGCACTTAGTAGCTTGTCCTATTTTGATCTCATAATGTAGTGGTGATAGCCAAGATTTTCTAGGTACTACTGGTTTGATATAGGTAAAATCACTATCTACCATAAAAACATATGTCATCCTTGTGTTCTTCTATCAAAATCTCAAGTATCCTTGTTCTAGCTTGCATCTTTTGCTTAAATCCTTTGAAATACTCATTCATTAGGTCATCAAAATCTATACCTAATGATTCTATGTGCTCACATATCTGTATGGTGACTAGTTTTCTTATGTCCCATGCTACTTTGCCTATGGAAGGAAAATATTCTTCAAAGTAAAAGAATATGCACATAATAAGAGAACCAAACTTACAAGTGTTTGTACTTGATGACCTTATGGTGTTCATGTTCTCCTCAAGTTGGTTTAATAATATTTCTGCAAGATCCATCTTCTTTCCTTCTTTGATGATCTTGTAGGGTGTGCTCATAGCAATGCTTGCTATGTTGTTCATTTTGCTGGCCTGAAATATTTTATATCCTATCACACATGCACTAAACTTAAGTTCCACATCGGTGATGGTGTTAACCTTGAGACCTCTTTTTCTGATTTTGCACCTGTCAAATTTTCTACTTCCTTCAAGGATGGGTGCTTGTGACCTTTTGGCTTGTCAGTTGTGGGATATCTAGTAACCGCATGAATAACATCTTTTGTTATTCATTTAGGCTCATCAAGCCACAATGTCTGGTTATGCATTCTGCTAAGAACTATCCATATCCATTCTATCTTAAAAACCCTAGGAAAGTGTAATGCATTTGTCAAACCTTTCACATCCAGATGCTTGTGCTCTTCTTTCAGGTTTCTAGTTTCATCACATAGTGCCTTATAGGAATTGTCGAGGTCTAGATCTCCTAATTCTGAGATCTTGCAATGTATATAGACCTTATGTCCTCTACCAGCAAAACCCTAGGTGGGATTCTAGAGAATGCTCTAGAATCATCAGGTTGTGATGCAATTTCTGGGTGTAACTTGTATTTAGGTTCAACATAGGTACTATTGCTAATAAGATTAATCATTTTCTTCTTATCCTCTTTCATTTTTGTTGTTCTTGAAGTAGATGCCATCGTATTTTTAAACTTAGGGCTTTCTGTAACTTAAACAATGCAGTCAGTGATTGTAGGTACTTATTGAATCTTTGTGATCGCTTGTGAATCTTTTGAGTCATGTTGGAATCTTTCTAAGGTCACACTTCAATCTGCTTTTAAATTTCTCTTCTTAGCTCTACTTTCTTGCTTGAAAATTGTGGGTGCGAAATGAGTTCTTCCATCATGATTTTATAACTTTTGTGCCCTAAGTTGTCATTAATGCTCAACAACTCATCGGTATACAAAGACAAAGTTCATCGGTTGAGGAATAAATAACATCATCGGTGTAGGCACAAAGTTTTGGGGTAGCTAGCAGCTTTGGTGATTTCACTAATGATTGTTGGTAAAATGGTGACGACAACTTCTATCGGCTCAACGATCACCGATGTCTATCAGTTACACTTAGAAATTTGGCTTTTGTGTAATGCCCGATACATTTCGGTAAGTAGTGCCAGCTTTATTGTGTGTGTTCACCGATGCTTATTTGTACCCTTTTACTGATGGAAAATTTTGATAACATTATAAGTAACAATATAGTGCATCTTCAATAATGCTAATTTTGTCAATATTATCAATGTGTAATGGAACCGATGCATAATATAACTTGTCATAATGTAGTTCCATACTTGTGCATCTTAGTGGGGAATAGTGATGCCACCATATCCATTGGATGGGGTGTCATCATTTGCATTTCTTGTTCCAGCACCTTTAGTGTTTGTAGTTTTTATCCACATCTTGTTTCTCATCTTCTTGATGTCATCAATGGTGTTTCCATTGGGATAAGTTCTTGTGTTTGTCAGTCAGTCTTTGCAATCTTTTATCACATTTCCAACCTTATGACAATGTAAAAATTCCATACCTAGATTGGTCCATCCTCTTGGTCTTCTAGTCCATTTTATCATACAGTTGGCAGAAATATGACCATACCTTCCACATGTTGTGTAGTTTACCCATGTGTTATAGTCCCAAACATATGAGTTACTGATTCTTGTCAGGTTTTAGCCATTATCAGGTTCTTTTGGTGTCCATGCTTTCTTGTTCTTTTTCCAGCACTCCTGATGTGTATGTCCAGTCATTTTGCAGGTAGGACAGTACTTGTCCATCTAGGTTTCCTTCTTTGGATTTTTCACCTTGGATTTGCATTCATGTGCCTTGTGTCCTTTCTTGTGACATTTATAACAATTACCAATAAAAGTAGATTTTGATTGAGGAATACCTTTCATTTTGTTTCTGCAAATGTTTGAGGTGTGGCCTAGTTTTTCACAGTGATTACATGACAGCTTCTTGGTTCTTGGAGTTTCCTTTGATCTAATTGATTAGATGATTCTCCATTGTCGTTGTACCCTATACCTGTGTAGTTGTTGACTCTTCTTTGTCTATTAAGGAAATAATCCATTCTAGTATTTCTATCTTCAGCTTTCTTGATTAATTCATTATGTTGATTCTAAATTCTGACTTTATGTTTTAGCTTCTCATTTTCTTCCCTTAGCTCACCGATGATCTGTATTCTTTCAATGAGTTTAGTATTTAATCTTTTTTCCTCTTGACTCATAAGAATGATCTGATTGGTAATCTCATGGTGATGATCAGTAAGTCTTTGAATCTCTGATTCTTTTTCTTATAGCTTCTCTGTGATTTTCCTCCTATCATCAATAGCCAATGTTCTCTCTAATTCAGCTTTTCTTGAATCATTCATGACATCAATCATTTTTACCATCTGAGTCTCTTGACCGATTTGTAGCATCTTGATTTGCTCTGTCAGATGTAGATTGATCTCTTGTAGACTTGTAATCTCTTCTACTAATGTGTCTGGTGATTTTCTTGTTGTTGATTCATCTGAGTTGAAGTAATCTAGGATCTCCTCTTCTTGATAATATTTTTTAGTAAGCCTAGTTGCCATATTCTTTCTTTCATCAAGAAAATTTATCATGCTTACTCGCACCTCTTTGTACTACTCATAGTAAATTTGAATTTGTAACTGCTCATTCTCAATAGTCTTGTCCAGTCTATACTTTTCCATTGTCTTGATATTTTCTCTTAAATATTTAAGCTTTTCAAGAAAGAGACTTAGCTCTAATACCAATTGTTGGAACTACTAAAATGATGTACTGAGAGGGGAGGGGTAAATCTGTACCTCTAAAACTTTTATGTGATTAGCCCATTAACCTTTGTGTCATCAGATTTGTATATTCACCTATCTATCTTTTCATCTTTCTTTATGTATGTGAAATCATAACATAAGTTATTTACATGTGTAAACATTCAAGAAACATACATGAAAGTAAATAACACATAACACAAGATATGATATCGCAGAAAACTCCTGTTAGGAAGTAAAAACTATGGTGGGGATGTCACCCACAAAACTTCACTATCTACAGATAAGAAGGGAGCCAATTAAGGCTTACAATTTGATCACTTATGATGATCTACCCTATTAGTAGTATTAGAGTGGAGACCTATTAGGATCTACTTCATTTGAAGCTTTAGAAACACCATTAGGTGTGCACTCTGTTAAGAGATTTATCAAGAACTGTTAATTCCACCTTCTACTAAAGGATTTATGATGTGATGCACTTGTTAGAATGCAACTATATTATAAATGTTGATTTGATAGTATGTGCAATCTCTAATTACTGATAAAAGATCCTATAAAGCTTACAATGTATATGTAATCACCTTGAGTGATTGAATGATACCTTGTCTCTGCTTGTTGGTAGCCTTGTCCTTGTTCTTGAGAATTGATATGATCTATTTCTAAAATTTGCATGAATTCACTTCTTCTGCTTAGATTCTCTCCGTGGCTACAATCATTTATCAACTCATTACATATTACAAATGATTGAACATCTATGTATACTAGTTTCTAGGTCTATTCTTGATTCACGCTTTTCAAGTTTTAACTCTAGATTCAAGGTTTACAACTTGACCTTGATCTTTAGTTAGTTATGTTTTAGATCCATTAGGATGCTTTAAAACATTTACAATATGATTACTTGACCCTTAAGTAATTTTATAAAACAAATTAAAACTCTATAAATAGAATTATAATGTTTTATCTAACGTGGAAAGTCAGATCCACTTTCTGTGGGTTCTATAACTGATTGTTGGTTCTGATGGTTGGGTTGCTCTGTCGGTCTGTCAGTTTTCTTTCATTGTTTTCTCTATCAGTCTTATTCTCCATCGGTGTCCCTATTTTTAAATGTTCATCAGGTTCCTTGCCTTTTCTTCTCTATCAGTGATGTTCACAAAACTGTACCATCGGTTTGGTGATTTTGGATTCGTTGGTGATGTACCGAAACCTATTTTGTCAGTGATGTCCTTTATGCTTTGTCATCAGTTCAACACTTGATAGTGTTCATCGAGAAATGCTATACCTATAATTTTTATGACAAGCATTGTCATCTCGTCGGGTATGCAGTGTGCTATCTGTGGGGTATGCCTATACCGATGACCTTTATCATGTTTTTCACTTAAGTATACTAATGGAAAAATTTAATCTCATCACTAAATTTATAGTTTGCACATTCTCCTGAGCCATTTTATTCTTTATATTAGACCTTTTCTTTGATCTTGTGATCCTTTGAGGAGAGGCTACAGGTGTACAATCTATTTTAGATTTCTTTCGAGTTGCCTTAACTTGTTACTTCCCTACTAAACCTGCATTATCAATTAGTGTAGGAATGTTAGAAACAAATGCCAAGGAAGGCAAAGAGGTAACTCTAACTTCATCTAACTTAGATTTATAATTTTTTTGTTGTCTTTTTGCTAACATCCATTCTTTGGTTAGGTGGATCACATGTTGTGTTCTTTGTTCAATGTTATCTTCCTCATCTTTAGTCCAATTAATGGCATACTTATCTTGTCCAGCTGATTTCTTGAACTCAGGTTCAATCAAACTAGAACCATCATCATTCACTCCCTCTATATTTATTTGTAGTCTCATAGATAATATTTTTAATATACATATCTTGATGTGTTCTCTTTATTTTACTTGAGATTCATTAGTACAGTCCTCCCAAAAGTCTTCAAGGTGAGGAATAGGAAACATGTGTGACCTAAGTCCTAGACTCCCACTGGCATAGTTTTTGTTATCAAATCATTCTCTCTCAATTTATATTTTAAAGTTGAAGTGCCAAAGGTCACTCCCTATACTTATTGCATCTTTCGGGCATCCGCATGAAAGCTTACCTAATTTAATGGGAAAGGCCTTTTCTCATTCCTCTTCAAGGAGTAATCTTTTTAGAATAGTGGAAAGTTGCTTACAAATTTCAGCTAGAATAAAATAGTCAAAAGCATATCTGGGTAATCTCATAGGTGAATCATCAAAACCCCCGACCCTGATGTAAGTAAATTTAGTGAATTGAATATAGAAACTTCCATAATTGGTCACAAATTCTTGGGCTTCTGGGTTGATTCTTTTAGCAGAGGTCCTGACCAACTCAAAACTAAGTTTTCCCATGAACACGTCATGTACCCTTCCATAATTTTTAATTATATTACTCCTTTGTAAGATGGGATATATTCATAAACACACATGCCATCAGTCCAAGGTTCATGAGGCATTCCATACCATTGTCTACTACAAGCCAAACAATACATAAGGTAAGAAGACATAAAGAAATTGCTCCCTGTTAATTTAGACATATTAAGTTGCCCCCTCATAGAAATAGCAATCATCTCTTCCTAATCTAAAAATTACTTCCCTTCTAAGATAACGTGAACGCAAAATAACATCCAATCAAAGAAAAGATAGGCTTTCAGCGATCCTCTTACTCTACCCAGCATTATTATGACATCATTGATATAAGGGTGAATATGATCCCTGTTCAACTTCTTGGGTAATCATGAACCTCCCCTCTATGGATTTAGTAACCAAATTTTAGCCATAGAAGTTCAATTCCCATCTCTATTCTCATTAAACTTAACAATGGACTATACAGGAGAAAAAGAAGAAAAGGTTTGTTTTAGGATTTGAAGAGCTAGAGACACAATGTGAGACCTACATTAGACTGCTATAGTTTTACTATTTTGTTTTCATGCTTTTAGTAGTTATGCTTTCACATACTTTGACTATCAAAGAGACTTTTCATACTTTTGAGGATCAGTGGAATCCTGTGTTATATATTCAGCACCTGATTTTGTAATCAGGGTACTTTTGGGATGTTTATGTTCTGATTTAGTTTTAGCTTATGTTGATGTTTTATATGGATCTAAATGTATAAATGTAATATGATGGAAATGGTTTAGGAAACCGATGCTAGGATATTTCAGTTCTAAATGAAATGTGGTTTATATGCTTACATATATTATTGACGTTATGTTATGTTTCATATCATGTTGTGTTGAATCTACTGATGTGTGCATTGAGTGTGTAGGAAGAGTTGACCATGGATCTAAATCGGGGACCCAGTACTGGAACCTATGTATATACCTGTGCTTACCAAGGTCCTGTCTATATAAAGAGACATGGACCTCATTGTTATGTGTTTATTTCATGAACGTGGTTTGCATGTATGTTATTAAATTAGTAAATGTTCATGTTATCAAGTCATGTCTAGTGTTTTAATTTAATGTGCCAAATTTGGCAAGTGTTGTAATTTATTATGGACATGGCTAGTAAGGGGAAACCAAGGTAAGTCAAGGGTTAACTAAGGTAATCTAGGAGTAGTACCCAAGCTTACCCTAGGGTTAGAGGTTTCTAGAATTCCTTTGACTTAGAATTTCGTAGGTTAACTTCAGGGTGAGTTGTAGTGGGTCTTTTGGACTCCTAGAGGGTAACCGGGGTCAGTTTTAGTCACCCAACTTGGTACCCTATGGGTTAGGGGTCATTTTTTGTCATTAATGAGCCTCTAAACTCATTTATTACTCCCTTTAAGTGTCATTTTCATGTTTGAGCGAATTTGGAAGAGGAGTGTGACTTTGGTTAACCTCACTCTCTCTTCTACCCATGTTTCATTTGACTTTACCCTTGGGGTGTTAGGAAGTGGTTTGGTTAAGGATTGGTTAGAGTTATTTTACCCTTTGGTTAAGCCTTTCTCATGTTGGAGGTTTGCCTATTTAGGGGAGATTTTAGGATGAGTTGAGTGTTCACCCACTCTCTACCCTTAGAGACAGAATCCAGTTTGAAGGAGCATTTGGAGAAGGAAGCTTAGGAAGGATAGCTCAA
>MU223845.1:1758823-1798384 GCA_018584345.1 Thuja plicata
GGAAATGATTCCTGTTAAGTGTAGAGTCTCCCATGTGTGGAGGGATAAAACTTGGGGTAACATGATACCCATGAAGCCAAGATGGGCCTGAGGGCATTTAGGAGGTATAAGGAGGTTATCTAGGACAACATCTTGTAAAGATGGTCCTTATCAGGTCCATGTGAGGCTTGTGCATTATTTGTGATCTTGGCTTTCTCCTTCAGTGAGGTCTACCACTACCCCTATTTTTGGAATGTCTCTCGGAGATACTTCCTCTTGTTCACCCTGATATTGGGAAGTTTTCTTGTGTTTGAGACTCTTTTTCTTTTCCTTCTTGTTGGAGGTATCTGTTTGTGACCGGTTCCAGATAGGATCCCCAAGCTCGGGGGTGGCCTTGTAAAGGCCTAGGTTGGGAGGTGAGCCTCCATGGTCAACCTCATTCTTTTTTTAGGCCCTGGTGGAGTTTCGAGGATTGATCAGTACCCTTATTGAAATAGATGTGTAACTCTATAGATGTATTCCACCTGTATGCGAAAGATGAGTACCACTGTAATATTATGGCCTGTAACCCTTATTGTTAATGATGTTGTTTTTATTTTATGTTGTTATGAAGGTCTTTAGTAAATTGAAATCTTTATCACTTGGGAGAAATTTTAATGTCCTTGTTTAAAAATGGAGTTTTCATGGTACAATGTAATCTTATTGTTTTGAATTGAGAGAAGTGGTTATTGAAAAATACACTATGTATGTCGCTTTTAAATGCTTATGAAGGAAGACAAAAAAATCTCAATGCCTTAGTTGTTATCAGTAAATAAATTTTGTTTTTACTCCCTTTTTTTATTGAGTAATTTAGAATCACGAATGCTCTCCAAACTTTGTTTTCTTAAAATTGTGTTCTTCCCTCTCAAAAAAATGAAGGAAATAAAACTTGGTAGTAGTTTAAAAGTTGATTCAAATTTTGATTTGTTATAGATGTTAAAAAGACATTTAGTAAAAATTCAAATAAATATATGTCAAAAAAAAAGGGGGGTTGGATTTATAATTTTCTTCCACCATATTGTGGAGAAAAAAATATAGAAACTAATGGTGAATCATTTTTAAAAAAAATATGGGATGTACTCCCTGTTTTGGGAGATACAGTCCCATGTTTCACCAGTCAATATATTTATTAAAATAATAGATGATTCTCATATTACTATTTTTTTATATATATATTTGGAGATGCAATACTTTAGATGCTTTTATCAATACTAACATAAGTAGTGTTATTAAAATAAATTTTTTTTTAAACAATTTAAAAAAAAAAAGCCAAACAGGTTGGGCGGGCCGAAAACCTCCCATCCCCACTGCTGTCGATTGGGGGTTTGGGGGTTGGGCCCTGCACGGGCAGTGGCCCTTCCACTGTGCAAGCACAGTGGGGAGGGTGTCGCCGCCGCTGGGCAACCCTTCCCCGCCCCTTCTGCTTCGTCCCCGGCGCGGCTGGTGGTGTCGCCGCCAAGCGACCACCACCGCCCCTCCCCTCCCGTTTCACCACCTGTCCTCCTTCAAGCGCGGTCGCTCTGTGACTTGTTCGAACACCGTGCCGCCTCCTCCCCAACGTCCGCCGCCCGATTGGGTTTCTCGCCGCCCTCTGATCACTCGGCAGCCGCCGTCGTTTGCACATATCGGCCGCCCTCGACCCTAGCATTATTGTTAGGGTTTATGATAGTTGTTGTTATAGTTTAGGGGTAGTTTTATCAAGGTAGGTTTAAATCAGATTATAAAGGATTTGATTTGTTTTTTGTTTTTTCTTTCTTATGGTATTGTATTAATGTTATTTTAATATTTAAAATAAAATTTTATCATTTATAAATGAATTGTGTTAAAATAGGATTAAGTTGTAATTAAGTGATTTTAAAAAAAAAAAATTGTTATCCTTTATTAGATTAAATTTTAATTTATTTTTTTATTTGTTAGAGTAGATTGTATTTTAAAATTTATTTATAACTTTAGGATAATTTAATTTAAAAATTCATGTGTTTAATAAATTTAATATTAGAATTTGTTTTTAGATAAAGACTTTGATGATTGGAGATAAATATAAAATTTATAAATTTAAGGTCTTATTAGATTAATCATTTTAGAATTAATAAATTAGTTAACCTTCTTTTATTGTTATCAG
This sequence comes from Thuja plicata, assembly GCA_018584345.1. Taxonomy (NCBI): domain Eukaryota; kingdom Viridiplantae; phylum Streptophyta; class Pinopsida; order Cupressales; family Cupressaceae; genus Thuja; species Thuja plicata. Next base: position 1,760,964 of record MU223845.1, read on the forward strand.
GGGGTCATATCCCCGTTTAGATTCACGATATATGTCTTTAAGGGCATTATCGCTACCCTTGACCCATGACGTACACAGTTGACTTTCGATCAACCCTGGTTCAAACCTTGTCCATTGGCCTCGGTTTTGGAACCCAGTGCTCCTTGGGGTATCTAGAACCTAGGATTTCAGTTTTGTACCATTTTGAGAGGGTTGACTTTTTGGTCAAATCTAGTTGACTTTTTGGTCAACTACCTCATTTTGTGCACCTTTGACTTCCTGAGCACTTAGTAGACCCTTGAGACCCTTCCTCACATATTTCAAGACATGGTTGACTTTTGGTCAACCCTAGTTGACTTTTAGTCAAACCATCTTGATTTACGTGTATGACTCTTCCTTTGGGTCTAAGCGAACCCTAGTTGTACCATTCCCTTATTTTAGAGTATAGTTGACTTTCGGTCAATTACCTCAGTTTGCGTGCAGTTCCAGTTTGGAACTTTAGACGCCCCTTAGGATAGCTGTGAAAGTTATTTCTCTCCTTGAGACCTTTTTTGGTTTCGTTTATCCTTTTGCACCATTTTGCGTGCGTGTGTTACCCTTGTGTTGTTTTAGTATCCCATTTTCTTGCGTTTTAAAAAAAATTTGTTCATGTGTTTTTGCCCAACTTTTGGGCATGACACACAATTTCTCTATTGATAGACATTGAGATGCTACCATCTCTTTTTCTAATTGTCTCCATTTGTTGATCATAATTTTTAATACATTCAAAAATAAGTTCCAGGCATATGACGATAGAAGGGAATGTTGCAGTTGTGCACAACCCACTATACAAAATTTCTAAGGCTGGTGTACCCTTGAGGGAATTGACAAGGCTTCCTAATAAACCCTCTAAACTAAAATTTTCTATATCAATGTCTATCACTATAGGACCATCACAAACCAGGCTTGATACACTTCTGAACAGATGAAAAATAGATTTCATGGCTTCAACAACTTAATTTCCTATAGGATTCTTTATTTTTCTATTAAAATTGAAAACACCATTGAAAGGGGAGCCAAACTCACCTTGCTTTGTATATTTCCTTGACTATTAGAGCTCCAATGTCCTTACCTTCATTTGCTTGTTTCTCAATATTGTTGTTATTTAAAACTCTAAGTGAAAAGACCAACTTAAATAGAGGGAGTGTGAGAAACTTGATTATTAATTGCAAGTGTTTACAGATGCAAACGAAAAATATATGATTTGACGTCTCATGCATGTAATTCATAATTACTACTTACAAAAATCCCCATGTCATAAAGTTTAATGATTTTTTGGACACCTCAGACGTGCCAACTTACCCCACTATCTTTTAGCATTAAATACACACCTTCCCGTGGGACCTACCGCTGAGCTATCAAAAGATTAACCTCTTAGTCATTCTGTCATCCTTTTGAATATCTTTGAACATGAGTGAACAATGTTCAAGATGGTTCAAATGTGTTCAATATAGTTCAAGCCCTCATACTGCTAGGTTTACCATTTTGATGATTCATCTGTGCAGACATGTCATAATTCCATAATTGATATTTCAGCATTTCCTATGACTTATCGATACATTAATCATCACCACCATCTTTATGTACCTACCAAATTTATTAAAAATTATGAACTAACTTGAACTACCTTGAACTGACTTGAACAAAGTTCAAGCCTATTCAAGGGTGTTCAAGAGTGTTCAAGAATGTTCAAACAACTTACTAGCAAGAAACTTGACACCTTTTAAATCATGGTAAGACCCAAGAGGCTAAAGGTTTATATAAATAGTTGAACTTGAGGGAAAATCAAAATATTAAGGGGAAAATTAGGCAACTAAATTATACAAGGATGACTCAAAAAAATAGAAGGTACAAGTTTCAAACTTGGACTAACAATTAATTAAATTATCTTGACTTAATTATTAAGTCACTTATTATCTCTATTCCACTTAAGCTAAACTTTGGCATTTAATAATTAATTATTTTATTAATTATTATCATGCAACCTAGGTTTCCCCTTTTTAGAGTTTTGATCACCTTTTATAAGGTTTGATCCCTTTGTATTTCTTAGGCTTTGTCCTCCTTCACTTTTGTGGAAGACTTGTGTGATTGATCACTTTTGTGGATTCCCTGTTTGGGTAAATTCTTTGTAATTCCCTCAATTCCATGTCTCAATGAATATTTCATCTTTCAGATTATTCTGGTTTTTGTCTCCAATCTTTGCTTTTGTAATAGGTTATTTTGCATACAGTGGATCTTGGTTATTGAATTCTCTGAATTCTAACAAATATGTGATTTTATCAATCCACAATTCTCTCTAATATCCTAATATAATAATTAATTACATACATCTTATTTATTCTTATCTAACTTCATGATTAGACAGAACTAGTTGAGCATAAACTCGTCACATATTTGTTTACATCTTTAGTTATCCAATAGGGCCTATCAAGCTAGATGAAATCATCATGTATTTTTCTTAGTACAATTTTGATTACTTCCTCATCAATTACCATTGGAAATTTTCTCCATGTGTCCAAACCATTGTCAAATATTATTTTCATTTTGACTCCTGAAAGTGAATCCTTGAGAATTCTTATCTTATCATTTTCATACTCATCAAATTCCACTTCAATATATTTGTTAATATCTTAAATGGAGATAACTATATTAGGTATGCTAAGAATGCACCATCCAATGAAACCCTAGTTAGTTCCTTCCTAAAAATTTTGAATTTTGAAAGAGATCCATCATCATAATTCACAAGTCTTGTGAGATCCTACATTTTCACAACTTATAACTTTGGCTCCCAAGATTCCTTCAAACTTCAAAATTCACCGATTTGCAGATATGAAAATGATAAATACAAATTCATTACATTTAGGGTTTTTCCACCAAAATCATCAAAACAGTTGAAAAGATGTTAAAACTATTTTTTATGTTCAACACATTGTATTCTCCTTGTTCCCCAAATTTCACAATGCAATACTTACTGGCGTTGATCTCTTTGATATTTTTATTTCATTACCCTATAAAAAATATCATTCTGATATGTCAAAATCACTTTCTTTGGCAGGGACGATAGATCTTCATTTTTAGCTCCCTCTAAGCCAAAGCACTCTGAACCAGTTTCTAGAGATGATTTGTAAACCAAAGCTAGGTGACACCACATTGCAAAATGTGTCTGTTTCTTTCTTCTTCCATGTCTTGTTCATTTTTTTTCTAACTTCTTCTATGTTGCTCCTTTTCAGAAGCTCCCTTTGAATTGTTGATGCAACATGAATTTGATTCTCATTTTTTCAATATTTGGCAATGGGTCCATTCTAATTGCAATTAAAATATTTAATGTTCCTCTTCCCTAAATTTTTTGTAGTAACCCTAGATTTTCATCACTTAACATTTATCCAAATCTATTGTATATTTGATAATATCCATAAAAGGGTTTGTTCCTTCTATTCATTTGACCTCTACAACTAACAGCCTTATGACCAAAATTATTGCAAGTAAAGCATTGAGTGTTCTAATTCATATTACTTGTATATTCTACAACCTTATGTCCAAAATTATTATAGAAAAATAAATAACTATTGAGGGTGTGTGCCAAAACATGGTACATGCCAAACAATGACCTTAAGTGGCAGTGAAATTTAAAAAAAAAAGGGTTAGGCAACTTGACATAAAATTTTGAATAAGTTATCAATCTTATATAAAAAAGATGTAAAAAGAGAATCTGTAGAAAATTAAATTTAGTTTATAAGATACTAGTTAGTTTTTGAAAAAAGTTAATCTATTTGGTGAAAATTTGAAATTTCAATGCAGTAGTATGTAAATTTTAGGAAAAAAGATAAGAAGTGGGTGTATGTCTGATCACCCTAACCACAATCAAATGATAATATTTTTTTATAAGATTCTAGATATAAGTAGAGTACTCATGTTTGGATGTGAAACATATTTATTTGTAACTTTTCCCCTAATAAACAATTATTTATAATTTTTTTACTACAAATATTTTGGAATAAAAAACTCTTGTGTCTAACCACCTTAACTTGGTCAAAAATTAATATATTTTTTTTTTTCTTTTTTTTTTCTCATAGTATGTGAAGCATAGAATGTGATGCATGTTTCAGATTTGAAAAACGTTATATCATTTGAAAGTTATAGACATTTTTCAATCAGCCTATCAATCAAGACTTTAGACGTAATCTAATTATAAAATAAATAATAATTATTTATTAAACTCATAACTTGCCAGAATTTATATTGGTGGAAAGTTGAGAATATATTTAAGACATCCCCTTGATTTCGTCAATTTTGGATTAAAAAAAAGGCATCAACTATAAGGTCGAGGTCTGGAAACGTAGGGAGATTTCAAAAACACATTTTTTGGGTTGAGTTTCCAAGTTTGGTGTTCCCAACCCACAACCCATAGCAATCCCGAGGCAAATATTTATGTTGGTTATTTGCATTAGACGTATCCAATATCAAATACATATCCGATATTAGATATGAAATCTAACAATGATGAAAATGACAAAATGTTGGCACCATTGTACAGTGTTTGAAATTTTAATACTTGTAAAATCCGATATCAGATATTAATATATATATTATATATTATATATAATGTATATAATATATAATATAATACTATATATTATAATATTATAATATTATATATTATAATATATTATACTATACTATATATTATACTCTCTCACTCTCCCTCTTTTCTATTCTCTCCCTCTCTCCCTCTCTCTCTCCCCTTCTCACCTTCTCTCTCCCTCTCTACTTCTCATCCCCTTATTAGGAGAAGTGGAGAGGGAGATAGAGAGAGGGTGGGTGATAAGGATAGAGAGAGAGAGGGTGAGAGAGATAGAATAAGATAAGGGGGTGAGAGAGAGAAGGGGAGAAGGAGAGAGGGGGATAATAATGGGTCTTAAGGGGTTCTAAAGGGTCCTAAGGAGTCTTAAGGGGTCCTAGGATATGTTAATATATTCTAGGACCCTATAAGACCCCTTATGACCACTTAAGACCCCTTGAGACCCCCTACCATGCATTAATGTATCCTAGGACTCTTAGGATACTTTAATGTATGTTGAGGGATCTTAAGGGGTCCTATAATACATTAATGTATCCTACGACCCCTTAAGACCCCTCAACACACATTAATGTATGGTAAGGGGTCATAACGGGTCATAAGGGGTCTTAAGGGGTCCTAGGATACATTAATGTATCCTAGAAACTCTTAAGACCACTTATGACCCTTTAGGAACCCTCTCTCTCTCTCTCATTCTCTCTCTATTGTTCCCTATCTCTCCCTCTCCCCTTCTAATATTCTCTATCTCATTCTCTCTTTCTCTGTTTGAGAGAGATAATGGGAGAGAGAGAGAGGATATATATTATAATATAATATATGCTACTATATATTATATATTATATATGCTTTTATATATATGATATATAATATATAATATTATAATATTATAACATATTATATTATATTACATATTATATATAATATATAATATATATAATAATAAATATATTCATTAATATCCGATAATAGATTTGAATTTGATATCGGATATTATAAATATAAAAATTTCAAACACTTTAAAATGGTGCCAACATTTTGTTGTTGGCACCATTGTGAAGGTATCCGATATCAGATATGTATCAGGTATCAAATAATTTTTTTTCTTTGGTGTTTTCTTTGGCTAGGTGTACTGACACCTAGGCCAACCAAAAGTTCAACATGGATTTTTTAATCATTTTGAGGCGAATGCAAAATGCTTTTTTCACATTTCCACTCCCCCCCCCCCCCATTATCCTACCAATACCCTTGNTTTTTTCCCCTTTCCCCCCCCCCCCCCCCCCATTATCCTACCAATACCCTTGAAAGATGGGTACCCTTGAGAATTTGGTTGTCTAAATGGAGGAATTCTTGTTGACTTCTTCATATGTTGGATCTACTTTTATTATGTTATCTCTTCATTTCTCTAGTATGCTTCAATTTCCTTTTGTTTGTCCTTTTCTTCGGTGATTTGAACTAAAAATTCATGAATCTCAAAACCCAATCCTCATTTTATTTTGAGCTTTGTTGCGATGACATAATTTCATCAAGATTTAGAGAACTCAACTTTGATTTGTCTCCTTATTTCAAATTCACTACTTTTTCCCACTCTCATCTTCTTATTTTATGTTTTCTTTCAAATTTTCATTTTCTCTTTCCACAATCTCAAAATCATCAAGACTAGTTAGCAATTATCCAACAATAATATTTTCATCAGTGCTTTCCATAGCAACCATTTTGTTCAACCTTCCAAGATAGGTTGTTATGTTGAAATAAGGGACTAGGTTCTAATACCAATTAATGAACAAATAGAATATTGAGAGGGAGGGAAGAGGGGGGAGGTTGAATCATTATTCTCACAAACTTTTAGTTTTACTTTTCTTACTACACCTTTATCAATCATACCATTCAACAAAAATAAATGAACACAATAGAACACCAAATTTTTATCAAAGAAAACCCAAATGGAAAAATCACAAAGAGGCTTAGATCTCAATATTGTATAACTAGTTATATAATATTACAATGACCACTGCACGATACACTATTAGAGGGATCACTACCTAAAGAAGGAGAGAGGCTCATTGCCAAAAGATAATTAAAAAAATGAACTATTATAAATGCATCTAATGTATGTTAGAGTCAGTTTTCATGTAGTTTTGAATACTTTATCAGTCCCTTTTATTGTTCGCATAGAATTTTATTGCAAAAATTTTATAGACTTGTAATGTATCCTTTACGCATATTCATATTGTTGAACTCTTCACTCTTGTTTTTCCTTCAACACATGCAATTAATTATTTATGGAGTAGTTCAACACTTATTTCATGTCAGTTGAACATGCTCGAACCAATTAGTTGACTGAGGTAATATATTTCAAGTTAGCTTCCACACATCAGCCAAAAAATTTATCAAGATCACATCCATTTGATTTTATATTCTTCATCCAGCCCTTAATCCTATCTCAAATATGTAGAACCAAAAATATTCACATGATGAAGTGTGGAATAATTAACCAACTATCATGTTATGGGGAAATAAGGTAACTGATAGACTAAGTTACCAGATCAGTAAAATAATTCATCTGGAGCACCAAAACTCATGAACATCTTAATATAGGTGTATCACAAATACCAAAACATATTATCCAAAGTTCATAGCCATAATTATTTGTGTGGAGAAACATGAAGCAAAATATTATTAAATATATCATAGAATGTCTAAAAAAATGAGTCGACAATAGTGTGTTGACATGAATGACAACCAAAACAATATTCTCCTTCATCATGGACACCATCTCTAGTTCATAACTTTCTAATGAATCAAGCATAAAAAATGAAAAGGGATATGAGATTATGATTGCAAAAATGGTTTAGTTGAGAAATTTGATAGAAATAATGAACCTTAAATCTCCCCACTAAGGTGAAAAAATTCATTATCATCAGGCATACCTAGTTCCAAGGAGTCAACAACTCTTACCTATGAAAACCAATGTATAATTTGATAGTGCTCTTTCTATCTCTAAAAACTAGTTGAGAAATTTGTCATCTTCCACTCTATTTGTTTTGTTCCATTTCCTTTCACTGGTTGACAATCATGTAGCTTTGACAATAACCTCCTCACTACCCTCAAAGGAAATTTCATCCATCATGACCCCCATCTTCGCATGAGGTTGCAAACTACATGGAACAACCTTCATCACATCCATTTACACACTAAATGAAATATGAAACTCCCCCTTCTAAGAAAATATGCCACATAATAAATATCATCCTTGACCTCTTCATGTGTTCTTGGCTCTATTTGGACATTTTCCCCACCCATGTTGAAAATAACAATGACCACCATTGCAAAGAAACCCACCTAGTTTTTTTCTTTACTATTTTTCTCACACTTAACAAACCTATAGTATGGAAATAATGGAATGGTTTATTGAGAGGGGAGGGGTGATTCAGTACCCTCAAAAATTTTATCACTTAACCCTTTATCTTTTAGTAATCAATTGTATTAACATTCATATATGTAATTCTATCTTTGTGCATGTTATATCAATTCATTAACTCAATAAGCATGTAAAAAATTCATAGAAACATTCATGAAATGTATAGAAACATGACACAAGATTTGATAACGTAGAAAACCCCTATTTAGAAGGTAAAAACTGCGGTGGAGATGAAACCCACAAAGCTTCATTATCTTCAGAATGGAAGGGGTTGGTTAAATCTTACAATTTTGATCACTTCTGATGATCTACCGTATTAGGAGTATTATGTAGAGACTGTTTAAAGTCTACTATATTAAGAGCTTTAGCAATACTGTTTAGTGTACACTCGATTAAGAGATTTACAAAGGATTGTTAAATCCACCTTTCTTGAAAGGGTTTCTTCTATTTTTTACAATTGTTAGAATGTAGTCAAAAATATTCAGTGACCTAAGTCTATGTAATCTACAATTTCTGATTTACAGACCCATTAAATTCACATGTACAATGTATCACCTCATGTGATTGATTAATACCTCTGTTTCTCGGTAGCCTTGATTCTTGGTTCTTGATAACCTATTTCATCTTTTGATGTTCTACTTCCTGAAACTCTTAGTCTAATCCATAGATGTTCTCCTTGGCTACTATCATCCTCACATCCATTTGGAATGAATGATTACACATCTATTTCATACAATAGATTGACCTAATTTAGTTTCACGTATTAAAAATATAACTCTATGATCAAAGATTTACAACTTGACCTTGATCTCCTAGTTTGCATGTTTTCAATCAGTTAGACTGATTAAAACAATTACAATTACATTGCTTGTCCCTCAAGAAATGGTTTTAAATCAAATCAAAATGCTAAATATAAAACATAAGTGTTTTATCTGATGTGGAAGTCAAATCCACATTTCTCAGGATATAACTGACTTTTGGTGACTGATGCTTGGGTTTCTATGTTGTCAGTCTGTCGGTGTTCCTTCTGTGAACTATCCTTCGGGTTCCCTTGCTCTGTTTGGTTCCTCTGGTTTCTGCTATGTCGGTTTACACTTCAACATTTTTGGGTTGAACTATGCAAACTGTGGCGGGGTTCTCTTTTGATCTGTCTTCTCAGGTTTCTCTCAAACTTAACACTTTCGGTGACCTTTGTTATATGTACTTTCAGGTTGTATTGAAAGCCTATCTTTTGGTGTAGCTGTTTACCAATGGTTCAAAAACTATTTTCCCTTTGCATACTAATGGAAAAATGTGTCATCAATCTCCCCCTTTGACATTAGTATCAAAAACTGATATGTGTAAAATACTAAAATGTGTAGTATGTACATCATGTGTTCACCTTGTCATTATGAATCCCCCTATGTATATGTCGGTATAGTATATATTTATACATGTACACTTGCCTTTATACTATACTCCCTTTTCACCTTATCTTCATAGCATTTACCCTTTTGTATCATATCACTCTTCCCCTTTTTACTACTGTACATATCATTTTCCCCCTTTTTTGATAGTAAGGGCAAAGGTGTATACTTACAACTTATCAAAAATATGGGAATGGGAATTCTTCATGTCTTTCAATAGTTTCTCCCATTTCTCCTGTAGGTGTTCAAGATCCATTTTCTCTAGTGTGATTCGGGCATGCATATCATAGATGTTGTCTGCTAAAAACATCTTTGGGGTGGCAATTAACTATCTTTTCAAAGTCATGTGTTGTTGTAGAAGTGTAGTATGTGGTAGCATTAGAGCCTATAGCTCGGTAACCTCATCTCTAAAATTGGTTTCTACCTCTATCATTTACTGTCTCGACCTTCTAGATTTCATAATATTTACCAAATGCATCTTTATTGCATTGTCATTTGTAGTTAGACTCTATGCACTTGTATTTAGATAAGAATCTATTTGTGAAAGCTTATCACTATTTTCCTTAGTTAATTTCTCTAAAGTGCACAACTTTTTTTTTAAGGCAATAGCTTCAGATATTATTGGATCTAATTCATTTGCAAGTTCTAAGAGCTTTACCATGTTCTCTGCCACTTCTTGGTTGATCTTTTCTGTCAATTTGTATTGATATTTTTGTTCTGCTTGTTCCTCAATTGCTTTTTTTGCATCCACATTCTGAGATGTGATGGCCTCAGTTAGAATGGAAAGTTGATCAAGGATAGGGGAATCTTGATCAAAATCTATGTTAGGCACAATTTGTGTCAATACATCCCTTGTAGATTCTAACACTAGGGATTCTTTGTGCTCCTTCCTTATCTCTTCTTGCATATCTTTCCTTTAACATATTGATTAAAAATCCAATGTAGAAGGGTCACACTTTGGTATCTCAATAATTTTATCTAGTGTTACCTACAACTTGGTCTTCTTTGTCTTCTTCTTCTTGGATGCTGAGTGGGAAGAACTTGAATTTAGCACCAACCCAAGATCCTTTGCTTGGTCAGATGTGCTTGATGAAGGCTTTTGTGGTGTTGTGTCTTTTTCCCACTACTCAATATCTGCCCGTCAATTGGGAGTGGATGTCTCCACATCAACCTTCAGTTTATCTACAACATCTCCTTCGGTATCCTTAGGAGAAGCATCATCTTTCTTCTCTTCTTCACCTTTGTATTTGTTCACTCCATCTATTTCTTTTGGTTCTCCATCTACTACATTTTTCTCATCAATTTTATCTTTTTGTTCATCATTACCCTTATCCTTAGGTATGCTTGCATCAGTCTCGGGTGAGTTTTCATTTTGTGAGATTATGTTAATAGCTTGTATTAGCAGTGGCATTTGGCCCAGTATATTCATATGTGCAGCATTTGTAGTTGTTTCCTATTCGTCAGTTTGGGCTAGGACAATAGTGACATATTCATCTTTTTGCACCTCATCTGTAGGATCTCCTCCAGTAATATTAATGATAGTATTATCAGGCCATGTTTCATCTGCAATGTCCATATCCTTGTTAGCTTTTGTGTTCAATGCTTCTTGATTAACATCCTCATCAGTTATAAGAATATGTTCAGGGCTTGATTTAGCCTGATCTTCTTCATTGTGTGGCTTGTTGGTAAGAGTTGCTTGTGGCTCGGGGCTTCAATCCCTTTTTGGTACATTAATTATCTTTCTCCATTCATCCTCACTTTTTGTATCAAGTTTAATTAGATGTCCCTTTAGCACTTGGTAGGCTCTTAATTTTGGTGAGAACCTATTGGAATGTTTCTTCATCATTTCTTCAATCTCTTCCATCTTAGATTTAGGTGGCATGACTGAAACTAGGGCTCTTTCCCTTATTTGTTTCTCTCCCTTTAGAGAATATGTCCACCTAGCCAACAATCTATTCATAAGTTCTTTAGGCATTTTATCTTCAAATTGTATTGGTACATATTTGAATACACACATTTTTTTAATGATTGCCTCTTCTAACTTATCCTAGTCCTCGGGGTCTGGAGTTAGCCATTTTCTAATCTTAGGGTCTATGATTGAGCCTGACTTTAAAATTGATGCACATACCTCATCAATGGTGGTAGGGAACTTATTCTTAACAGGTTGTTCATCCTGTTCAGTGTCCTTTATGTCTATCTTATTTCTAGGGAACTTTCTTCTTTTTGTCGGTGCCTTTTTCCCTATTTGAGGCTTTCTTTTATAGGTCCTTACTTGACCTTTCTTGACAGGTGGTGAGTCTTCATTAGTAGTTTGACTCCTTATCCATTGTGTAGTAGTTTTTCTAGGCTTCTTTGGGGGTGGTGCATTTGAGTCTATGGATTCTGAGTTACTTACCTTCTCAGCTTCACCAACGGGTGACTGACCCTTGGTTTCTTCTTTCTGTTATGTTTCCTCTTCATTTACCAATAACTTTTTCTTCAAAGTCTTAACCATTTTCTCTTTCTTCCTACTAATTTTCTTCACAACTAAGTCACTTTTTATCCTTTCCTTGGCTTCCTCATAAGTTCCACACTTAGGTTGTGACTTGTCCAATGTTTCATTCAACAATGCCTCAATAGCATTTGTTGCTTGATCTATGTTGATTTCATAGTCAAGTGGAGCTAACCATGCTATCCTCAGTACAACTAGTTTGGTAAAGGTGTTATCAGTGTCCACCATAAAGAAAATGTCAGTCTTGTACTTTTCTACCAGTTGTTCTAGTATCCTCATCCTCTTCTGCATTATGTCTTTGAATCTAGTGAAGTATTCATCCATGACTGATTCAAAATTATCTCCTAGTGATTTTATGAACTCACTAATCTGTGTGGTCACTGATCGATTAGCATCCCATTTGACATTACCAATAGATGGGAAGTATTCTTGCAAGTAGAAAAATATGCACATAATGAGTGAACCAAACTTACACGAGTTAGACTTTGTAGTCCTGATTGTCCTCATGTTCTCATCTAATTATCTTAGTAGAAGTTTTGATAGATCTAACTACAGTACCTTCTTGTAGACGTCTAAAAATATTAATATTACTATTAATATTAAATTCCCTTTTATTCATCTAACTATTTAATTTAATCAATTAAATGGTTTCATAGTTGGTATTTATCAATGGTCTAAATACTATTCTAATGTATTTTATTTAAATACATTTGTGTCACAAAATTTCCCTTTTTAATAAATTCATATTTATTAAAAATCCTCCATATTCCTAATTCTTCTAAACTATGATTTATTCAAATTTAATTTGAAATATAATCTAAACCCTAGCTAGAAACCTATTAACCCAACCTAGAGACCTACCATATTCCTACTCTACTTCCATCACCTCACTTCCTAAGCATACTTCCCTACCTAATTGTCCTCTGATCATACTTAAAAAGGTTATTCCTAACCTTCTTAAGGATAATGGAATGCTTAGCCATGTGTGAGAATTCTCTCCAAAATGGCCACCGGCCATTCCTCTTAAAATCTCTTTACTTCTTTTTCCCCCCACTTGGAATTCTTGAGTGATGCAGAGCTACAGCAACAAAAGCTTAAATAGACCCACACAAAAGTTCAATAGTGAACAGAAAAATTCACAAGGATAAAGAACCAAACACCAATGTTATTTCAACCAGTTTTACAAAACTTCCAAGTTAGCAACAAGATGATGAAAATATCAGTCTTCAAAAGAAATGTGACTAAACACATGACCACAGTTTTACTTCACAACACTTTGTATTGTATCCACCCAAATTTAACACTTTATGCTTAATTCCTTTATGGGTACTCTATTTTTCCACAATTTTCCTGCCAGTCTATCACTATCTTCTGTAGGTTTCAATACACAGATTTCAAGTAACCTTGTTTTAAAACACAAACAGGCAATACATTTTCTACAATGCCCTCTGACTGTCTCAGGAACACAAGACCAAAGTTGATCACGCTTAGGTATGGTTTGACTAGAATGTTACAGAGGAATTTGGAAAGATGATCAACACTTTGAATGTTCTGATTCAAGGTTACAGACTTCTTTACTTTCTCCTTTTACTTCTTAATATATTCTTTCATTTATAGACTGTTACTATTTCCCAACACTGTCTCGACCCTAAACAACCGCGTTATGTTTGACTGCAATGTTGTGGTTTTGAGATTATTGAACATCATTTATTTCCTATTTTGGATTTCAAATCTATTCTTTTCTTGTATGTGCTTTACTGTTATTTCACGGTGTGCGTATCTACTAGGGCATCACCAATTCATTGGAGTGTATTTGTTTAGGGCTTCACTATCTAGAAGCAATGTTAGCTTCTCCCACAATCTGAGTGTTAAAATTAACACTATCTAAGGTCATTCCCCGCATCTCATTCATTAAATGTTGATATGAGACTACGGGTGCTGACCGTTATGCATTATAAGTGTGACAGTGTATTCATCAGTCAGCTGGATTACAAGTTACTCTCCAAAACTCTGTTTCAAATGCAGAACGACTAAATAGGTAGACTGTTTACATAAACAAAACTGACTGCTAAGAGATATTCAGTACTTACAAACAATTTATTCCATAACTTGCAGAAACGAGCAAATTTATGATTTCTCTGTTATAACAAATGCATAATATAAAGAAAAATAGTTGTAACAAAGAGCCGACTGCTAATTTTTTAATTTTCAAAGCTCCCAATCAAAATGTAAAACAAAACATCTAATTTGTAAGCATAACAATAGTAATTTTCGAACATCAAGACATTTTTACTCAAATTGTGGTTCTTCTTATTCATATGCTGCTTCAAGACTTCTCTCTGTTCCAATCCCATGATTGGACATAGAACATAAAGATGCGCTGAAGGCCAATGGTCCCAACAGGAACAGTTGGGGAACCGATTGCGCCAACAATCAAAATAATCCCAGACAACAATTAACCACTAATTATTCAAACTGACTATCCAAAACAGCCAATTGTAAAATGACTTCTAACAAAACTTAAACAAGACCAACCATGACCCATATGGACTAAGGTGCCACAGTTTATAACACACTGATGGACACCGTGACCAAACAAAGATGGATCAGACCCAAAAAAAAAATATATGAGGAAATAGACAAACCAATTCCCATTTTATTATAGTAGAAATAAACTAAAAAGAAATTGTAAATCCTCAGCACTAGGTTCCCTACACCATGCTCCACAGGAAAAAAAAAACTCAAGTCCCTTGAGTTGGGACTGCGGGAATAGAAAACCCGAACTGATGCAAACCTGTTGGAGTAACCCACGTAGCATCCTCCAGGGGTTTATCTTTCCATTGAACCAGATACTCATGATAAGTGTGTCACCTTGTCTTTCGGGCAACACGAGTGTCCAAGATATGTATAATCTCCAAAGGAGGTGCCTTAGGAAGAGCTGGAAGCTGGGCATCAACAATGGAATCAGCAGCACCTACATTCACATCAGTATGAATAGTACCCCTTATAGATATATAAATCAGCAATATTAAATATAGGAGACAAATAAATATTAGGAGGAAGATCAATATGATAGGCATTAGGACCGCTGCATTTGAGAACCTTAAAAGGTCCAATATTTTTGGCCATGAGCTTAGTATATTGGCCCTTAGGCAATCTCTCCTTCTTCAAATGTACCATGACCAAATCCCCAACATTGAAAGTCACATCTTTCCTCCTTTTATCTGCATGAGCCTTATATTTGGAATTAGAATGCTAAAGCTTTTGTTTCACTTGATCCTGAATATCCTTCATAACAGTAGCAAAATCATTAGCCAAGGCACTAGGCTTCTCCAAACTACTAACATCCCTCAACTCCAAAATACCCTGTGGATGAACACCATAAACAATCTGAAATGGAGTCTTCCCAGTACTACGGTTTACAGAATCATTGTAGGAAAACTCAGCCTGAGCCAAAACTGAATCCCAACTTGTACCATTGTCTTGTGTCAAACACCTCAAAAGATTACCAAGAGACCTATTAATGACCTCATTCTACCCATCAGATTGAGGATGATATGCTAAAGATAGACAAACATTGGTACCCAATTTCTTCCACAAAGTTCTCCAAAAGTGACCCAAGAACTTAGGATCTCTATCGGATATGATGGACAAAGGTAAACCATGCAAATGAACTATCTCCTTAAAGAACAAACCAGCTACATGAGATGCATCATGAGTTGTTTTACATGGAATGAAATGAGCCATTACTACAAATATGTTGTCACAACCGGACTTGGTTCTAGGCAACCCAAGCACAAAATCCATACTAACATAATCCCATGGCTTAGATGGAATGGGTAAGGGTGTTTAAAGACCAGCATTAGAGGTATGACCCTTAGATTTTTGACAAATCAAACACGTTTCTACAAACTTTCTCACATCCGTGAGCAGCTTAGGCCAATAATAAAACCTCATAACTGATTCCAAAGTTTTATCTAAACCAAAATGACCTGCCAAGCTGCCACAATGCTTTTCCTTAATAATATTTTCCCTCATTGAACCCCTTGGAACACAAAGCAAACCAACCTTGAAAATAAACCCATTTTGAATCAAATAATCAAATAATTTAGTATGATACCTTGCTGTCATATCCAAACAAACCTGATAAATATCTTTGAAATTTTCATCTGTAACATACATGGATGCCATAGCCTCTAAACCAGCACTTTCCAATTGCATAGACTGAATGGTGAGTGTCCTCCTACTCAAAGCATTTGCCACTTTATTAGCAACTCCTTTCTTGTGTTTAATGCTGAAAGTATAGGCCTGCAAAAACTCCATCCACTTGACATGTCTATGATTAAGTTTTTCTTGCCTATTTAGGAAACTAAGTGCATGATTATCCGTAAAAACAATGAATTCTTTTGGTAAAAGATAATGCCTCCATTTTCTCAAAGACTGAACCATAGCATAGAGTTCAAGATCATAAGTAGAATACTTTTGTTTTGCTTCATTTAATTTTTCACTAAAGAAGGCTATAGGTTTACCATCTTGACTAAGAACCCTACCAATAGCCTTATTACTAGCATCACACTCAACAACAAAAACTTTATGAAAATCTGGTAACACAAGCACTGGTTGTTCTGATATTTTCCTTTTCAGCAAGTCAAAAGATTCATTGGCCTCTTTAGTCCATTCAAAAACACATTTTCTGCCACCCTTAATAGTGTTGATAACAAGAGCACAAATACCACTAAAGTTCCTGATAAACTTCCTATAGAAACTGCATAAACCATGAAAAGTTTTTACCTCCGTGGCTGAAGTAGGCGATGGCCAATTTAGGATGGCTTCTACCTTTGTAGGATCCATTTTTAGACTACCTTTTGAAATCACAAAACCCAAGAACACAAGTTCTTCCCGCATGAATGAACACTTTTCCAAGTTTATCCTCAAACCTTCTTCATGAAGCTTCCTCAAGACCTGTTCTAAATGCTGCAAATGCTCCTCTTTGCTGCCACTAAAAATTAGAATGTCATCCAAATAAACAACAACAAACTTATGGAGAAAAGGCTTCAACACTTCATTCATCAAACACATGAAAGTACTAGGAGCATTGGATAAGCCAAATGGCATGACTATCCATTCAAACAAACCCTCATTAGTTTTGAAAGTGGTTTTCCATTCATCCCCTTCACATATCCAGATTTGATGATAACCACTTTTGAGATCAATCTTTGAGTAGTATTTTGCCCCACCTAAACAATCCATGAGATCTTCCATTCTAGGCATTGGAAACCGGTATCGAATGGTGATCTTATTGATGGCTCTAGAATCTATACATAACCTCCAAGTACCTTATTTTTTAGGGGCAAGAACTGCTGGGACAGTACATGGGCTAATACTTTTCCTTATGTAACCTTTTTTCTAACAACCCTTGAATTTGTCTTGCAACTTCAGAATTTTGTTCGGGAGTGAGTTTATAGGCTGCCTTGTTTGGTAAAGTAGCCCCCGGAATTAAATCAATACAATGCCTAATTGACCTTTTAGGTGGAAGAGACTCATTAGTACTATCAGCAACAACACCATCATATTTATTCAGCAAATCTATGACAATCTTAGGACAAGTACTTTCCTTGGTTTCTAAGTGTAATTCCCTACCCTCATAATGAATTTATTTAGGTCTGATTACAATAGAAAAACATGGAGTATTTTCCTCCTTAAGACCTTCTAAAAACTCCTTTTCTTTTACCACCATAACACTACTAGGCAAGGCTGAATCATTTGTAACATCCGGTAAGGGTGTCATTATGAAAGTTTCCCCATTCTTTGTGAAATTAAACACATTTGTTTTCACATTATGTTGGGCATTAGTATCATATTGCCATGGTATTCCTAAAAGAAGATGGCATGCATCCATTTCAACTATCTCACACAAAACTTTATCCTTATAATCACCTATTTCAAATTCTACCAAGTATTGTTCATTCAAAATAGTTTGCTGCTCCTTATTTAACCAAGAAACTTTATATGGAGTAGGATGTGGAATTCATTTCAGATTTAACTTGGTAACCATTTCCAAAGAAACCAAATTTTTAGTAGAACCAAAATCAACAATTACCCTGCATACTTTACCCTTTGTCTTGCAAGTAGTCTGGAATAAAGATTTCTGTTGGGATGGCTCTTTGTTGAGTGGTACCAACAATGATCTATTGAACATAATAGTCTCTCCTTGTACCAGATCAGCATGTTTGGATGAGGCTGTATGGTAAGATGAGTTGCTTTGGCAATCATCTTCTTCATGAATTAATTGCACTCTTCTATCTCCTTGATTGTTGCTGCCATTCTTTTCAGGACATCTGAAAGATTGATGGCCAACTTGGTTGCATGAGAAACACCTTCCAGTGAATACATTAGGGCCACTTCCTCTTGATCTTCCCCTACCATTGTTTGATCCTCTTCCTCTGAATGAACCTCTTCCACTAGCATCATGATCAGCACTTTGATTGCTGCTTTCTCCTTGGGATTTTGGAAAAGTTCATCTCCCATTGAATCTACCTCTTCCACGGAATGAGTTTCCTCTTCCCCTACTTTGTTCTCCTCTTCTTTTTTGTTTTTCCTCAATCTTGAGTGCAAGTTGGAAACATTTATGGACTGATTCCACAGTGACCAATGTTAATTCATCTTGTATGCTATACTTCAGCCCATTGATATATCTTGCTAGTTTTTGTTTCTCGATCTCGTACATTTTGGCCTTTAAGGTCAAATTGTGAAACTCTTAAGTATAAGTACTCACATCAAGATCTTTTTGTTTCAAATTTTGAAGTTTCTTATGAAGATTCACTTCATAATCTTCCGGTCCAAACTGTCTTTTCAATTCAGCCTTCATTTTGGTCCAAGTAGATATGATGGACTTTCCTTCTTCCACCCTTTCATTTTGAAGAAAGCTCCACCAACTAAGGGCTGGTCCCTTCAAATTAGACTTGGCTATTTTCACCTTTTGACTTGGAGGCACTTCATCACATTCGAAGTAGTTCTCCAATGCTTCTAACCAATCGATAAATTCATCCGGTTCCAACTTACCATTGAATATTGGTAGTTTGTTTTTGTCTTTCTTGCCCACTCTCTCTAGTTCTGCAAGCATTTCTCTTTGATCCTCTGGTAGATTGCCTTGACCGGATAAATCTTGCTTTTCCTCTTCTTCTTCTTCTGACTCCTCATTGTCTCCTCTCCTCACTTGGCCTTTCAACTTATCTAACTCCCTCTTCATTGCTCTATTCTCTTCTCTGACAGCCCTACTCTCTGCCATCTGCTCCTTGACTATCTTAGCCAACTCCACATTGGTTATCCTCAATGGAATCTCTTCTCTGTCTGACATCTTGACACTCTCAAAAGTATCTTAGTGCTCTGATACCACTTGATGCAGAGCTACAGCAACAAAAGCTTAAATAGACCCACACAAAAGTTCAACAGTGAACAGAAAAATTCACAAGGATAAAGAACCAAACACCAATGTTATTTCAACTGGTTTTACAAAACTTCCAAGTTAGTAACAAGATGATGAAAATATCAGTCTTCAAAAGAAATGTGACTAAACACATTACCACAGTTTTACTTCACAACACTTTGTATTGTATCCACCCAAATTTAACACTTTATGCTTAATTCCTTTACAGGTACTCTGTTTTTCCACAATTTTCCCACCATTTTATCACTATCTTCTGTAGGTTTCAATACACATATTTCAAGTAACCTTTTTTTAAAACACAAACAGGCAATACATTTTCTACAATGCCCTCTGACTGTCTCAGGAACACAAGACCAAATTTGATCAAGCTTAGGTATGGCTCGACTGGAATGTTACAAAGGACTTTGGAAAGATGATCAACACTTTGAATGTTCTGATACAAGGTTATAGACTTCTTTAATTTCTTCTTTTACTTCTTAATATATTCTTTCATTTATAGATTGTTACTATTTCACAACACTGTCTCGACCTTGAACAACCGTGTTCTGTTTGACTGCAATGTTGTGGTTCTGAGATTATTGAACATCATTTGTTTCCTATTTTGGATTTCAAATCTATTCTTTTCTTGTATGTGCTTTACTGTTATTTCATGGTGTGCGTATCTGCTAGGGCATCGCCAATTCATTGGAGTGTATCCATTTAGGGCTTCACTGTCTAGAAGCAATGTTGGCTTCTCCCACAATCTAAGTGTTAAAATTAACACTATCTAAGGTCATTCCCCGCGTCTCATTCATTGAATATTGATATGAGACTACGGGTGCTGATCGTTATGCATTATAAGTGCGATGGTGTATTCACTAGTCAGCTGGATTACAAGTTACTCTCCAAAACTCTATTTCAAATGTAGAACGACTAAACAGGTAGACTGTTTACATAAACAAAACCGACTGCTAAGAGATATTCAGTACTTACAAACAATTTATTCCATAACTTGCAGAAACGAGCAGATTTACTATTTCTCTGTTATAACAAATGCATAATATAAAGAAAAATAGTCCTAACAGAGAGCCGACTGCTAATTTTTTTAATTTTCAAAACTCCCAATCAAAATGTAAAACAAAACATCTAATTTGTAAGCATAACAATAGTATTTTTTGAACATCAAGATGTTTTTACTCAAATTGTGGTTCTTCTTATTCATATGCTGCTTCAAGACTTCTCTCTGTTCCAATCCCATGATTGGAAATAGAATATAAAGATGCGCTGAAGGCCAATGGTCCCAATAGGAATAGTTCGGGAACCAATTGTGCCAACAATCAAAATAATCCCAGACAACAATTAACCACTAATTATTCAAACTGACTGTCCAAAACAGCCGATTGCAAAATGACTTCTAAAAAAACTTAAACAAGACCAACCACGACCCATATGGACTAAGGTACCACAGTTTATAACAAACTGATGGACACCTTGACCAAACAAAAATGGATCAAACCCAAAAAAAAAAAATGAGGAAATAGACAAATCAATTCCCCTTTTATTACAGTAGAAATAAACTAGAAAGAAATTGTAAATCCTCAGCACTAGGTGCTCTGCACCATTGAGCCACTCAAACATTAATGCTATGTTTGAATCCAAATTATCCATCCCTTCAAGCCTATGTGTCCCTTATGTGGCTCTTATGTGGATGCCATATAGATGCCACCTCATTCAACCCCTCCTCTTCTATCCCAAAAGTCTATAAATAGAGGCCTTCTCCTCTTACATTTTCATCTCTCATATTTGCATTGTTATCATGCTAACATAGCTCTAGATTTCATATTTGTTTTTATATGCTCTTAGTTTCTTGCTTAAATCACATAGATATTACATTCTAGGCTTCTTTGGTTAAAATGAATCATAGTGTTCTTCTTGCATGTTTCATATCATTCTCATATCTAGTTTAAATCATCCTTTCGAGAATTTGAGACTAGTTTCCTCATACTAGCTCTTGAATTTCTTCATTGTTCCAATCTTGCTTTCATGAATTGCACTGTATTGGGGATCCATCTCATTTTTGTTTGAGAGAGCACATGCACAATCATCCTAAAGAGAGAAAATCAAACAAGTAGTATAGGGTGCAAGTTTACTTATTTTTAGCTCAATCTAATGTTATGATGAGGTCTTGTTGGTTTCTTGTTCATTCTATGAATTATATGTGCTAACCCACTAACTTCTCATGTTTGAGCTTACTCCCAACATATTGAATATTTCACCATACACATTCTGACACGCCCGGTGGGACCCATGTCCCTAAAATCCTTCTAATTTTCTTGTCTTCTTCTTTCAATTTTGTCAAACATGCAGATCAACGTCTACAATTTACATAGAGGCATCTGCGCAAACATCAATTCTCTTTGAACTTTTGTTTGATGTCTGCGCTAAACCTGCATCTACGCCCTGCATCGATGTCTCTGCCTGATATTGTTTATTTGAGATTTTCCAAACAAATTTTTTCATTTGTCAAGATTTATTGTCTTTCCCATTGCTTTTTGGTATTTAAGCATTCTATTTTTTAGCAGAGATCAATCTTACAAGCAGTTATAATGTCAAAATTTTATTAAGGCATCAAGATCTTGATAAATAATTAAATTACACTAATTTTTAAAGGTTTGGATAATCTCAAAATGGCTAAATCTGATCAATTTGAAGACTAATAAAGAAGGAATTTTTATTTTTTTTGCTATTTTTGCTATTTTTTTTTACCTTGCAGATACAACAATGTTTGAGAAAATGTGGGTTCATGTTTCGGCATCTACGCAAATGCCAGTTCAAAACAATCATCGATCGACATCTGCATTATACAAATTGGTGTCTCCTCCTAGTAGAATAGTCTCCTAATTTTTTGTGTTTTCTGGCATATTTCTTGCATTGTATTATTTTTGGAACTAAAACACAAAACCAATGTCCACACCTTGAATCAGCATCTACACTCTGACAGACTTTTATTGATCATTTTTCTAACAACTTTTGAGTGGTTTTGTGATAACGCTTGTCAAAGGCTAAAGTTTTGAAACTACTAACCAACTATCTTGTAGCACTACTGGTCAAAGAAATCAATTCAAAAACTACTCACATTTGTCTTACAGGTTACCTCAAATCAATATCGACCAAACGATCGTGTTTGCTATAATATTTTTTAGGAACCTAGAATAATTAGGAAGATCTTTTTGTCTAATTCAAAGCAAGTGTTAGAGGATTATTCTCTCTTCACTTTTGGGGAGATCAAAAACCTAGATGCATTTTATTTGTTTTGATACTGGATAGGAGAGTATGCTCTTTTCCCCTTGTAGGAAAATCAGAAATCCAGAATCCTTTTTGTCGCCAATCCAATTTTCTTTAACAAGTTAATCTTTTAGATGGGCATGCTGGTTGAGGTAAAAATCTCCTAGGAACAACCCACGTGAGAAAGAGGTGTAAGCCACACCACTCTAACTCATGTTAATCAAATTTACTCCTTTGGGTTAAATCCTCGGGAATCGATTGGCATTTGATCTTATACTTGGCTCTCGTCTAACTTAAGTTCAGCCTCGTGGTCTCAATCATGTTTACGTGACCACTTTTGTCAAGACGCTCTATGGGGATATATGCCTAAATCGTGCTTGCGCAGACATAGAGGATACAATCAAACGGAGACCCTTACTAGACACTCTAAGCATAGAAGCTACCCAATTCACCTCTGAATAGTGATTTATTATAGTGTAAGGGGAGGGAAGAATCTCCCCCCAAGATTTCCATCATATGTGTCCCAAGGTATTGTGTTGCGAAAGAGATCTTCATAGCACGACAATAATACCTAGAAAAAGGCAAAAACACGGGCTCCCTTTCGGGGGTGACACTGCTATGTGAGATAAAGGAGTACCAAGAAATGGGCCTATATTATTTCATGCAAAGCCAACTCCTTAGGTAGACTTGTGCTTGAAGTGTTTGAAGAACATTGACGAATCCAAAACATAGATGAAATACCCAAAAAACAAAATTTGTCACTTGCTTGTATCCTTCAAGGTTGCTTTGTCCATTGTCAAATTGTTTTCAAACCCATGTATGTTATTTTCTAATTTGACTGTGTTGAAACTAGTTCTTCCCATGGAACAAACCTATTAAAATCAAAAAGAAATCAAGCTTTTGCTAGATCATCAAAACAATGTCCTTTTTAGACTGTCGTAAGCTTCAAAATTTGCAAACATCTTCAAACTTTGAATTTTTATGAGATATGTCCTAAGAACTCCAATTGCTCATCCAAAATCAAAACCTTTCGCTATAAGACATGACCGATTCCAAGAAGCACAAGAAGGTGAAAAATTCATTGCCTCCCATATACAGAGAACAAAAGAATACAACCCGAGAGGCTACCAAGTACCAACACATCATTGATTCCATCAAACAAGAAACCCTCGCACATGAGAAACTTGACAAAGTGATATACAACAACAAGAGTTCTTGCTTCATGAGAAAATATCATCTAAACATTGCCTTCGTCAGACTTGAGCAATATGACTAACTGGTCTACTACAACAAACAAACATTCCTCCTCTTCTTAGGATCACTTAGCTTGCATTTTAGGACCTCCCTTAGGTTTTTATCTTTAGAAACACATCACACACTCATCCTACCATAATCAAGCATAATCTAATCCCATCCTAGTCATCATCTACAACATCTTTAATCACATCCTTCACTTGGTATTGCATCCCCTTTTGAGTTGCTTAGAATTTACATCTTAATCAAAACCCCATCCTTGATTGTCCTTAAACTAAGCATTGTTTAGGATAATCCCCTTTTCCTTTGCAACCTCATCACCTTGATCAAAAGGCTGGTTCACATTGATAGAGAATCATATTTTCCAAAGACCACAAGTCTATCTTAGGTAGACAATCACATCCACTTGATCTTACACTAGGGAGAGCATCCCTTAGTTCTTGCATACACCAAGTCATCCTTAATCTGTAGGAACATATTCATCATCCTATACGCATCCTAGTCCTAGCACCATCATCCTTAGCTTCCTAGGCACATCCTTGCATTACATCTTGCATCTCATATCTCCTTAAGGTAGCCATTTCATGCCACTAAGAAGAGGAATAACATGGACCCTAATCTTTCCGCTAGTTCATTTAATCGTGTGATTGACCACACTAACACCATGGTTACCTATGCACCTCAACCCAATGAACAAATTGAGCATATCTGGGTAGATACTAATGAGACTCCCACCATGAGTACCATAGAGACATTTATCAATCATCCAAGACATGTCCATATGGTGAAAGTAACAGCAGTCAGGTACTCTTAGACATTCAACAACAAGGACTTCAACTCCCACCTTGGATTATACCCACACTTGTCACATGACCTATGGAACTTCTAGGGGAAATCATCATCCCACTAGAAAAGAAGTTTTTGATCCACTTAAGCAAGCTCTATAGGTGGGAACCATTATCACACAAGTAGTTCAACCTTCCATCCCACCCTCCATCATGCACACGACACCTTCATCTACCTTAAGAGCCCTGCCTCTTGATCCAACATCAGCAACACAAGAAATATCTCCTATTTCTACACAAGCACTTGCACCTCCCCAATCCATAGCCACTCCACTTTCACAAGAATTCCCAACATTTGTATCACAATTCCCACCACCACCAGTTAGTACTCAACAAACCACTATTCCACCCATCCCCACTCAGCCCATTCAAAATATGCCACCTAGTTCGTAGCATCAAAGCACCCAAATCTCCATGCCTATTCCACCTTTCTCTTCCACTATGTACTCATACTAGAAAATACACTTCACCATAGGCATGCGACCTACCAACCCTTATTTCCACAAGGGTCCACCTTCCCCGCTCCACTAGTAATGCAACTGCAATGTATGCCAGTAGTTCTGCTTCAAACGCAATTCAACCCAAATCCTCCCATATCATAAACATCTACTAATCCCTTCACCATAACACAAATTCCTATCTAGTAGCAACAACCAATCCAACAACAACAACCAATTTAGTAGCAACAACCAATCCAATAGCAGCAACCAATCCAACAGCAACAACCAATTCAACAGCAACAACCAATCCAACATCAGCAACCAATCCAATAGCAACAACAATCTATCCAGCAACTAACCCAACAACAACAACAACAACAACAACAACAACAACAACAACAACAACAACAACAACAACAACAACAACAACAACAACAACAACAATGATGAAAACAACAACAACAACAACAACAACAAAAAATTCCAACCCATTCACATCCCAAGTACAATAGAAACAAACCAACCCCTTCGCAGCCGTGTAGCCCATCATCCAAACTATACAGCAGTCGCAACCACAAACACAAGTGGAAAATCCTTTCATGGAACAATCACTACAACAATTTTCTAATCCTTTTATCCAACCCACGCAACAACAACAAACTCATTCCACCAACTACCTAGCCATGCTAACTTTCACTGCATCACAAACCATTCCAGCCCCACAGCAATTCAGTGTTCCCAGTAGCACCAATTACCTCGCTACAGCCACTAGGGGAATTCCTCTATAGAACACCTATCCTCCACCCTATGTAGGTGCGTAATAGGCTCATCCCACTTATCCAATGCCTCAGAAAATACAAGCATACTTCCAGCAGTTGCAACAACCCCAACAAGCACTGCCACCTCCTCCACTGCAATATTTCCCTAAGCCACAGCTCCCACCACAAGAGCCCATATACACTAACCAACAACCATCATATCAAACACCACAATATCCCTCACAAAATCCCCCATATTTACCATTTGATCCTTATCAGATTCAGGGAACCAATGCAATCGGGGTTAATAACCCTCCCCCACAAATCAATCATGAATGGGAGGAAATGAAGAACGCTCTCAACGAGCTAAAAGTAGGGATTGTGGCTAAAACATTCAAGTTTTAAGAGGTGTGTCCTTACCCATTTGATCAATCTATCACTGCCATACTCTTCCCCAAACACTTTGAAACACCCAAATTTGATAAATATCGGGGGAAGGGAGATCTTGTGAGCCACGTGAAATAATTCTACATGGCATGTCAAGAAGTGGCCTATAGCGATAATTTCCTCATGAGACTATTTCCCAAAAGCTTAGGAGGAACCACTCTCAAGTGGTTCTACAAAATCCCCTATGACACAGTCTCTACTTTCACTGAACTATCTAAATTTTTTTTGGCCCAATACGCACATAACGTTGAAAATGAATTCTCACTCCTTGATCTATGCAAATCCAAAGAAAAGAGAGGAGAGAGCCTGGCCGATTACCTTCAGCGCTGGCAAGGGCTTACTACAAGGTTGTCCTATCAACCCCCTGAGAAACATCTTATTAAAATCTTCATTAACAACCTTCATCCTAAGCTTGCCTATCATATGTGCATGAACTATATACAAACTTATCAGGACATCATAATCAAAGGCATGGATCTCGAGTGAGGTCTCATATGAGATGGTTACATCAAGAACTACAAGGAATCCCAACCTGAAAAACATAATAATGATCGATCATGGTACTGGAACAAGATCAAGAATGTAGTAACTAATGGATCCACTACCACCAAACACGTTTAGGTCGTGGTGGTTGGTCCCAACGCGCCTACCCAAACTTATCAACAAGCACCACCAGTATACTATCAACCTCCTCCCATGTATCAATATCCCACTCTTTTGTATCCCCAACAGACATACTAGCAAACATATTCCCTCAAGGTGCGACTATCTATCCCCCTCCAGGGAAATCATATCAACCCAACTACTAAAGCCCTATGAAATAGACAAATTCTATATCAGTCCCACATCGACAACAAAGTCCTCGCACTTAGAATGCATCACAATGCACGTTTACCCCCTTGGGTGAACCTATAGATATCATCTTCTAAAAAATGGTCCAAGCTAACCAAGTCCTGTATCCAAAAATGCAGCCATTTGATGACTCAACACCTAAGCCTACCTGGTATAAAGACAACGAGTACTGTGATTACCATCATGTTAAGGGACACACCACCCTCAAATGCATGAAGCTAAAACATTACATCCAGGATCTCATTGACCGCAAAGAGATTGAAGTAGACTCTCCTTCCCAACCATTGCTAATCGCAGACCTTAAAATCTATCAAAATGCATTTCCTAAACAGACCTCAGGAAAAGGCCCAGATAATCCTACTCAAACCTTCGACCAGGGGAAGGGTAAGCAAGAAGAAAATTCCAAAAAAAAAGATTATACAAATGCATATATCAACTATGATAATATCATCGACTACATATCCCAAGTTTAGTCCTCCATCAATGTCATCCATGTCAAGGGTGTTAATAACCAATGCGCAGTCACCACTCATCGAGGTAGAATAATAGTTGCAGGTACAAGTACCATTTCATCTACTGGTACCCATTATAACCTATTGGAACACTTAGGGAATACTCCTACCCAAATTTTCATCTTGGATCTCCTCTGCACCTCACCCACCTAGTAAGAGATCCTCAGTAAAGCCCTACAAGAATCCCATGTTCCTATCGACATCAACCTCACTGAATTCCAGAACCTTGTCGGCCACTTGTCTACATCTTGTGGGGTCTCCTTTAAACCAACAAATTTACCCTTAGAAGAACCCGATCATAAGATTCCACTCTGTATTGCTATCATGGTTAAATATTTTTCCATCAAACAGATCATGATAGATAATGGTTCAGCCCTAAATATGTGTACTCTATAATTCATAAAATAGTTGGGTTGCACTGAAGCTGATATAACAAATGATGTCATCACAATCAAAGCATATGAAAATCTAGAACACACTTCTGAAGGCACTATTTCATTACCCATCAAAGTGGGCCCTATTATCCAGGATACAGTATGTTATGTTTTTGATCTTGACCTTCCCTTCAACATCCTCCTTGGATTCCCATGGATTAATTCTATGCAGGCCATCCCCTCCACTTACCATCAGTGCATCAAATTTCCATATAATGACACTGAGATCACCGTCTGCGCAGATCCCAAGCCCTTCACATACTACAATGCATTAGAAACCTCCTTCCCACACTCCAATCACTATCCTGAGATCGACATTGGCACCTCTGTCACCAATTCATCTTGAACCCATTCAAACCCAGAAACAATCCTCTCTTCCACCCTTTCCACAGTCAAGATCAAGAACAAAGGTTGTGGCGAGTGCAGCTTATCTGATGCCTTCACAATTGGAGCACTGCCAGTTGATCCACACACTCAAGGTCACCAACCTAATCCAAGCAAGACAGAACTGAAAAAAACCAAGCCACTACAATTGGGTCCTACCACTTTTATCTCAAATGGTATTTTGAATAGCTAGGAAATGACACCAAACATCAACCAGTGGCTCTATAAAGATCCACCACACAAGGACACAAGTCACCTCAATTACTTCAAAGGTAAGTACCCTTCAACTCACAAGCTGGTGATAGAAAAATGGAACTACCAAGGAGGTGGCCTCGGTTATGAAGAGAAAGGAATGAAGGATCCTATTGTATCTACCCAGCAAGAAAGGCATCTAGGCCTTGGCATGGATTCTGACATGAATGGGGGCACCAATGAGAACATCTATGCCTCTTATCCTTCCCTGGGAGAAATCGCTGACATCAAGGATGTCTCAGAAGAGAAAGTTGTGAGAGCCTATGACGATGTCTTTGATGATGAAACCTTCCTAGGAAATTCTATCCTACGCCAAATTTCCGTTATCTTCATTGACCTTCCCCTCCGCCATCCCGAACTCATAGATTGGGACCAACCAAGTGTCGTACATGTTGACAAGTTCCAAAGTGAGGATGCACTCCTAAGATTTATGGGAGAAATTGAAGAGATAAATGATTGGGGGCAAGATTTAGCACATTTCTACAAGCTAGATCCAAAGGCATACTTTGGGGAAGAGGAGAACTTGAGCCGCAAAAATGAAGTAGAGAATAAAAAAGAGAAAAATTGATCCCCTAGAAAAAACCCCTCTGGGGCGCTATCTGATCATAAAATAGTAAAAAAAAAGGGTGTATCCACTAGTGAAAACCTCTCTAAGACACCAAAGGATGAAGACTCTCCTCTTCCTCTAATCCATAATTATAGGCCTGAAGACTCATTGATTCTCATCGAAGAAACAAAAACTATCAACCTGGGTACCAAAGAGAATCCTTACATCACATACATAGAAGCATCTCTAACTGAAGCAGAAGAACGAGATCTTGTCACTCTCTTGAAGGAATCCATAAATAATTTTGTATGGTCTTACTCCCACATGCCAGGATTAGACCCCAACTTAGTGTTTCACCATCTAGCAGTGGACCCAAACA
The DNA here is from genome assembly GCA_018584345.1 of Thuja plicata. Taxonomy (NCBI): domain Eukaryota; kingdom Viridiplantae; phylum Streptophyta; class Pinopsida; order Cupressales; family Cupressaceae; genus Thuja; species Thuja plicata. The sequence goes on from MU223845.1 coordinate 1,790,688, forward strand.
TCAATCCTCTCAAACAAAAGCTCAGAAAGATGCACCCTAAAGTGGCACTACTTGTCAAAGCAGAGCTAGAGAAGTTACTCCAAGCCAAGATCATCTATGCCATTGACTACTCTGACTGGATTTCTAACATGGTGCCAGTGTCTAAACCTGATAAATCAATCAGGATATGTACAGACTTCCAAGATCTCAACAAGGCATGTTCCAAGGATGATTTCCCACTACCAAACATAGACATGATAGTAGATCTCATAGTAGGACATGAGATGTTGTCACTCATGGATGACTTTTCTGGATATAATCAGATCTGTATTGCAGAAGAAGATTAGCACAAGACAATATTCACAACCCCCTGGGGCACCTTCTGCTATAATATGATGCTATTTGTCTTGAAGAACGCTGGGGAAACCTATCAAAGAGCCATGATAGTCATTTTTCATGACATGATTCACAAGATCCTTGAAGACTATGTAGATGATATCTTGGAAAATCAGTTAAAAGGGAAGATCACCTAGATGTTTTGGAATGTGTCTTTGACAGGATTGGACACTACTGCCTAATGCTTAAGCTAAGAAGTGTGTCTTTGGGGTCATGTCAAGGAAACTCCTTGGGTTCATTGTATCTAGAAGAGGCATTGAAATAGATCCAAAAAAGGTACAAGCTATCATAGAAATGCCTCCACCAAAACCTCTTTGACAACTATGTAACCTCTGGAAAAGCATGTCTGGCAGTGGTCTTCACCACTCAAAAATTTCACCGCTATATGCTTATTCATACAACCAAGCTCATTTTAAAAGTGGACCCTCTCAAGTACCTACTCTCCAAGACTACTCTCACAGGACAAATGGAAAAATGGGTTATGTTGTTAAGCAATTTTGATATTCAATATGTAGATAGAAAAGCCATTAAAGGGAAGGTCATCACAGATCAGCTAGAAGAGGTGTCATTGGTGGATGCATATCCTTTGATCACATAATTTCCAGAGAGAATTTGTGCATGATAGAAGAGCAACCTACTTGGCAACTCTACTTTGATGGATCCTACATAGCTCATAGCGCAGGGACAGGAATACTTTTTGTCACAGCTCAAGGTGACTACATCCCTATATCATTCAAATTGGGATTTCCCTGCATGAACAACATTCCAGAATATGAGGCACTAATTGCAAGGCTCCGCATGGCTATAGAATGGAACATCACAAATATACATGTCTTTGGTGATTCCCAACTAATCATCAAACAAGTCTTGGATGAGTATCAAACCAAAGATAACAAATTAATTCCATATAAGAAGATGGTTAACATGATGAAAGAGCATTTCCTCCACTTGCACATAACACAAGTACCACACTTGCAAAACAAGGTTGCTGATGCAATGGCCACAATTGGCTCCCTCTTAGAGATTCCTCACGAGTCTATGCAATATGAATTCTTAGTTGAGCAACTTCATGCTCCCGCTTATGAGAATGATGAATCAAATCGCATATGTGTCCTGGTTTGTCCCCAATCCCCGTGGTACCACAATATCTAGGCTTACCTACAAAATGGTATCATATCCCCTCATCTCACCTCAATCCAATGCCAAAAATTTATTTGCAGAGCTTCTTGCTACACCCTCATAGCCAAAACCCTTTATCGTCGAAGCTATCACAATGTGCTCTCTAGATGTTTAGATAAAAATAAAGTCGCCCAGGCTCTACAAGAGGTATATTATGGAATCTATGGTGCCCACACAAGTGGCATGGTCCTAGCCAAGCAACTTTTACAAACATGGTACTATTGGCCTACAATGGAACGTGATGCTTGTGAGTTTGTCAAAAAGTGCTTACCTTGTCAACATCATGCCAATTTGATCCATGCTCCTTCCCAGGACCTCAAACCTATTGCGCCCCCTTGACCCTTCTCTTGTTGGGTTTTTGACCTCATTGGTAAGATCACTCCCCTCTCTTCTAAAGGCCACAAATACATAATCACAACAACAAAGTACTTTACAAAGTGGGTTGAAGAAATTCCACTCACTCTCACTACAGGTTTCAAGATATCCAAATTCATCCTCTACCACATTGTCTACCGCTTCAGCATACCCTCCATTATCTTCATGGATCACAAAACACCATTTAAAAATAAACACATCAATGATCTGTGTGCTCACCCCATATCCATCACTATTTCTCCAGTCCATATTTCCCTCAAGGTAACGGCCAAGCTAAGGAAACTAACAAGACCCTTCTCAAAATCCTCAAGAAATTTGTCAATGATACTGGCCGCGACTGGCATCTCCAAATCAACCCCACCCTCTAGGCCTATCACACTTCCTATCGTACTCCAATAGGAACTACTCCATATTCCCTATTCTACGGTGCTGAAGCTATCTTACCAATTGAGGTCGAACTACCATCCATCTGAGTATTACTAAGAAGCCTAATTGATGATGAAGATTATCGAGTAGCATGACTCACATAGCTTGATCTACTAGATGAAAAGTGCCAGCAAGCCTATGATCATCTGATTGTCTATCAAAATAGATTCAAGAGGAACTATAACAAGAAATTCCACCCACGCCAGTTCCAGGTGGGGGACCTTGTGCTAAAAGAAAATCAGAAAGTGGGTACTAATCAAGAAAAGAAAGGTAAGTTCGAAGTCAATTGGCAAGGTCCATATGTTGTCACTGCATGCTTCAGTTCTGGGGAATATCAACTCTCCACTCCTGAAGGAGAACCCTTCAATGTTCCTATCAACATCATTCATCTCAGGTTCTTCTATGCCTAACGGTTGGTTATTCATTCCAGTTATCTAAAAAAATCCATAAAAAGTATAAAAAGTCTTTAAAAAAATCTCAGAAAAAAAAGCTGAAAAAAATGGTTGTCCCTGCAAAAACCTGGTAAACAGGTGCTTGGACAACATCAAAAAATAAAAATAAAAAGAAGAGAAAAGAGAAAAATTTCATCCAATGGTGAAAACTTGGCAATCAGGCACCTTGGACAAGCAAGGGTGATCAAAACCTGGCAACAAGCGTCACATGTAATGGACTATTCCATTATCTATCAAAATCTCACTCCCCTCCATCGCCATCATCACATCTCCACAAACCTCAGCATTTCCCATATTCCTTGGGTGTTCCAACACTATTACACGCATCAAACAACAAGATCCAATCAAGTCTCGACAACAACCTTTTGTACATAATTTCTTGTAATTAATTGCTCAGTTTTTGTCCTTGTATATTCATGATGTGTCCAATCCTCTCACCATCGTGCTAACACTCTGAGCCACCGTCATGCTAACCTTCCTTGCTTGGTCATTCATAGTCTTCCTGGCTGGTTCATCAGTTGATTGTGACACACCAAAAGCATGAGTACCATTGCATCCGTTGCATCAGCTCCATACCTACATTTTCATATCATCCCTGCATTTTCATTAGGATCATTGCATTTACATACATTGCATCATAAAAATATTCATAAAAATATTAAGTACATCCATTGCATTACATCACAAATACTACAATATCCATCAAATGCATAAACATACATCTAGGTACATGCATCTAAACACCTCATCATGTATATACATAATCATAAAACATCACATCCTACAAGCATCAATGTCAGTACTCATATAAGCATATGGATCATTGCATCATATAAATCAAATCATGAGAATCATACATCATAGAGTCATAAGAGTCATCAATCAAATCATCATATATATATATATATAGAATCATGAGTACAGTGTTTGTAATCAATAAATACATCATCGTGCACCTAGGTGTTGATATACATGTACATCTCAAAATATGAAAATGTGTGTCACAAAATATCCTCTGATCGAATCACGCTAGTGGCTGTGACCCCCCTCCCTATCTTGGTGGTGCACGTGGTGGCATCCCCACTGATCCCTATGAAGCCAATGCCTGACCTATGGTCTGTGATAGAGACCTCTCTGAGTATACTTGTCTTTGGCCCTTGGGAACTAGTTGATGGTACACTGCTCGATAGTGGGTTGCCTCCCTTCTTGCTCTGGTTGGATCTATATGAGATGCAAAAGCCTCTACCACCACTTGGCTTGCCCCACCTACACTGGTTGTAGGACCCGGCCTACCTTTGTGTTGCATCCCTTTTCGAGGTCAATGCTATGATCTGCTCCATCATCTGATCCATTTGCTCAGTAAGGGTACCCACCTGACCTGTCAGCATCCCTATCTCTATTCGTAACTCAGCTACATCCTGAGTCAGGTCCACCATCAAAAACTCTCTTGAGTCCACTCTACCCTATAGGGTGTCAATTGCACCCTTAGCCCTGTCTTCCTGTGTTGTCTCTGTAGCTAGTAAACCCTATACCCAGGTCATCTCTATCTGTAGGCTGGCCTCTAATACCTCTACCATCCCTAGTAGTCCCCTTAGCCTCACACACTCTATTTGTAGACTGTCTCACTCTGCAATGACAGTATCATGTGTCTCCTAAGAAATGAATCTTTTTGGTGGCCCCTGTGGCCCCTATGGCCCCTATGGTGCCTGCACATGTGTGCCCTGAACCTATTCTTGTATCGACACCTGAGGTGCCTGATCGTGTCCATCTCATGGTGGCCTCTGTGGCCCCTCATCCTATCCAACCTCTGCATATGCCTTGGTCCATGGCCGGATTCATCTCTATTATGGCCTCCTCCTCTTCCCTACTACTGAGGTCTCAAGGGCATCTCCTATAATTGTCCCATCATCAACCTCCATATTCCTTGTGGGATTCTCATGAGCTGCCACTTGTATTGGGTCTATCAGATGCAAGGGTGTGTGTTCATCCCACCAAGTTGCATACTCTACAGTCATCCCTACATCAACTACATCTGGCCTCACCACGTAGTCTACTCAGGCCATCGACCTCCAATCCACCCTCACTATGAGTGCATCTATGTACCTCCCCCAAATGCCAACCTCCCTGGTGACATGAGGATGTAGACCATCCTCCACCACCACACCTTACTGCAATCCAAACTGTCCCATGACCCTAGATGGCCTGTACCTCTCTATCTGGTGGATGGTCATCCCCAATAGAAAGAAATCTATCTGTACATAGGAAAGGTATAAAAAATCCTTGAAGTTGTCCTCTACTCCCGCCTGCCAGTCCATGCCTCCCCATGGCTCACATAGTCTATATAGAGTCCAGCAGAAAACTTGGATCTCATCTAATAGTTGTCGCCAGTATCCAGTCTGACCAACATAAGTGTATCTCAGTGGCAGCCTATATCTACATGCATAGGGCTCTTTCGGCTATCACGCCTCCCATACTCGCATTGATTGGAACACCGCAATGTGCTCCCACACCCATACTAATAGCAAGGTCACTCTAGTCCCCATGTGTAGGTCATGATAGAATTTTCCTAGGACAACATATCCCTAGTAGTAGGTCGTCCCCTCCTCGAGAATCCCTACCAGTACCCAAGACCACCCCATCCCAAATCGATGTCTGGCCAAGTCTACCAGCATCTGTCCACCAATCAATTTAGCCAAAAATAGTGTTATCTGCCTCAACCTCCTATCAACCACTGGCTGCCAGGGCATCCATGTCCTATATGTGGGTATCCTCCTCATGGGCCTCCTGAATGCTATCTCCATATAGTGATCGCTATCCTCCAATCTATACTACGACATCAACCCTTGGATCGGTATCCATAGAATCCTCCACACGTCCTTGAGAGTGATCGTAGCCTCCCTAGTCGGCAGATGCAATGTAGTAGTATCACTGTGCCACCGCTTGATCAAGGCAGTCATCATCCCATTGTGCGCCCATAGCCTAGGCCATTAGGGCACATAGTCCAATCCCACAACCTCTAACAACCCCCAGTCTACATCCGTCAACTAGGCCTCCAACTCCATAGTTGATGGCCAATGCTTTTGAGACCCCAATGGTGGGAACTACTCTTGTAGAATCCAAAATCCACCATGTCATTAACATATTTCTTCTATTCCTAGCCTAACCCCTCCCAAAATGGGGCATCATGTCCCTAGATCTTTTTCAACCCATCCCTAGCCCCCATCGGGTCCCTCCTTTTCTCTCCCCCTCAGCGTTTACCCCTTTTGGTGCAAACGCTGGTTTAGTCAGAGATGTTGGTTCTTTAACCGATGTCTCCACCTATTTTTCTCCTAGACCGCCATCTTTGAAGACACGGATATGGGTTCGGCGTCTTTGACGACGCCAGTTCGGGACTGACATCCTCATAGATGCGGGTTTGAGGACTGGTGTCTGTGAAGATGTTGATCTAAGGATCAGTGTCTTCGCAGACGTCGATTCAAGAACCAGCGTCTCGAGTCCTCCGAGCTTTCTACCCGCATTAATGACCCCCTAACCCAACCCAAAAGCATTAAAAACTTTAAAAAACGTAAAAACAAGGTATCAGTTGAGTTACTCACTGCTACTGTCTGCTCCACGGGTCTCCTGTGGGTCTGAACGCACTCTCCCAACTACCTTTTCATCCTCTTGGTAGCCATGTTTTCTCTCTAGAGCTCTTTTCTTGTCCAATCATTATTCACAATGACCTTCTTTAAGCCCCCTTCCCCTCTTATAGCCCCCCGTTTTCTCCAAAAAAATTTATGTTCCATTTTCTTCCCCCGTCTGTATATTTTTGTATTATTCCTCCCGTTGTATAGTTTAAATGCATCAAAAAAATCCAAAAACATTCAAAAATTGCAAAATCACAAAAAATTCAAAAAATACAAAAAATTCAAAAAACCAAAAATTCTCCAAAATCTTGCAATAAACCCTTGTTTCTTTTCGCATCATTCAGTTTTTTTCCCTTTTCAGTGATGTTTTGACTCCTACAACTGTGATCGTGTTTTTCACCAAATCAATTTTGCGACCGACTATCCTTGCTCCTCATTCCGTTCACAGCTTTTGCCAGCGAATATCTTTTACAATCAAATCCAATCTTTGCCCATCAAGATGCATCCTTCCGGCGTTGGCTTATCAAACCCTTCATCACATCACTCCTATTCATGGCAATAACTTTGGACTGAATGACTTTTGTGTCATGAGGCCTTCTTTATTGATTTTATCTTTTTGTGTCAGTTTAAACCTACTCACCACTACTTTGATCTGCTATATCTTGGTGCATTGTGAGTGGTGGCTACTGATACATGCGTCTTTTGCATTGTTCTTTTGTTTGAGCGTCTGGTCCACATAAAGGCATCTTTTCATCTGTGTTTTCTAACACCTGATGCATACCTCCTCTTGCAATATCAAAATCGAATGTGCTCTCCATTATTTTCACACAAATGGATCCCCAAGGCTCGTTAGTTACATTTAATCTCATTATTAAATTTTCATTCTTAGTTGCATTTCAGAAGGCTTCTATTTATTACCTCCTCTCCCTTCCTCCTTCCTGTTGCATCCTTTTTTCAAGAAAATCCCACAACACTGACATTGTTGTGTTCTTTTCTCGAGGGGGCACAACCCTATATCGTCATTGCTTCAACACGACTCCTAGCAACCCTCTTCCTCTGGGGCAACTTATTTTCTTATCTTTTACGCAACGTCACTTATGATGCCACGTCAAAGAGGGGCAAAATGTAGACACCCAAAAATATTAATATTATTATTAATATTAAATTCCCTTTTATTCATCTAACTATTTAATTTAATCAATTAAATAGTTTCATAGTTAGTATTTATCAATGGTCTAAATACTATTCTAATGTATTTTATTTA
>MU223845.1:1798732-1809209 GCA_018584345.1 Thuja plicata
AAACATTAATGCTATGTTTGACTCCAAATTAGCCATCCCTTCAAGCCTATGTGTCCCTTATGTGGCTCTTATGTGGATGCCACATAGATGCCACCTCATTCAACCCCTCCTCTTCTATCCCAAAAATATATAAATAGAGGCCTTCTCCTCTTACATTTTCATCTCTCATATTTGTATTGTTATCATGCTAACATAGCTCTAGATTTCATATTTGTTTTTATATGCTCTTAGTTTCTTTCTTAAATCACATAGATGTTACGTGCTAGGCTTCTTTGGTTAAAATGAATCATAGTGTTCTTCTTGCATTTTGCATATCATTCTCATATCTAGTTTAAATCATCCTTTCGAGAATTTGAGACTAGTTTCCTCATACTAGCTCTTTAATTTCTTCATTGTTCCAATCTTGCATTCATGAATTGCATTGTATTGGGGATCCATCTCATTTGTGTTTGAGAGAGCACATGCACAATCATCCTAAAGAGAGCAAATCAAACAAGTAGTATAGGGTGCAAGTTTACTTGTTTTTATCTCAATCCGATGTTATGATGAGGTCTTGCTGGTTTCTTGTTCATTTTATGAATTATATGTGCTAACCCACTAACTTATCATGTTTGAGTTTGCTCCCAACAGATTGAAGATTTCACCGTACACACTTCTTAATAATTTTTTGTGTTGTATCCACTACTCTGGATGCAATACTATTTATCCTACTAGTTTGAAATAATTTGTATCCTAAGACACATGCTACAAATTTCATTTCATCATCAGTGATGGTGGATACATTTAATCCTCTTCCATCCCATCCTGCTCCTGTGGTCTTTTCAATGTGAATGCGAGGGGGTGCTTTAGTGTCTTTTCTTTATCGATTATAGGATAACTGGTAACAATGTATGTAACATCCCTGGTTATCAGTTTTGGCTCATCCAACCATATCTTTCGGTCATGCACTCTACTTAGCACTAACCGAATCCATTCGGTCTTGAATTCTTTCGGGAATAATAGGGCATATGTGATTCCTTTCACTTCAATGTGCTTATGTTTTCTTTGATTTTTCCATCATCTTTGCAAATCTTTTTGTAAGCTTTTTCAACCTCAAGATCTCCTATTTCTACAAGCTTGCAGTGAATACATGCTCGAACGTCCTCAACGAGAAAAAGCCTAGTTGGTATACTGGAGAATGCACCAGCGTTGTCAAGTTGTGAAGCAACCTCAGGACAAATCTTGTAATGAGGTTCTTCACAAGTGGTATTCTTGATTAGATTAACCTTTTCTCCTTTGCATTCTTGATCTTGAAGATTCGTGAAGTAGTTGCCATCGTTTCAGAAATTAGGTCTTTTTCCCGTAAAAGAAAACAGAGTTCTTGGTGAATGTTGTTACTTACTTCAACCTTCTGTGACTGCTGGGAATATTTCTGAGTGTTGTGAACAGGGTTGGAGTTGCTTTGCAATCTGGTCACTTTGTGCTCTGGTTTTTCTCTGCTTCTTTGCTCAAATCATTTTGTTAATAATGAGTTCTTCTGTCGACTGTTTATAGAATTTTTTCCCTAAGTTGTATCATAAATTCTCACCCACTTCTTGGTGTTTGAAGATGGAGTCATCGGGTAGCATACACATTTCATTCTTAGTGAGAACATGATGTTAGGGCTAGGTGTCAACTCATTTGACTATTTACCGATGGATCTTGGTATATGGCAAAGACAACATTGTCTTTTTACATGATTGCCGGCAGAGATCGGTTTACACTAGCGACTTAGAATTTTATGTGTTAACCGATGATTCTTAGTAAGTATAGACAACTTAGCTTTGTATGTACACCGATGATTTTCGATAACAATTTACCCATGAGATTGAATTCATAGAATCATAAAAAGTAATACCATAGTGCATCTTTAATCATGCTAGTTTGTCATTTCATCAATGTGTAATGGAATTGATGCAAAATATAACTTGGTATAATGCAGTTCCATACTTACTTGTTCTACTTAGGTGGGGGTGGTGATGTCACCAGATCCATTGGATAAGGTGTCACCATATTCATTGCTTGGTCCAGCATCTTTAGTGTTTGTAGCTTTCCTCCACATTTTGTTTTTCATCTTCCTGATGTCTTCAATGGTGTTTCCATTGGCAAAGGTACTGGCTCTGTCACTCAGTCTCTGCAGTCCTTTCTTAAATGACCAAATTTATGACAGTGTAAACATGTCATTTCAGGGTTATTCAAGATCCTAGACTTTCTCATCCATTGTCTCATGCAGTTTGCATCTATGTGTCCAAATCTTCCACATGCTGTGAAGTTTGCCCATGTGTTGTAATCCCAAACATATGATTTATGGACTCTTTTCGGTTGATAAGTAGTTTCATTTTCGTTAGGCTTCTATACTTTCCTTTTCTTCTTCCTGCATTCAAGAGATGTGTGCCCATGCATTTTGCAAGTAGGACAGTATTTGTCCATGTAGGTTTCCTTCTTTGGTTGTTTCACCTTAGATTTACATTCATATGCTTTATGTCATTTCTTGTTACATTTATAACAATTTCCTATGAATGAAGGTGTGGATTTAGGAATACCTTTTATTTTTCTCCTGCAGACATTTGATGTGTGGCCTGGTTTTCCACAGTGATTGCATGACTACCTTCTTCATCTGGGATTTGTGTAGACATTCTTTGGATCAGCTTGGTATGGTGATTCTTCATTCTCGGTATACCCTAGTTCGATATTGTTGTTGAATCTTCTTTGTCCATCCAGAAAATCATCCATCATTTTTGTACTTTCTTTAGCTCTCTTGATCATGTCATTGTGTTGATGCTGAATTCTTACTTCATGCTTCAGTTTTTCATTTTCTTCTCTTAGCTCACTGATAGCTTCTATTCTTTCAATGAGTTCTATGTTCATTTGGTTTGCCTCCTGACTCATAAGAATAATTTGATTGGTGATCTCATGATGATGTTCTGTAAGTCTTTGTATTTTTGACTCTTTCTCTTGTAGCTTTTCAGTAATCTTCCTCCTGTCATCAATAGCTAGTGGTCTTTTTTGCTTAACTTGTCTAGCATTGTTCATGACATCAATCATTCTTACCATTTGTGTCTCTTGATCGATTTACAAAGATTTCACTTGTCCATCCAGATGTTGATTGATTTCATTCATACTTGTGATGCTTTCTTCAGATGTGTCTGATGCTTTATTAGTTGTAGATTGTGATGACTCAAATAGATCAGGTATCTCCTCTTCATGATCTATTCTGTTTCATTACAGTGAGATGCCTTAATATTTCTTTCATCCAATAGATGTCTCACCTTGATTCTAGCTACTTTATATTGTTCATAGAAGATCTGTATCTCTAACTTATGATTCTCAATACTCTTGTCTAGCTTGTACCTTTCCATTGTATGATCTTTTCTCGTAAGTCTTTAAACTTTTCCAAATAAGAGATCTAGCTCTGATACCACTTGTTGGAAATAATGGAATGGTGTACTGAGAGGGGAGGGGTGAATCGGTACCCTCAAAACTTTTATCACTTAACCCTTTATCTTTTAGTAATCAATTGTATTACCATTCATATCTGCTAGTCTATCTTTGTGTATGTTATATCAATTCATTAACTCAATAAGCATGTAAAACATTCATAGAAATATTCATAAAATGTATAGACACATGACACAAGATTTGGTAACGCAGAAAACCCTTGTTTAGAAGGTAAAAACTACGGTTGGATGAAACCCACAAAGATTCACTATCTGCAGAATGGAAGGGGTCGGTTAAGGTTTATAATTTTGATCACTTCTGATGATCTACCCTGTTAGGAGTACTATGTAGAGACCAGTTAAGGTATACTCCGTTAAGAGCTTTAGCAACACTATTTAGTGTGCACTCGATTAAGAGATTTACAAAGGATTGTTAAATCCACCTTTCTTGAAAGGATTTCTTCTATTTGCTACACTTGTTAGAATGTAGTAAAAAATATTCAGTGACCTGAGTGTATGCAATCTGCAATTGTTGATTTACAGATCCATTAAATTCACATGTACAATGTATCACCTAATGTGATTGATTAATACCTCTGTTGCTCGGTAGCCTTGATTTTTGATAACCTATTTCATCTTTTGTTGTTCTACTTCTTGAAACTCTTAGTTTGATCCATAGATGTGCTCCTTGGCTACTATCATCCTCACATCCATTTGGAATGAATGATTACACATCTATTTATACAATAGATTGACCTAATTTAGTTTCACGTATTACAAATATAATTCTATGACCAAAGGTTTACAACTTGACCTTGATCTCCTAGTTTGCATGTTTTCAATCAGTTAGACTGATTAAAACAAATACAATTACATTGCTTGTCCCTCAAGAAATGGTTTTAAATCAAATCAAAATGTTAAATATAAAACATAAGTGTTTTATCTGACGTGGAAGCCAGATCCACATTTCTCGGGATATAACTGACTTTCGGTGACTAATGCTCGGGTTGCTCTATTGTCAGTCTGTTGGTGTTCCTTTTGTGAATTTTCAGTTGGGTTCCCTTGCTCTGTCGAGTTCCTTTGGTTTCTGCTCTGTCGGTTTACACTTCAACATTTTTGAGTTCAAGTATGCAAACTGTGTCGGGTTTCTCTTGTGATCTGTCTTGTCGGGTTTCTCTTGAACTTAACACTTTCGGTGACCTTTGTTATCTGTACTTTCAATTTGTACTTAAAGTCTATCTTTCGGTGTAGGTGTTTATTGATGGTTCAAAAACGGTTTTCCCTTTGAATACTAATGGCAAAATGTGCCATAAAAAACAACCGTAGTAAAATTATTATTATTTGACTTGGAAATAAGTTTTATTTAAAATGGATATGAAAAATAATGTAGTTACTAATTTAGTTAGACAAATTGTCATTGTCTATTTGAGGATAATCATATGTTTAATTGTATTTTGTAATTCCTATATTCATCCAAAAAAATATAATTTTAAGATTTTATTCTACCATGTTCTTCCATACTATATCACTATCTTATAAATTGTAGACAATGCTAAAGATTTTATTCTACCATGTTCTTCCATACGACATCACTATCTTATAAATTGTAGACAATGCTAAAGACAAGAAAGAAATAGCCTATCAACTTAGACAAACCAAATTCCAAATCAACCAATTCTATATCAACTGATAAATTATAAATAAGATAATCATATACATCAATATCAATCAACACTTTGTAAATAGAAAAATTATATACACCACCAATAACAACTCATTATACATATTATCTATCCTATAATTACTTAATTTATTATATAAAAACCTCATTGATTTTTTTTTAAAGAAAAAACACTAAATCCACATTAAAACAATCAAACATATATTGGAAAAAAAAAAACCCATTATTTCTACAGTTACCAATAACTATCACATACACATTTTATGAACTGAACACTATCTCTAAAGTAGCCAATTACTAATAAACTATTCATATTTCTCATGATGACCACAAAATACATTTTACACCGCCATAAACTTTGTCTTTTCTTTTATCTTAAACTCACGCAATAACATCATTCTCAACATTCTTGCGTCATCATCTTCAAAATGAAATTCCTTTTCACGAGGTTCTTGTTTTTATAATCATTTGCAAAGAATAAATGTTCTTGTTTTTATTCATTTATGTTAAAATTCCATTCATGAAAACTCCAAAACATTGTTTTAGGGTTTCTTTGTTTGACATGAGCCTATTATTGGGAATCATGCTTTTTTAATATTATTGAAGATAAATATTTTTGAAGGGAACCATAACCCTGTAAATTAGAGAGAACAACACAGCGAAAAGGATCAGGTGGGGGAAAGAGATGGAAACAATAAAAGCCCCCCAACACAACCAACCAGAAAAAAGAAGCTAAACATACAAAAAACACACAAGCATGAGGAACAGAATAGCTAGGTCACTTTTTCCATAATCTCTACCAAGTCAGCCACCAGCAAGTTGTATTGCTGGATGGTCTCCCTAAGATCCTTGATTTTCTTAGTGTTAACAACTTTCATCTTTTTAGCACTAGCCCTAGTATGAGATCTAGGGCCAGCAGTGCTGGGTTCTGTAACAACATCATCCTCCATGACAATGGGATTAGAGTTCCCATCAAGCGCAAAGAGAAGAGCCCTCAAATTGCTGTCAGTAACCTTCATTCCCTTGTATTTGTTCTTCATGATTCTGCTAAGAGTGTCTTCTATACCCTCTATACAGCTGGAAGTAGTCTGCAGGCGGAAATTTACCACTGCATTTATCTTTAGTTCAACCTTCTTTAGTAGCCTTTTTTCTTCATTTTTAGCTTGGGTCTCATATTCATTTCTACCAGTATGCATGGGCTTAGCAAGCAACAAAGCAATTTTATTCGCTCTATCCTTGAGCTCAACATACTTACCATTGATGTCTTTGATTTCTTTGAATAGCTGGGAATTCATCTGGTAGTCCATCTCAACCCGCTCTTTCACCACCTACATAAACCTAGTAGTCTCTTGGCTCTTCTTCGTCGCATTTTCTTGGCTAGTCCCATATTCCTCTTTATCTTTAATCTCTTTGTCACTTCCCTCAGCTTTATTAACCTCAGTCTTCTCAGAGATAGCCCTGGAATTTGTGCCCTCTTTAGATTGTGAGTTAGCATAGTTCACCAGAAAAGGTGTATTCTGGGGAAAGATAGTAACCTCCACGTGAGTCTTAGAAATTGGGGCAGTCTTCACAAGGGAGATATCCCTCCCTTCACCTTGGTTACTAGTATCCTCGGGGGAATTGTTATCTTTAGGGCCTTCAGTATCCATATCCTCATATTTGGCATTGTTGGCATTGTCGCTTCCTGTCTCCTGAGAGGACTCACTATTTTCCTCTTCCTGGGCCTCAATATCATCTTTAGTTTCCATACCAACCTCCTCAAAAAGGAATTTTTCCACTTCTTCCATGTCAATATTTTCAGTTTCCTACTTGGCCTCAGTTTCATTATCAGTATCCATACTAGTCTCCTCTGTGAGAATTTTAGCAGCTTTGGCCAAATCATCTGTTGATTTCCCCTTCCTCTTCTTTCTAGGAGTTTTACTATCATTTTTAATGGGTCTTTTACCCTTCTTATCCTTTCTCTTATGAGAGACCTTCTTACTATCTTGGAGCTTGAATTTATCATACTTGTAAATTAGAAAAATAAGCCCATCATGAAGAATCAACTTCTTAGCACTCTTCCTATTTTCCATAATACTATTTCCAAGAGATTGAAGTAGGAGGTAGTGGAAAGATATTTTCCTCTTGTAATGAAAATGATTTACAAGCATAAAATAGAATTTATAAACCCTGGTATAATGACCCTCAAGCGTAAAATATTGCATTAGGGCTTTGACAAGTTTAGCCCAGAAGAGCTTCATATGGCAACAAAGGACAAAGTCTCCAGACTATTTCACGAGAAGGCCTATTTCCCCTAGAGTCTTAGGGTACATTCTTTGCGCATTATGGGCCATAACCCTACCTCTATATTATTTCAACCCAGACATTTCAAGACTAGTAATATCATAAATAAGCTTCTTTGTTACACAGAAAGACTTACCACAAATAGTCACATTACCGTTATCCTAGCAATCAACAAATTCCTTGGATATTTCTTTACTATTACATATTAAAATATTAATTTAAACTAACATTTTCAGGTTGAAGTATGCAAACTATGTTGGGTTTCTCTTGTGATCCGTCTTGTCGGGTTTCTCTTGAACTTAACACTTTCGGTGACCTTTGTTATCTGTACTTTCGATTTGTACTGAAAGTCTGTCTTTCGGTGTAGGTGTTTATTGATGGTTCAAAAACGGTTTTCCCTTTGCATACTAATGGCAAAATGTGACATCAAAAACAACCGTAGTAAAATTATTATTATTTGACTTGGAAATAAGTTTTATTTAAAATGGATATGAAAAATAATGTAGTTACTAATTTAGTTAGACAAATTATCATTTTCTATTTGAGGATAATCATATGTTTAATTGTATTTTCTAATTCCTATATTCATCCAAAAAAATATAATTTTAAGATTTTATTCTACCATGTTCTTCCATACTACATCACTATCTTATAAATTGTAGACAATGCTAAAGATTTTATTCTACCATGTTCTTCCATACCACATCACTATCTTATAAATTGTAGACAATGCTAAAGACAAGAAAGAAATAGCCTATCAACTTGGACAAACTCAATTCCAAATCAACCAATTCTATATCAACTGGTAAATTATAAATAAGATAATCATATACATCAATATCAATCAACACTTTATAAATAGGAAAATTATATACACCACCAATAACAACTCATTAAATACATATTATCTATCCTATAATTACTTAATTTATTATATAAAAACCTCATTGATTTTTTTTTAAAGAAAAAACACTAAATCCACATTAAAACAATCAAACATATATTGGAAAAAAAAAAACCATTATTTCTACAGTTACCAATAAGTATCACATACACATTTTATGAACTGAAGGGCTATCTCTAAAGTAGCCAATTACTAATAAACTATTCATATTTCTCATAATGGCCACAAAATACATTTTACACCGCCATAAACTTTGTCTTTTCTTTTATCTTAAACTCACGCGATAACATCATCCTCAACATTCTTGCGTCATCATCTTCAAAATGAAATTCCTTTTCACGAGGTTCTTCTTTTTATAATCATTTGCAAAGAATAAATGTTCTTGTTTTTATTCATTTATGTTAAAATTCCATTCATGAAAACTCCGAAACATTGTTTTAGGGTTTCTTTGTTTGACATGAGCCTATTATTGGGAATCATGCTTTTTTAATATTATTGAAGATAAACATTTTTTTAAAAACATGCAACAAAACAGAAACTGTAAATCTTTTTAATATTTTTATTTTTCTATTCTTCTCAATGGGTTCACTTTAATGTAATAAGTCTATAATTGACATTAAATTCAATTTAATATTTATTTTAGTAAATAAGTCTATGTAAGTGTAAGTTTGTTATTAGCAATAAATTCAATTCACAATTTTATTTTAGATTGTATTTATTGTAGTTTATTTTAAGATTTAGTTGTGCTCTATAAATCTTTTATTCATTGTTTGGGGTTGTATTTATGAATATAGAATTATTTCATGTCACTTCATGTGAAATATTAAAATTTAAATAAATATTGATGACCTTTTCTTACTAATTATTATGAATTGGTCTAACACATATTTGTGTAGAGTTTTATGATATCGTGTATTCAAAGAGAATATAAAATTTAATAATTATGATTATGCTTTATTTAAATTTTGTATTTCATTAAATAGAAATAAACCACATTTAGTTAATCTTGAAACAATAAATAATGATAGTATTTTGATCTAAGTTATTGTATCCAATTACGAGCCACATTCATTTCTTAGATGATGTATTATTATTTTTGTCAGTGTACTAAAGAAATATGCAATAATAATAAAAAGAGTGCGATATTCTAGAAAATGAAGACAAAAAGAGGAAATTGGAAAGATACAACATCTAGAGGAAGTTTTAGGGCGCTGACATAGTATAAACACCTATACAACATTGTAACTACATTAGTGTACAAGTGGGTTGTCCTCCACACATATGATCAAATTGCATTAAGAACAAGCAACAAACCTATTCCAATAACAAAACACACACACACAACCATATTGAAAGATGGAAATATAGTTATTAAAATGTAACCAAAATTACATAAATTTGTCGCCAATAAAGGAAATGATCTAGTAGCTAATTTCTAGAAATTAGATAAAGGATAATTATTGTTACTAAACTTCTATGTGATGTATTCTTCAATAGTATTTATAGTTGGAAAAACATGAGGTTGACATTTGGAGATCTTATCAAATGATCAAGCCTCTATTGGTCTTTTGACCTTAATGAGCAGTCTAATAGAAAAAAATTAGGCTATATAATGAGTATGTTCATAATGATTTCGTCATATCAGAAAAATATATAAAGAATAATGTGAAATTAATAATACATAGATCGTCAGAACCCTTGTTTATTTCTTTTTTGAAACATAAAACATGGAAAATATAGATTCTCATTGCATAAAAAGGATATCATCATTACATAGACTACTATGGTTGATGTTTATAATTAAAATACAATCGAGGTTAGGACTACTATCCTAATAATCTACAAAGATACATCAATATACATATTCTAAGTTTTCATTGTAAATGAAATAACCAAAAGTTAAAATTATCCATCATAGCTATATCATCTAAGTGTAAGAAATTATGGTTATCTAATCAAAGGAGGGAGAACATTGTGAAGAATTATACCTCTTACCATAAATCATATGATACCCTACACATCTCCCCATTCGAAGTGACTTGTGCCTTCAATGAGAGTGAGAAGCATGTCTACGATAAAATAATATTTGAGAATCATATGAAAATATAAAAATATATACACACCTATTGCATGCAACCTATAATCCAATATTCT
>MU223845.1:1823846-1834855 GCA_018584345.1 Thuja plicata
TGATTGCATATACATAAAGAAAGATGAACAGTTAGATAAGATAATTTACAAACTAATGATTAAGGGTTAATGGGCTAACCAAGAAAATTTTTAGAGGTACTGATTCACCCCTCCCCTCTCAGTACATAATCTCTCTATAATTCCAACAGTATCCTCTCCCCTCGCCTTTATGGATCTTGGCTGTAAGAGAAACTCATGTGATTCTTCTAGAGTGGCTACCTCCTGAGAGCTTTAGCAGAGTCGGTGAGAGTGGATGTCCAACCAGTAATAGGCTAAAGCCA
The DNA here is from genome assembly GCA_018584345.1 of Thuja plicata. Classification (NCBI taxonomy): domain Eukaryota; kingdom Viridiplantae; phylum Streptophyta; class Pinopsida; order Cupressales; family Cupressaceae; genus Thuja; species Thuja plicata. The sequence continues at coordinate 1,824,128 of MU223845.1, forward strand.
AGCCCTTCCAAACTAGTATACAAAAAATACTATTGTGATTAATGTCACAATAGACAGGTGTGAATTCATTGTGGCAACCACAATTTTCTCCAATACCCTAGTGGTGTGTTAAAGTCCCAACATTGTTAAGGTGAAAGCTTTTCTTTGAAAGGATTGGGAGAGCCCCCTTTATTGGGAAAATGACTTGATCACAACCACCTGAAAGAATGACCTTGCTACAAACTGTTGTTCTAGTTTTCCAAAAACCCTCTATCTATTGGCGCGAAAGGTCAGAGACTGACTAAGATGCCCCACATTTTTATGGCTTTAAGTAGAGATAACAGCCCTTTGGGAAGAAATTCCTTTGGGGTTCAAAGCTTGGTATGCCTGAGAAGTGAGTGCATATGTAAGGAGGAGCCCGTGCTTCTAAGCTTCTAAGTTGTCCGCTAAGAGTAAGCGTAGCTAAACTTTAGTTCAAGTGGGGATTCAACAAATATTTTCCTGGCTATCCTAGGATTGTGATGTTCTTGTTATGGTACTACAAATATTTTGTTTAATTTTTTTTGCGTGGGTGTATCATTTGAAAAATCAAAACTATCGTCAAAACACACAAACTGTCAATCTTGAACATGTCCAAAACAATCTGTAACTTGAACTATCTATAAGAAAAAAAAATGATTTTATCTTAGGAAATGCAAACTGTTCTCAATAGTCTGATTCTGTAAACATCCTTTTTTCAAACATTTGCATATTTTTGCATGACATTTCCCAATCTTCACGTGCTTTACTGCAAATCTTTTTGCGATACAAAATACACTGTCGCACGACATTTGGCAACAATGCCATTATTCTGTCACTTTTTATTCTACCAAAATAGTGTCATTATTCATGTGAATACTACAAAGTTTCACGCGGGTCGGTGAGAAACTTCGTGCGAAAGAGCATTTCTTCACGAGAAACTGGAGTCTTTGTCCAAAACAACAAGCTAAATTCTATCAATCAGGTGTACTTCTGTCAAATCTGGTCTCTGATATGGGTCTATTTTTTTCTGCCATCCATCTTCACACAGTCTGAAACTTAGTTTCCTGGGTTGAGAATTATGTGATTCTTGCTTAAACTGGTCTCGTCTAATGTCTTTTTTATCTCTTTCATCTGTGTTGTCATGCCTTGTGTCGCAATAGTCATCTCTTGGTTGTTCTAGCCTCATCTTTGATGATTTGCACCAAGGATACTTCACCTTTTGGCATGTTCTGTGCAATTAATTTGAGACAGTTTCAAGTTTGGTCCTAGTTCACATTCCTTGTTCAAAACTTTGTCTATGACTGTCATAACTCGAAGTGGAAAAACATTTCCTTCAATCAATCAAGACAAATCTGTACTTTCTACACCATTACCGACTACATCTAGTGAGGAATCATCTCGATCTCCTTCCCTGGTACGTTGACCTTACAATAAATGGTCATTTCTAGTGGATCTTAGTAGGGTTCAAAATCCTTTGTTCCAAGAAGACCCACATTCAGAGAATACTCAATCTTTTCATACCAATTCTTTACACCTTGAATCCTTGCATTCTAGTAATATGACAGATCATAGTCAACTGGGTGGACCCTATTTCAACCAGACTAAAAACCCTCCTCATCAAGAGGAGAAGGAGATAACCCAAGGGGATATCATAGAGGCCTACAATAATAAAAACTGCATGAGAATGATGGCAGTCATAATGAAAGAAGAGAAGGATAAATACCTTCTCGAATTAGCCACCCAAGGTGCCAAATTTCCCTCTGATTACAAGGTAGAGACACTTATTGAGAAAGAGGAAGAAACTGAAAACTCCCACTTGCAAAAAGAAATGCAAACCATGCAAGAGAAACTCTCTAAACTCTTGAAAGAGAAAGAAAAACCTGTCACACAATTCACACTGGAAAGCATCTATCCCATTTGACAAAGATCTTTGCATGCCTCCTTTTCCCAAAGGAGTTGAGCTTCCTAAATATGACAAATACTTGGGTACATCTGACCCTCAAGACCATTTGAGAGAGTTTGGTGCTCTTTCCATGGAATTCATACATGACACAACCCATCTCATGCAGATTTTCCCACGTAGTTTGGGAGGATCAACTATGGAATGGTTCTCTAGACTACCAACTGGCATAATTTTTTTTGACAAAATTGCCAATTTATTTCTACAACACTATTATCACAACATCCAACATTCGGTTGATATCTGAGATCTTTGCAATTTGAAAAAAAATCACGGGGACTCCTTGGCATTTCTCCAAAGATGGAGACAACTCTATACACGATATTCTCGCAAGATACCCGAATCTGAAAAGTTGGACATCTTTCTCGATAATCTTCTCCCCAAATTTGGGTATCAAGTATAGCTACAAGGTCCTCTAACCTTTGATGACATGATTAAACAAGCTATAAGAATTGAGACATTTATGATCAAGAAAGGAGAATCAACCTTACACAAGGAAAACAATAAAGGGTCTTCTTCCTCAAGCAAAGATAAATCCAAATTTCCCAACAAGAACCAAAATGTTGTGAATGATGGATTTGTGGACAATGTGACTCCTAAGCCTTCCAAGGCTTCCTTTAATCTCACTACCATGATGCAAGCGGCCAAAGCCACTAAAAAGGCTGTAGCAGATTCCAAACCAAGTACTTCACAATTTTCTGGACCTAAACCTTGGGCTCCTAGACCCAAGCGTGAATTCACTCCTTTAGGAGAACCTCTTGAGGTGGTTTACAAGACTCTTGTAGAAAAAAATTTAATCACTCCATTGGATAATTCATGACCTTATGATCCGCAACCAAGACCCTCTTGGTGGAATGAATTCGCTTATTGTGATTTTCACCAAAATAAAGGTCATAAAATGACTACTTATCTTAAATTGTGGCATAAAATCTAGGATCTCATTGATAGTGAGGTTATTTTTGTGGGAGGTCACAAAAAAAATTCTGATCACCAAGCTTTCAAATACCCTTTTCCTCCTCTTGGAAAAGGTGAATCATCTAAAGGCAAAAATAATGATGCTAAGGTCAACTATACATACACCAATAATGACAATGTCATTAATATGGTCAAACCTGTTGACACTGAATATTGTAATGTCATCATTCTCAAGGGAAAGGAAGATACTTCCAAGTCTAAAACACCTTTCATTTTGTGAGGGTCTACACCTCAGTCTTCTGAACAAGGATAATCTCAAGTCAGCGCTAATGTTGTTACTCGATCTCGCGCTAAAATCATCCTCAAAGGCCCTGAGCCTTTTATATCTACATCAACTCAACCTTCAGACAAAGCTAAGATTGACGCTGCTAATAAGAATCCAAAAGTGGGTTCCTCATCTAATGCTGCCAATTACAGCATTCTCAATCAATTGCAACGTACTAATGCTCAAATAACTATTTTGGAGCTCCCCAAATCCTCCCCTACTCATAGGGAAATATTGGACAAAGCCCTCACTGAGGAAAATGTCCCAAAAGATCTTGATCTTGACCAGTTTCAATCCATGGTAAGTCACTTGACCTCCTCACATTACTTGTCTTTCTCTGAGGAAGATGACCATTCTTTGATTCACCCACATAATAACCATCTACACATTGAAGTCATGATTGGTCCAAAGTGTGTTCACCGCGTTCTCATAGATAACAGTGCTAGCCTAAATATATGCTCTGCTAGTTTCCTTCTTGAATTAGGCTATGGTGAAGATTGCATTGATGCTCACAAAAATATTACCATTAAATCCTATGATGAGGAAGAACGTAAATCCAAGGGGCTAGTTGTGTTGCCAATAAGAGTTGGTCCTATTGAATGAGATGTTGTCTATCAAGTGCTTGACATTCCTTTGGCATACAATATTCTGTTAGGAAGGACATGGATCCATGAAATGCAGGTTGTCCCTTCCACATACCATCAGTGCAATAGTTCCCATTACAAAGATCTAAATTGACTACACCTGCTAATACACGCTATGATTGCAATGCCCTCACAAAATCTACTAACATCTTTGTGCCTACCAACAAAGAATCTATTGAACTCCTTGAGAATAAATTAAAAGAAATGGAAAAGAGTTTGACACTCAAAGAAACTGATATGGGAGGATATCAGATTGAACCTGTGCTATCTATTACATCTTTTCCTTTGTCTCCATGTTCTTTTGGGAGATCTTCTGAGAGCACTAAACCTTCTATGGTTCCTCCTCCAACAAAGTATGGTGGTACCTTTGTACAAGCCACAGTACCATTAGAAGAAGAAGCTGAAAACAAAGCTATCAAAGCTTGGATCTATAAAGGAGACAACAATTCTGAACAAACTCCTCCTTATGACATAAAACCTGAGCAATATGGCAAAGGTCTATCCATTATGCAACATTTTGGCTATAAAGGAAATGGTCCCATAGGTGTGAATCATAAAAGCTTGATTGCACCACTTGAAGCTATTGGTCACAAAACACGCGACTCTACAGGTATAGGCTTCCAAAAACTCACATTTCAACTAGGAATTAACAAGTTTGTACCTCGAGAAGATAAGAAACCAACACCTGAAGAAACATCTAAAACTGCAGAACCTGAAGACAACTCTGATGAGGATACTTTTCCTTATCCTATTCCTCCAGACATGGCAGCATTCTTTGCTGAGCCAGATAGCTTTGTATCATGTGTTAGTACAGTAGACACTGACAATGATTTTGATACCACCACTTCACTTTCTCCATTAACTTATGAGGAGTGGAAAAATATATATACTCTAAATCTTGGTCATCAAGGTGATTTATACATACTGCCACACTTTCAAGAACAATTTGACTAGGAATTCCAGTCACTTCTCATTACACAAGAGGCAACTGATGCTACAAACACTACTGAGGTACCTAGGTCAATAGGTGCTCATCTGACCATAGCAGAGGTTCTAGGTAGAACTCATCCCAACTGGGGACAAAGGGTTGATTTCACTCATGTTCTTGACATGAGACCTAATGATGAAATAGACTCCCATGAATATGAGTTTGACAGCTTGTCATATGCCACTTCTGACAGAGATACAAATATAACTAATGCATATGAAAACCTTCTCGAAGTAGGTGAATGGTCTAGTGTAGGGTCACATGAGTCTGACTCCCTAGATCTTAATATGTCATCTGCTACGATCGCTAGGAATCAAAGAAATTTGACTCTACCTCTGGATGAGATCGCTTTAGTTCTTGACTTGCTTGTTCATGCCTTTGATGATTATATCGTGAACACACTTGAACCCATAACTCCTCTTTCACTTCGCCATCTTGAGCTTATAGACTAGAACTCTAACTCCCCATCTAATGAAGTCCTTACATTCCAGAATGATTATGCTCTTGCCTGTTACCTACACGCTGTCGAACCGGTAACATCCTCCACTAGCGAAGAAAGTGTCAATATGACTGAGGCTGACATCAAGTATCTTAGTCACAAAATAAAAATAAGATAAAATAGGTGCTCTAATGGTGAAAACCATATTGTGGTAGTATCAGAGCCTAAAATAGTCAAATAAAAGACGTATCCAAGGGTGAAAACCTCTCCGAGGTGCCCGAGGATGAGATACTTGATGCACTTCCAAGTCATTTTCAAGAGAGATCATCTGTGCTTATTGAACCAACTCAACCTATCAGCTTGGGTACAGAGGTAGAACCTTAGATTATTCACTTGGCACAATCACTATCAGAGGCAGAAAGAGAGGAATTCACTACATTCTTTAGAAGCAAAAAGATAAAATTTGCATGGAAATATTCACATATGCTGGGATTAGACCCTAATCTAATCATGCATCATTTGTCCATTGCACCAAGTGTCAAGCCTGTCAAGAAGAAGCTTCACAAAATGCATCCACATGTAGCTCTACTTGTCAAAGCTGAATTAGAGAAACTTCTTAAGGCAGTGTTTATCAGAGTAATTGATTATGGAGAGTGGATCTCTAATATTGTTCCAGTATCAAAACATGATAAATCTATAAGAGTCTACACAGACTTCAGAGACTTGAATTTGGCATGTCCTAAGGATGATTTTCCATTGCCTAATATTGATATGATCGTAGATCTGACGACAAGGTATGAAATGTACTCACTAATGGATGGTTTCTCTGGCTAAAACTAGATAAAAATTACACTAGAGGACCAAGAGAAAACTGCCTTCACATGTGCCTAGGGCACCTTCTGTTGGAATGTCATGCCCTTTGGACTCAAAAATGTCGGTGCTACATATCAGAGATCTGTTACCACCATATTTCATGACATGATGCATAAAGCAATGGAAGATTATTTGGATGACACTTTAGCTAAGAGCATGCACCGAAAGAAGCATCTTGCTGATCTAGGTCCTATACTAGCTCGTGTGGAACAATTTAGTTTGAGGCTCAATCCTAAGAAATGCACATTTGGCGTAACATCTAGAAAATTGCTTGGCTATATAATCTCTGCCAAAGGCATTGAAGTGGATCCTGCAAAAGTACACGCTATCATGGAAATGCCACCACCGAAAAATATTAGACAAATGAGAGGGCTTCAAGGCCGACTGCAGTCTATCTGGCATTTTATCTCTCAACTGGCGGACAAGTCACAACCATTTACCAAGACTTTGCACAAAGGTGTGGCTTATTAGTGGAACAAAGAATGTGATGAAGGGTTCACACAAATCAAACAGTATCTTGCAAACCCACCAATCTTGATGCCTCCCATTCATGGGAAGCCACTTATACTTTACATATCTGCTACGGATACATCATTAGGTATCCTATTGGCTCAAGAAGATCAACACAACAAAGAAAGGGCTATCTATTACATTAGTTGAACTCTGGTCTCATATGAAACAAAATTATCTATTATAGAGAAGGCTTGCCTTGCAGTGGTGTTTGCTTCACAGAAATCGTGGCACTATATGTCGGCTCATACTACACGTCTAATTGCTAAAATTGATCCTCTAAAATATTTTCTTGGTAAAGCTACCCTCACAAGTAGACTAGCTAAATGGGTCATGCTTCTCAGTGAATTTGATATTGAATATGTTGAATGGAAAGACATTAAGGGATAGGAAATCATAAATTAGTTGGTAGAAGCACCTCTAGCAGATCATCAACCATTGCACATTGAATTTCTAGATGAGTCCATATTACTTCTCACACATCAATCATGGACTATGTTTTTTGATGGTTCATTTACCCAATAGGGGTCAGGTGTTGGGATACTGTTCATTACACCTCAAAGGTACTCTTTACCGAAAGCATACAAGATGTTGTTTCCTTGTACAAACAACATTGTTGACTATGAAGACCTAATCATTGGTATGAAGATCACCCTTGAGTGGTGACTAGACGAACTCAATGTTCTTGGAGATTCATAGTTAGTCATCAATCAAGTAAATGATATCTATCAAACAAGGGATGATAAGTTGGTACCTTATAAAAGGTTGGTTGATGATCTTAAAAATTATTTTACTCACATCACATTTCAACAGGTTCCAAGGGTAGATAATAAAGCAGCAGATGCCATGGCTACTCTTGCCTCCATGCTACAGATGCCTGAAAATGATTTTCGACATGAATTCCTAGTGGAGATGTTATGCAACCAAGCCTATGACTCCCTTGATTCCCAGATTATCTGTTCTGTCATAGGACATGACTCATCTCGCCACCATCATATCTTTTCCTACCTTCATGACCAGATTGTTTCGGACACTTACTCCCAGAATGAGAAATGTCACTTAATCTACAGTGCTTCATGGTTTGTTTTCATCACTAATGACTTGTATAGATTTGATCTAGATGGTACCCTCCTTAGGTGTTTAGAACCTGATGAATCCAAATGAGTGTTAGTAGAGGTGCATGAAGGCATCTATGGGTCCCACTCTAATAGCCTGACATTGGCCCGTAAACTTATTAGAGATGGTTACTATTGGCCAGATATGGAAAAAGAAGCTACACAGTTTGCTAAGTCTTGCAAACAATGTCAAATACATGGTAATCTGATTCATGCTCCAGCCAAGGAGCTTATTCCATTCATTAGTTTCTTTCCATTTCAACAATGGGCCTTTGACTTGGTGGGTCAGATTTATCACTTGTCCTCCAATGGACATAAGTTTATAATCACAACTACAGACTATTTTACCAAGTGGGTGGAGGCAGTCCCTCTCACCGTTGCCAATGGAAAAATAGTACCTATGTTCATTCTCAACTACATCATTTGCAGGCATGGTGTACCCTCAGCAATAATCACTGATAATGGGGGATAATTCAAAAACAAGGATTTGATAGAGTTATGCTCTAATTTTAAAATTACTCAACATTGGTCTTCCATCTATTATCCTCAGGGTAATGGATAGGTGGAAGCATCCCACAAGACAATCCTTAAAATCCTGCATGGATGAGATTGGCATCTCCAAATCAATCTAGCTCTCTGGGCATATAGGTCAAGCATAAGAACACCAACAGGGGCTACTCCCTATGCTTTGGTTTATGGAGCAGATGTTGTGTTACCAATTGAGGTTGAGATTCCTTCTTTGTGAGTCTCTCTAAAAGGCCTCATTACTGATGAAGATAACAGAATATCTCGGCTACAAGAGCTAGAATTACTTGATGAACATCGCTAAGTGGCGTTTGATCACCTTAGAGCATACCAGAAAAGGATGTCCAAGAGCTATAAAAAGAAGGTTAGACCAAGGGATTTCCAAGCGGGTGACCTCATTCTAAGGGAAACCCAAAGAATCAACAACATCAGATCCAGAAAAGGAAGTTTGAACCAAGTTGGCTTGGTTCGTATGTTGTTACTACAGTGTTTGGGTCTAGAACCTATCAACTTTCTACTACTGAAGGAGAAAAACTCAAAGAGCCCATCAACGCTCTTCATCTGAAGCGGTTCTACAACTAAGACTTCTTCACTGTGCTCATGTATATACTAAAGTCCTAAAAAAATGATCATCTTAGTGAAAACCTAGCGATAGGCACTTTGATGTATCTCCAAAAAATCATATATTCCAAAAATACAAAAAAATTTAAAAAAATTGAAAAATACAAAAAGAAAAAGAGAAAAAGAAAAAAAGGTGCCATTGATGAAAACCTGGCAAACAGGTGTCATGGTAGCAAAAAAATAATTTCTGCCAAGAAGGTGAAAACCTGGTAAACAAGCACCTCTTGTTCCACAATGCTATATCTATCGCAACACCACTTGGCTTTATGCATTTACTTTCCTACATTACTACTTTCATGCTTTCCTGCTTACATTTTCTTTCATTTTCTTTTAGTTCCCATTAAGACACCAACTCACATGGATTGAAACTGGTCACACTCTCGGGGCACCCCTCCTAGTCTTGGGGGCATTGTCTTATTATTCTTGGATCTTCTTTGTGATAGTCACCAGTGGTTCTCACTGCGTCTACCTACTATCACTTAGCTTATACTGAGTCCTCTCTCCTTGAGAATCTCCCTAACATCAATCACCAGTGGTTCTCACTACGTCTGCCTACTGATGTCTAGCTTATACTATGATCAATTCATTTGTGCATCTCTCTCACGTCATTCACCAGTGGTTCTCACTATCTCACATTTGTTTCCATTGGAGTTATACTCAAACGCTCTATCTATTGATACTCGATCTTGATGATTCTTTTCTTTAGTTTGTACATATCTTTCGGTCACTTTCGTGATACTCTGGTTCCTTTGCAAACCCTTATGACTTGACACTGATTCAATGCCATACGCTTAGGGGCAATCAAATCTGGTTTTTCCTCACAACATATGTCAAGTTAGTCATCATTACTTGGGGGAACGTGTCCCCAATTTGATCACATCTTTGGTTTACACCTGAGTCAGTAATCTTGTCATTTCTCAAGGACAACTCACTACTGACACAAACTGGTGTTTTTTAACATCACCATAAATAGTGTTTTTTAACACTATCTTTGGACACATTTGTGTTTTTCAACACACATCAGATATCTTAAATGTAAACATCTATCAATAACAATCAAACACAATGCACTCACAAGCACAACGGTGTTTTTAAACACCTCTAAACATGAACATATTCGACAACTTTGAAATTGGCTAAGCTATGATTGAATCTTTCTTTGTATGTTGTCTATTCTTATGAATTTCATTGATATTTGCTTTGCCTACTACTTGTTGGTATAGTCCTGATGATTCAGAAATGTCAGATAAACAGGGTGTATGTGATAAGAGCTCCTGTATTACGGTGGAACAGCCTCACATCCCTCAATCTTGTTTATTTGTATGCCATGGTGAGGTTGGTACTATCTCCTTGCCTGTTATTGCTCTGTTTGATTATTTCTTTGTTTGTTATTGATCTGTTTGTTTATGCATGACTGCACTCATGGTTGTAACCACCTGAATTTGGTCTGTTCCAACTATGGACCCTATTTTCCCTAAGTGTAATCATACCCTCGATTATGTCCAAATGACCCTGTTACTACTTGGCATAATCCTTCAAATCAATTTAATGTCCTAGGTATTTTTATCACTAATTTATATTGACTATTATAGTCATATGATTTAAATCAATTCAAACCAATTAAATCAAGCCAAAATCAAACATGTCTATATTATTTAATTATAAAGGAATTAAATAAATCCCTATATCAATTACCCACTTGCAATTAACCCATTCCCCTAGCCTATTTAATTTAATTAAAATGGCTATAGTCCCCTAATTATTAAAAAGTAATTAAATTGTTTAAATAATTAGTTCCTATATTTTTGAATGA
>MU223845.1:1834910-1853704 GCA_018584345.1 Thuja plicata
CAACCCATTCACCCTTGCTAATCTAATCCTAATCCTAATTCTACCCTAACCCACCTCCTAATATTGTCACATTCCATTAAGGAATGCTTAGCAACTCAACCCACTTGAGAAAGTCCACTTTCTCAAGTCCACCTTCTCAAGCCACCCTCTTACACTCTTCCCTTGCTTCTTTAAGGCTTTCATTAATACCTTATTAATGAAGATGCCTTAAGCCTATGTCTCATCCATGCCTTATTAATGCCCAAGGCATTAATGGTTCTCACACCACCATTAATGAGTCCCTCAACTTATTAATGAGCCTTGTCTCCCCCCTCTCTCTCTCATTCTTCTATAAATAGAAGCCATTTTTGAGAGCAAATAGGCCTTCAACTCATATCCTAAATGCAATGTTATGCTGTTAGATTAATCTTAGACACATATTTCACTTCTTATTTCATACTTTCACATTGTTATTATCTCCATTCTTAGAGCTAGAATGGATGTTTCCTCATCTTTTAGCTTGTTTTTAAACTAAAATCCTTCATGCTAGGTTGTATATGTCATTGATTGTAGCATAATCTAAGGGCTATTATGTTACTAATCACATTCTTCTTAGTTAGATGGCAATAGGTTGATATTAGTGGTTTTACATGCTTATCTAACCATTTTGAACTAATGCAATGACTTATTGATGTATTGTGTCTCTCTCATCAGGTACATAATATACACACACATTTCTGGCACCCACCGTGGGGCCAAATTTCCAACTTGACCTCATTTTCTAACACTTTTTTGCCAATTTGCATGCTCAGAATTTTGTCACAGGATCATTTTTAAGCTTTCAAGATTGCATCTGGGATACGCCATCGCACTGCAGAAAACTAGGATCGCATGCAGGATTTCCCGATCATTTTCAGTTTTGGCTCACATCTGGTAAGAATGGGATCACATCTGGTAAGGGGGCTCACATATAGTATACTTCATTGCATTTAGTAAAATTTCAGGCTCGCATCTGGTTAAAAATCTTGTGCATCTCATTTGCCTAAACTTTAACATTTTTAACAAGTAGTGTTTGTGGTGTTTTACAACTTAACAAGTGTTTGCAGGTTGTTTTTGGATATTTTCGTGGGAGTTGAACTAAATGCATACTAACTCAGTTTTACAGGTTGCCAACCCCCCATCTTGAATTCTATTTACTTTCTTTCCAAACTTAAGACCATTTCTCCACACTTGCTAAAACAACCAGAAAATATGCTCTTTTCCTCTTGAGGAAAATCAGAAGGTCACATGTTGTCTTATCATTTGTGATGGAGATTGGGGGTAAATGAACAAGCAAACACATCATCTAATTCAATTTGGGACAATAAATGAATAACATAAAACATTAAATATGTGGGATTAAAGAACAAGTTCAATCGTATAATTTCTTTTGGATTAGAAATTGAACAAACAAATCACTAAATTTTGTGGTTAATTGAACAAGGCAAAATTTCCTTTTCAAGCATCCTATTTTATTTAAGATAGGAACAACTAATTCAAGCTCAACGTAGCTTGAAGGAATGAACTTTGCTTTAAGTGTTTTGGGATAAAATGGTTTAGATTAGGAGAGTATGCTCTTCTTCTTCAGAAGAATCAGAAATCCAGACATCCAAACCTCGTCAATCCCGATTACATACATTAAATAGTAGAGGGCCTATCGGTTTAGGAAAAAAATCTCTTGGGAATGACCCATGTGAGGACAGGTTTTACGGCAACCCTTCCAACTCACTATAAATAGTTGCTTCCTCGTAGGCTAAAGCCTCGGAAGACGGGACTGGTTTTGTTCTTGGAATTACGACATCATTCCTTGAACATATCTGGGTATATGTAGAGTGGAGCTGCTTGAATCTTGCTTGCAAGAATACATATATTTGGGTACTCATAGGGCTATACGCCTGAATTTTGCCTTGTGCAATTCTATGGGGGACAGTTTTGAACGGATTGCCCAATAATCTACAACAACTTCAACTGAAAGAATTCTCGATTCATGCCAAAAAGGGTGATAATATTTGTGCAAGGCAAAAAGTAATTGCCCCAAGACACTCATCATATTGTGCCCTCACTTGTGTTTGGAGTCGGCTAATGCAGCATCATGACTAGAGCCATTGCGTGCTTGGTGATGGTTGTATTCTGATTAGCATTTGAGTGTGTACCTGATTCAATGAGCAAAGATTTTCATCCTCCACCTAGAAAATAGGAAAAGATGAGTGTCTGTTTCACCCTCTTAACAATGCAAAACTATTTGACAAGTTCAAAAGATCATTAAAATGATAAGCTCCTCAAAACAATCAACAAATCTCAAACCCTAGAGCACAAGTGTTTTCACACATTACGACACCTCTTAACGCAATCTGGAAACAAGCAACTTCACGCACTTTGAAAACAAACTTTTTAGAACTGACCAAAACTAATAAAGACATCATAAGATCACATCCTGTATTTCCCAAGTCGCATGCAGTGTTTAGGATCACATTTGGTATTTAGGATCGCATTTGGTCAGCAAAAAGTTGCATCCAGATTCTAGGATCGCATCTGGTACCATCAGAGGCTCGCATCTGGGAGCTCGCATTCAGGATGGTGGGTACTTGTAGAATATTTTCTTAGGAAGTCTCAGTTGATTAGGATACCTTTTTTCTCTTTAGCTATTTTTGGTTGTCTCTTCTGGTCTCCCTGTTGTATTTTCAAAACACTTTCAAAATGTCCACCTTGCATGCTTAGTCAGTCTTTCACAATCAGTTCAATACATGTGGTCTACCCACATTCTACCAACAACTTGGTTCCCAGCTCACTATTAGCACATTCTAACCCTCTAACGCTGGAATCATTTACATCCACCAACAATAAACAGTTACTTTTACCTAGACACGCCCACTTGAATGATCTGAAATCCTTACTTGCACTATTGGGAAACGTTAACAAAGTTGAGAAGCAAACTTCATGGTTAACACAAGACGCAACTAGTACACAACTAAAGGATTGAAAGTGCCTCCTAAAATACCACACTTTCAGGGAGAAACATCTCATAGTTCCCTTCTTGATCTAGATTCCCCTCAAATGGATAGCAACACTAACGAATGGAGTGAGGCTTTTGAGGGTTATAATAATGACAAACATGAAAAATCTGAAGGAACGAAAGAGGAAGAAAGACCCAAGTTTGAACATAATCCATTTGAATCAGACAGTGAAGAGGAGATCCCTGAAGACAAATACAAAAAACCCAAACAAAGTAAATGGATCCGCAAGCTATTGGAACGGATAATTAGTGACGATAAAGAAAAATACTTCCTCCATCTAGCATCCACAGGTGTCAAATTACCCAAGGATTATAATGTAGAAAATATCAAGGAAAAGAAGGTACCAAACCCGATATCTATTCTCACCAAACAACTCAATCTAATGCAAACGGAGCTCACAAATCTCAAACAGGAGAAAGAGAAACCCAAAACACAATACTCTTTGGACACCATTTTTCCATTTCCTTTTGACAAGAGTATCACTATGGTCCTATTTCCTCCCAATGTGGCAAGGCCAAAGTATGACAAGTACACAAGAGAAACTGACCCCCACAATCATGTACAAGAATTTTGCACTCTAAGCATCGAGTGCTTGCATGAACCTACATACCTTATGCGACTGTTTCCAGGGAGTCTAGGAGGTAATTCCATGGAGTGGTTCTCAAAATTGAACCCTAAGGTCAAAAAATTTTAGGAGTTAATCCATAGATTCATTCAACATTACTCCTACAACATCCAACATGATGTAACTATGATGGACCTATGTAACACCAAACAACGAACTGGAGAATCATCCACACACTTCCTACAAATATGGAGGAAGATTTTTGCACAATATTCAAGGGTTATTTCTGAAACAGAGAAGATGGAAATATTCATTAATAATCTAGTGCCTGAATTGAGCTATGCTCTACAAATGCAAGACTCTCCTAGCTTTGATCGAATGATTAAAAATGCCCTCCGTATTGAGGAATTCATATTTAAAAGGGGAGAGATCACCCTTCAAAATGAAAACAAAACCAACAAATCCAACTCCAAGCCTAAATGGTGGAAACAAAACAAGAATGTTGTTAATGATGGAGTGGTTGACGCCTCTATCATTAATCCTAAACCCAAGGCATTCAATCTAACTAATGGCATGCAAGCAAGAAAAGATGCTAAGGTAACACCTCCCATTCCCAAAGTGAACAATGATAACAACAAGGAACAAACATGGACTTCAAAACCCCAAAGAACATTCACTCCTTTGGGGGAGACTCTTGAGACCATTTTGAAAACATTGGTGGATAACAAAGTTCTTACAATTTCCGATTCTAAACTGTGGGAACCAATGTTCAAACCTAGGTGGTGGGATGATAACTCCTATTGTGTCTTCCACAAAAACAAGGGCCACAAGACTAATAATTGTCTCAAACTTAAACATGTCATCCAAGACCTCATCGAAGGAGGTAAGATCAAAGTAGATGGACATACTACCAATGAGGATCATACAACATTCAACAAACCCTTTCCTAATTACAACCAAGGAGAAACATCCAGAGGGAAAGCTAATGAGGTTAACTACACCTATTCTAAAAATGACAATGTGATTAATATGCTTAACATTAAAACTTAATCCATCAATGTGATCACAATTAAAGGTGTCTCATCCCACTCAAATGCTGTAACACGAAGCCAAGCACAGGTTACAATCAAAGGACCTCCAAAACTGACATCAACGTCAACATCCAAGGTTCCTATTATCACTATTCCTAAACCAGCAACAAGACACATGGTCACTATCCCCAGAGAAAAATATGACTTGGTAGACCAATTGCAAAGAACCTTTGCCAAAATTTCTATTTTTGAGTTTCTCAAGATATACACGGTACATAGGGAAATCCTAGAACAAGCCCTACACACTGCTAATGTTCCAAAATATATTGATATAGACAAATTCCAAGCGATGGTCAATCACATCTTAGCACCACACTACCTCTCCTTTTCTAAAGAGGATGATAAGTCATTGACACATCCACATAATCAACCCCTCCATATCAAAGTCCTTATTCATAAATCCTGTGTTAGATGCGTATTGATAGATGGAGGCACAGGATTGAATATCTATACACTGGATCTAATTAGGAGACTAGGTCTCTCAGAACAAACAATTGACACTAGAAACAAGATAACCATCAAAGCTTATGATGAGGAAGAAAGATCCTCCAGAGGTCTTATTGTTCTACCTATCAGAGTCAGACCAATTGAGAGGAACGTCATATGTCAAGTTCCAAATTTACCATTGGCCTACAATATCCTACTAGGGAGACCATGGATTCACGAGATGCAAGCTGTACCATCCACTTATCACCAATGCATAAAATTCCCACATAATGGGGTAGAAGTGACAATTCCTATAGATGCTAACTACACTTGCAACAATATCAAAGTAGGTAGAATGATCCCACACAACAAAGAAGCTATGGATGCAGTTTCACCTAAAACTACCAAGGACATGGTTATGAAGAGTTTTAGCAAAACCTTGAAACTTGAAGCAACAGGTATGGGAGACTACAAGCTGGACCTCACTCCCTCACTAACAGAACTTCTAGTGTCACCAAGATCCTACGAGAAACCTTCATCAACATTCACACCTATAGCATCCAAGGAGCTAGAAGTACACAAGTCAACTGGCATGATAAAGGCATCTACATCTTCTTTAGATAACACAGAAGAACAGGCAGTCTTGGATTGGCTTTACAAAGGAGAACCAGTCGAATCTAAGCTCAAACATGTAAAGATATCCCTAGAACAGTATGGAAAGGGATATGATTTCCTCATGCAAATGGGATACAAAGGAAAGGGACCTCTAAATGGCATAGGAAGAGGGATCATTGAACCTATTCCCATGGAGTTCCACAACACTAGAGATAAAATAGGATTGGGTTTTAATACTAAAATTTTTAAACCTGCTTCCAAAGAGAGTCCAGCTTCTGAGACAGGGAGCAATAAAATAGATGAGATAGTACTAGAACCATGGCCTTATGAATGATTACTACATATTGGTATAGAGAATACTAAATATCAAGGAGAACACTATGTACCTATCTTTGAGGTACCACAGGATCTTCACACTCCTTTGCTAGCACAACCTCCCATTCAAGAGGTAGGAGACGCCATAGAAACAATCACTCAAGAGATAGCCCAGCCACAGAATTTACATCCTAAATGGGGGAAATTGGTCACAATTTCACATGTCCTTGATCTACCCCACTTTGATCTACAAGAAGCTAATCGAGTACATCAGATAACCATTGCTAAATACTTAAACGGATTTGATGATGATGTCACAGACTCTCATGACTATGAATGGGATCATCTATCTATTGCCTTTGAAGATATTGGAATAGATATAATTCACATGTTTGTAGCTCCCTCAGCTCCTAGCAAATGATCTGACACTCCTCTCAATGATACTGATCCTCTTGAAGTGGAAGAAGAGTTCATTCCCCCGATCATTGATGGAGACACTGGTGAATACATGGGTCTAGAAGAATTTCATAGGCCACAAGCAAGAAACCTTCATTTAAAAAGAGATGATGATGAGATCTCTATTGACGAGTCGCTAGAGTTCAATCTACATATGACTGAAAATGACCCTTTTAACGATGATCTTACTCTTATTGATCTAAATGTCAAAGAAATTAACTTAACAAACTGCATCATGTCAGTTAATGGTCTTGATGCTACGACGATGCTGTCCTTCTCAAAATCAGACTCACTAACATTGATACATCCTGACCTAATTGATTGGACCGAAACAAATCCTACTCCTATCCTGGACTTTTCCAATGACCACTCCCTATCTTGTTATCTCAATGCTTGTGAACCTTACCCTTCTTTCACTAATGCAAGGAGCTAGAACATGTCATAGGAGGATATCAAGTTTCTTAGTCACAAACTGAAAAATAAAAAGAAAAAGAAGACTGATGGTGAAAACCACTTTTTGGAAGTATCATATCCCAAAATAGTTAAAAAAAAAGACATATCCAATGGTGAAAACCTCTCAGAGATGCCAAATAATGAGACTCTTGATATCCTCCCTAAACAATTTCAAGAATGATCTTCGGTATTGATTGAACCAACATAGCCAGTAAACTTGGGCACCATTGAAAATCCTCAAATAGTTCATCTGGCACAATCTTTATCAGAAGAAGAGAAGGTACAATTCACAGAGTTCCTGAAGGAGAAGATCAACTTTGCATGGTCTTATATGGATATGCCAGGGCTAGATCCTAACCTCATCATGCACCACTTATCTATAGCTCCTGGGATCAAGCCCGTGAAACAAAAACTTAGAAAAATGAATCCTCATGTTGCATTATTGGTAAAAGCAGAACTAGAAAAGTTGTTAAAAGCTGGATTTATTCGAGTCATTGCCTATGCAGGGTGGATCTCCAATGTGGTCCCCATTTCTAAATCTGATAAATCTATCAGGATTTGTACGGACTTCAGGGACCTAAACAAAGCATGTCCGAAGGATGACTTCCCTCTACCAAACATTGACATGATCATAGATCTTACAGCCGACTTTCAGATGTATTCATTAATGGATGGATTCTCAGGCTATAATCAAATAAGGATCACCCCTAAGGATCAAGAGAAAACCACATTCACATGTGCATGGGGCACCTTTTGCTAGAATGTCATACCTTTCGGGTTAAAGAATGCTGGTGCAACATATCAAAGAGCTATGACCACAATATTTCATGACATGATGCACAAGAACATGGAGGACTATGTTGATGATACATTGGCTAAATCCAAGGAGAGATGTACTCACATTGTTGACTTAAGAAAGATATTGGATCGAATGGAACAATTCCAACTCAGGCTCAACCCGAAGAAATGTGCCTTTGGGGTCCAATCAAGGAATCTCCTAGGATTCATTGTATCAACAAAGGGAATCGAGGTAGATCCCGCAAAGGTAAAGGCTATTCTAGAGATGGCTCCTCTATGTAACATCAGTCAAATGAGGACGCTACAAGGGAGACTTCAGTCTATCAGGAGATTCATGTCCCAACTTGCCGATAGGGCACAACCCTTTACTAAACTACTACATAAAGGGGTTACCTTCAAATGGGATGAACATTGTGAAGCAAACTTTAGAGAATTGAAGGGGTATCTGGCTGCTCCACCTATCCTTATGGTTCCTATTCATGGAAAACCCTTACTCCTATATATTTCAGCTACAGATACATCCCTAGGAGTATTACTGGCACAAGAAGATGAAACAAAGAAAGAATGAGCTATCTACTACATTAGTAGAACACTAGTCACTTATGAGCTCAATTACAACATTATTGAAAAAGCATGCTTAGCAGCCATCTTCACATCACAAAAATTAAGACACTACATGTTCTCTCATACACTAAAGCTCATTGCTAAGTGTTGGTAAACAGATTGTTATTTCCCAATCTAACTCTCAAATGCCCAAATCTGAAAGAACGATCAAATACCAACAGTTGGATAATCTATCATCAGGTTGATAGATTTCCTCTAAATTGAAAGGTACAGCTCCCTTATCAAATGATATTCAATGAATTTACTTGTTCCTAAACTAATTGGGTACGTTCTTAACCTGAGAATGGAAGAGGAAAACCAAGCCAGCCCTAGACAAGACTAACTTAGGCAATAAATCCAGCTCTAAACCTAGCCAATCCCAGAAATCCACACATCTTATGACTCTCCGACATTGGAAATGAAAAATCAATGCTACAAATGAAAAGTAAATGAAACTGAAATGAAATGAAGATCAAACATTCTTATTTCTGCAAAGTGAATGGATGAAATACTCATATTCGCAACCCATTCCCCATTTAACTCCAAGATGCAAGACGATGTTTACAATGCGAGTGCAACAATTCCCAGATTGAATAAAAATAGAGAAATTAATTCTCAAACTCTCAGATTTGATGTAAAACTCCCCTTTATTATAAACATTTAAATAATAATACGCAGACTATTATGAACTCACAACTTGTCTGCTAAAATCATTACAGAAATCCTAACATTTAATCTCAAAATGAAAATACAATAACCAATGCTCTCTTTCCTCCTTAGCACTCTGTCTCTAGAAGAAAAGAAGAACCCCTAGCCATCAAAAGAAATTAGAATCAAATAGATCCCACTCACAACCGTTCGGTTGCCTTACATTGTGTCTTTTCAGTTTCCAAAACTGTTTCTTGAAACTTCTATGTGACCTTTTAGTTTTAATCTTTCTCAGCCCTTTCGATCTTTTCTTTTGAAATTTCCATATTTCCTTTGATTACTTTATTCTGTGGGGAATGATCTTTAATCACCTTATGAGCTGGCACTTCATCTTTATCGGTTTCATTCAAAAGGTTTACTTTGCTATGAAATTTTATATATCCGATCCTTCACGTCCAACTGGAGACTTTTATAGTTTGGGATTGCCATCTATATACTCCTATTCAACAACATGAAGCATATATGTTTTCTAATGTTGGCTGGATGAAAATACTCCACCCTTCATAGTGAAAATGAAAGATTACCTAATTTGGGCATATTATCTTTCATCCAATAAAATAGCACTTGATAGAATAGCCACATCATTATATAACCGTCACTTTTATGTGCATACAATTTGATTCCTACTCCCGTGGCTTTCATTTCTTTTGTTACATACACCTGTGTGTAGACGCCACAAATATCCAATGATGAGGCTCTCATGGTCATGAATTTGATAACAACACACTTTCATCTGGCAATCACCGAATCCCTTGTCACTGGCAGAAATGAAACCATGAGTTCTTGTGTGTCGAATGGCCAATTCTTCTATGTTTCTTCTACCGAATTTACTGGTTGAGTATGAACTTGGTCTGGATGTATTTGTCTGTTGTTTCATAATTCTCTTCAAGCATTCAAAATCATCATGGCCTTCATCATTTAATTTGACTATGGTTCCTTAAGATAATACTGTGAGTATGGGACATGCGATTAGAGCTTCACGTCCCCTATTTTCCTGGTACAGAATGGACTTCTTCGGAGTCAACAGTATTAAAGATTTCTTTGCAACAACACACTTCTATGTTGTCTTTTCTTTCTCAAAGAATATCTTTGAACCATGTCTGTGTATCAAGTTCCCATGACCTATGGCTTTGTCTTTACATTAAGCAGTTACAAGTCTATTGCCGCTTCTTTGTATGAGTGAGCAGATTCTCAGTTCAATTCATTGCCTTGAGACTCCGAAAGTTTTCGTCCCTTGACACCAAAACTCTACTGGTGAGCTTGACTTAGTAAATCCAAATGATGGAGGAGGGTACGAGATGAAGAGACTCCATTGAAGCTCTCGCAACAATTCCTCAAGATCACAACTGCCGAATATAATTTGAACTAACAAGCACTTTGTAAACCATGGCTTTTCAAACTCAATTCAATCCCATCACTGGCTATGCTTCAATCTGAGTTTCTTCTCTCATCTTGCAAGTGTCTATTGTTGTATTCCTTATGGGAAATCTTGGTCTAATCTCTTTCAAGTCCAAATATAACTGTCCCTTAATCAAAGCAACTTCATGAGACCTACAAAAGAAGAATCATTTTATACAAATATCTCCAAGTTCAGTTCAAACTAGATAGGTTTTGAATGCTTTATAAGCCGCCCGACTTGTAATCTCCTTCTTTAGCTTCGACAACTTCCCTTTTATATTTCAGTTCATTCATGATAGATCGATGATTTCAATCTTTCTAGAATTTAGAATGCCTCTTTCATTACTACCTCATTCCATCCATGGTGGCATCTATGAGAAGGCTGAGTTGATTGTGGTAGCGAGACTAGGCAGGACTCCATCACATTGTGAGCCATTCGATAATCTTAATTCCAAGCTTAGTGCTAATATCTCATGGTGGCTTGCTCGATCTATTTGAAAGCTCCTTTCATTGTTATCGGCCCCTGCAACGAGTTCTATTCTTTTTTTTTTTGTAAGAATTGCCGCTATTTGCATACTAGTTCTTGGAAGTTCAATCTCTTTATATGGTCTTCATTACTAAGCTGCTTAGAGCTCGGCTCTTTGTTTTATCTCACCAAGCACGTGTTGTTACTGGATATGAGTGATAAAGCTAAACCTCCCCCATTTAAAATTAAGCATGCTCGTTGAATAAAGCAACAGATTCATCATGGCCTCACAACTTCAACCGTCACTTATGAATTGGATTTCGTTCTCGAGCTCAGGTCTTCTTCCATGTGCTATGTTGATCAGGCCAATTGGTGGATTGATTAGCCAAATATTTCCCAGCAATATGAAAACAAATGACACAAGCTATCTCTCTATACTGGTTCTCACTGTGACTGTGTATCCAACATAACTATATGAAATCTACATTTCATTAGTTAATTCGGGTGCTCTGTTCACTATGCATTGAATTCATGAGCACGCAAAGGAAAGATATCTTTCTTGTGATGTATAGTAACTTTGCAACTTGAATATTTTATTCGACTTGCGCGACCTCCACCTTTGTATTAAGTCCTTTCAACTTTTGTTTTGACATTGTTGATTCCGCTTGCAACATTATCAAGCTGTGACTTGTTTAATGGATATCATCAAGCTCGGCTATGGATACCATCATCCTGATAACACTATATCCAATTGAAAAATCCTTCAAACATAACTAATCTTTATTTAGCTTCCTCATAGCAGATTTTGGACTTTGGCCTTCACAGGCGGAAAATGTGACATGGGCTTCTCTGGGCGAAAAATGACTAGTGGAGGTCATTTTTCGCTTTCTCTCAATTTGCAAGACCGGCCACCTCTATCCACTTATTTCCTTTGTCGAGGGTGATTGATCACTTTGATGAGTTAAAATACATAAAATAGAGCACGATCGAATCGAGCCTCATCTTGGCAGAAATTTGCAAACGTGCTTCTCTCCTGCGTGGAAAATCCCAAACAGTCCCGTGGCGGAAAATGACTATTGAGGTGCATTTTCTGCTTCATCCTCTTTTCATTGAACTAGACTCCTCTTTCAATTGTGCTAAGTGACTCTTAAAAACCGAGCATGTCTTTAAGCTTCTCTGTTCAACATTTTGCCGCAAGCCAACATCCCCTACCTCTGGTGGAAAATTGGAAATAAATTGCGACATCAGATTTTCTGCTTCTCTATTGTGGTCACTATTTTGTGTTAATTGCTTCATGGATTACATTAAAAATACAGTCTTGATGTTATAAACTCATATCTTTCCACTTTAATTCAGGATTTTGCATTTTCTGTTTTCTGGTGGAAAATGAGACTTTGACTTCTCCGCTGGTGAAATTTTACCTTCGGAGTTCATTTTCCGCTTTCTTTGTTATGAGTGAGATTTGGATACATATCCGCAGTCATCATCCTTTGATCATCAAATCTAGAGGCCTTTGATTAAAACATGATATCTAAAAACACTTGATCTTGGAATTTGCATTGATTCTGACCATTTAAACCATGAGACTAAATTTATTTGAGTTCCTCAAACTTGGAGAATCTGGAATTTTTCTTCTTGGAACTTCGAAACCATTTCAACTTCATAAGAACATGTTAGTAAAAATCAGGGGACACATTAAGGGATATCTTTCATGGGAGATGACTTTAAAAGTTTTAAAATTGTGTACTGAAAGTGCGCCTACAGCTGGCTCTGAATGGGGATTATGTGCTGTAAAGTACATAAAGAATCCAATAGCTCTGGAAAAAGATGAGTGCCTTATCCATTGGGCTATAGGGTCTAGGCAAAAAGAGGGTAATATAGAGCTGCTTGTCGGGAGGGCGGAGGGGAGCAAGGCAAAGCCAAAACTGGGAAAGCAGGAAAAGCTAAGCTAAGCACACCAAAACTGTGGAAGAAAACTTATTTACAAACAGGTGAGGCAACCTCACCAAAAGAAGAGCAAGAAGGAAGAAAATCATACATGGCCATTAATCGGTAAGGAGAAGTATGAACCTTTCTGGAAAAGAAAATTGTGCTCTAACAAGCTGCAACAAAACCATTACTTTTTGACAACTTCATCATAACTAAAAGTGAATTCGGAAGCATGCTAAAAATATGTGACCCAAAAATATCCTCCAAATAACCATGCTTCATCATAGACCTAAGACTTTTCATAATTCCCTTGCACATAACTTTTAAAACATCCCACTACTCTTTGTCGAAAAGAACCATAATCACAACTTTCTGAAAAAGATACTACAACATACTCACATTCCAGACTTTCAACATGATCATTTTGGATAGAAATTTCAGAAGATAAACCAATGTTGGCAAAATTAGAATATTCGAATGATTCTGGAAAAGTTACGGCATCATATTGACATTCACCATGACCTTTAATAACAATTTCAGATTTCAAATCAAGACTGAAATAAAATGATTCTTCATCACACATAGGATCAATCCAGATTGAAATACCTTCATTATTCTTTGCATTTAACAAGTCTAAAAAATATTTATCCCAATTTAAAGAGTTTTCTCCTGAATCAGCCATAGAAGAAAACTTACATTTGGCTGGCTCCAAAAATTGATTAACTTCCTTTTCATGACAAAGAAAAACATAGTCCAACCTTTTGACTTCTTCATGATGCTGCGATATTTCATTAGACACAAAAAATCCTTGTACAAAATTTGTTCTTGCATCTACCTTTTCAACCACATTCCCAAACTTAGAAGAATTCTTATCAAAACATGCTTCAGTTTTGTCCTCAATACATATTTCATCAAGAAGATTCAACTTGACATTCTCTTCAAAAGAAAATGATTCTAAAATAGGCTCATCATAAACTTGTGCAGATTGAAAATCATCCTTACTACTATCTTCTTCAAACTTGAAAGTTTTGTATTCCGCTTGTGCATAAACTAAGGGAGGATTTTAATAAGAGACTTTATACACAGAATCATCACTATTTTCATCAAATCTGAAACTTTCAATATCAAGGGCAAAAGAAAGCATATGAAAATCTTCTTTTTCGCCTTTGCTTACCATTTCTTTGCCGTTGTCAAGACCCTCATTGTTCATCAAAATTTGTTCTTCTTGAAACTAGAACATTTCCTGCTCTCCAAGAACCAAGCAATTGACTGATATTGGTTCTTCGTTTACTAGTTTCTCTTTAGGTATATTTGCTGGAACAAATTTCCTTTTCTTTTGATCTTGGACATTGAAAAACCTTTGGACCATGCAATTTAGCATCAGGGCAGATTGATGATCTTCGAAGAAACTCAATCCCTTCTTTTCACCTTCAACAATACTTTCTTTAAAGGCAATCCAGAGGAATTGCAGATTTGGATCTCTTTCAGCGTTTATCTGTTCGTTTGTAGGCATCTTTCTGGTTTTCTTTATTGGCTGAACCTCTTGTTCACTCAAGACTGAAAAATTATAAGAAACAAGGTCATGTGGAAATTCTGAAACTTCATCATCATCCACCTTCAATTCTTTACTTAACTGCAACACTCTTCTCTCGCAATGCTGTAACAACTTCATTTTCACTTCCAGCTCTTTCATCTTGTGAAACCTGGCACAAACACTTCTCCATAAAAAAACTGGTACATGGTCTTCTTCAATGCTCAAACTCATTTTTCTCCCGCGAGTAATGCTTTCTCTAAAAGCATCAAACAAATCATGCAATACTGGATCATGCATTTGATGAAGTTCAATAAAAGAAGGATTTGGCCTTCCTCTTTTCACAACTTTAATGGGCATGGTCTTTTTCAAATAGAGTCGCCAATCTCCTGTAAGTAGAGATAATAATATTTCTGAAAATGAAAGTACTGGACTCTTCAACCAAAAATTATGAGAATCAAAACAGAGTCGCCAATCTCTAGCAGAGGTAATAATAATAAAACTGAGGAAATTTAATTAAGCATAAATCTTCTTTTCTGCCTCCCCAGCAGAGTCACCAAAAATCTGTTAGTAAACAGATTGTTATTTCCCAATCTAACTCTCAAATGCCCAAATCTGAAAGAACGATCAGATACCAACAGTTGGATAATCTATCATCAGGTTGATAGATTTCCTCTAAATTGAAAGGTACATCTCCCTTATCAAATGATATTCAATGAATTTACTTGTTCCTAAACTAATTGGGTACGTTCTTAACCTGAGAACGGAACAGGAAAACCAAGCCAGCCCCAGACAAGACTAACTCAGGCAATAAATCCAGCTCTAAACCTAGCCAATCCCAGAAATCCACACATCTTATGACTCTCCGGCATTGGAAATGCAAAATGAATGCTAAAAATGCAAAGTAAATGAAATTGAAATGAAATGAAGATCAAACATTCTTATTTCTGCAAAGTGAATGGATGAAATACTCAGATTCGCAACCCATTCCCCATTTAACTCCAAGATGCAAGACGATGTTTACAATGTGAGTGCAACAATTCCCAGATTGAATACAAACAGAGAAATTAATTCTCAAACTCTTAGATTTGATGTAAAACTCCCCTTTATTATAAACATTTAAATAATAATACTCAAACTATTATGAACTCACAACTTGTCTGCTAAAATCATTATAGAAATCCTAACATTTAATCTCAAAATGCAAATACAATAACCAATGCTCTCTTTCCTCCTTAGCACTCTGTCTCTGGAAGAAAATAAGAACCCCTAGCCATCGAAATAAATTAGAATCAAATAGATCCCACTCACAACCGTTCGGTTGCCTTACATTGTGTCTTTTCAGTTTCCAAAACTGTTTCTTGAAACTTCTATGTGACCTTTTAGTTTTAATCTTTCTCAGCCCTTTCGGTCTTTTCTTTTGAAATTTCCATATTGCCTTTGATTATTTTATTCTGTGGGGAATGATCTTTAATCACCTTATGAGCTGGCACTTCTTCATCTTTATCGGTTTTTATTCAAAAGGTTTACTTTGCTATGAAATTTTATATATCCGATCCTTCATGTCCAACTCGAGACTTTTATAGTTTGGGATTGCCATCTATATACTCCTATTCAAAACCATGAACCATATATGTTTTCTAATGTTGGCTGGATGAAAATACTCCACCCTTCATAGTGAAAATGAAAGCTTACCTAATTTGGGCATATTATCTTTCATCCAATAAAATAGCACTAGATAGAATAGCCACATCATTATATAACCGTCACTTTTATGTGCATACAAGTCGATTCCTACTCCCGTGGCTTTCATTTATTTTGTTACATACACCTGTGTGTAGACGCCACAAATATCCAATGATGAGGCTCTCATGGTCATGACTTTGATAACAACACACTTTCATCTGGCAATCACCAAATCCCTTGTCACTGGCAGAAATGAAACCATAAGTTCTTGTGTGTTGAATGGCCAATTCTTCTGTGTTTCTTCTACCAAATTTACTGGTTGAGTATGAACTTTGTCTAGATGTATTTGTCTATTGTTTCATAATTCTCTTCAAGCATTCAAAATCATCATGGCCTTGGTCATTTAATTTGACTATGGTTCCTTCAGATAATACTGTGAGTATGGGACATGCGATTAGAGCTTCACGCCCCCTATTTTCCTGGTACAGAATGGACTTCTTCAGAGTCAATAGTATTAAAGATTTCTTTGCAACAACACATTTCTATGTTGTCTTTTCTTTCTCAAAGAATCTCTTTGAACCATGTCTGTGTATCAAGTTCCCATGACCTATGGCTTTGTCTTTACATTAAGCATTTGCAAGTCTATTGCCACTTCTTTGTATGAGTGAGCAGATTCTCAGTTCAATTCATTTCCTTGAGACTCCAGAAGTTTTCATCCCTTGACACCAAAACTCTACCCATGAGCCTGACTTAGCATATCCAAATGATGGAGGAGGGCACGAGATGAAGAGACTCCATTGAAGCTCTCGCAGTAGTTCCTCAAGATCACAACTGCCGAATATAATTTGAACTAACAGGCACTTTGTAAACCATGGCTTTTCAAACTCAATTCAATCCCATCACTGGCTATGCTTCAATCTGAGTTTCTTCTCTCATCTTGCAAGTTTCTATTGTTGTATTCCTTATGGGAAATCTTGGTCTAATCTCTTTCAAGTCCAAATATAACTGTCCCTTAATCAAAGCAACTTCGTGAGACCTACAAAATAAGAATCATTTTATACAAATATCTCCAAGTTCAGTTTGAACTAGATAGGTTTTGAATGCTTTATAAGCCGCCCGACTTGTAATCTCCTTCTTTAGCTTCGACAAATTCCCTTTTATATTTTAGTTCATTCATGATAGATCGATGATTTCAGTCTTTCTAGAATTTAGAATGCCTCTTTCATTACTACCTCATTCCATCCATGGTGGCATCTATGAAAAGGCTGAGTTGATTGTGGTAGCAAGACTAGGCAGGACTCCATCACCATTGTGAGCCATTCGATAATATTAATTCCAAGCTTAGTGCTAATATCTCATGGTAGCTTTCTCGATCTATTTGAAAGCTCCTTTCATTGTTATCGGCCCCTGCAACGAGTTCTATTCTTTTTTTTTTGTAAGAATTGCCGCTATTCGCATACTAGTTCTTAGAAGTTCAATCTCTTTATATGGTCTTCATTACTAATCCGCTTAGATCTCGGCTCTTTGTTTTATCTCACCAAGCACGTGTTGTTACTGGATATGAGTGATAAAGCCGAACCTCCCCCATTTCAAATTAAGCATGCTCGTTGAATAAAGTGACAGATTCATCATGGCCTCACAACTTCAACCGTCACTTATGAATTGGATTTTGTTCTCGAGCTCAGGTCTTCTTCCATGCTCTATGTTGATCGGGCCAATTGGTGGATTTCTTAGCCGAATATTTCCCAGCAATATGAAAACAAATGACACAAGCTATCTCTCTATACTGGTTCTCACTATGACTGTGTATGCAACATAACTATATGAAATATGTGTTTCATTAGTTAATACGGGTGCTCTATTCACTATGAATTGAATTCATGAGCACGCAAAGGAAAGATATCTTTCTTGTGATGTATAGTAACTTTGCAAATTGAATATTTTATTCGACTTGCGCAACCTCCACCTCTGTTTTAATTCCTTTCAACTTTTGTTTTGACATTGTTGATTCCGCTTGCAACATTATCAAGCTGTGACTTGTTTAATGGATATCATCAAGCTCAGCTATGGATACCATCATCGTGATAAAACTATATCCAATTGACAAATCCTTCAAACATAACTAATCTTCATTTAGCTTCCTCATAGCAGATTTTGGACTTTGGCCTTCACAGGCAGAAAATGTGACATGGGCTTCTCCGGGCGGAAAATGACTAGTGGAGGTCGTTTTCCACTTCCTCTTGATTTGCAAGACCAGCCACCTCTATCCACTTATTTCCTTTGTCGAGGGTTATTGATCACTTTGATGAGTTAAAATACATAAAACAGAGCACGATTGACTCGAGCCTCATCTTGGCAGAAATTTGCAAACGTGCTTCTCTCCTGCGTGGAAAATCCCAAACTGTCCTGTGGCGACAAATGACTATTGAGGTGCATTTTTTGATTCATTCTATTTTCATTGAACTAGACTCCTCTTTCAATTGTGCTAAGTGACTCTTAAAAACTAAGCATGTCTTTAAGCTTCTCTATTCAACATTATGCCGCAAGCCAACATCCCCTACCTCTGGCGGAAAATTGGAAATAGACTACGACATCAGATTTTCCGCTTCTCTATTGTGGTCACTATTTTGTGTTAATTGCTTCATGGATTACATTGAAAATGCAGTCTTGATGTTATAAACTCATATCTTTCCACTTTAAATCAGGATTTTGCATTTTCTCT
>MU223845.1:1887501-1908209 GCA_018584345.1 Thuja plicata
TTTAATTCATTTATTAATTAATTGTTTTCAACATGTGAGATAATTGAATTCTTTTTAATTAAGAATTGCTTTATTTGATGAAATTAAATTAATTTAATTGAAATTAATTTAATTGGAAGAATATATTAGTAAGTTTAAATAATTGGATTTAAACTATAGGAAATTGAATTTAATTGATTAAATATTGGTAAATAATCATTTAAATGTTAATTAATTAAATAAAATTAATTATTTAATTAATGTTGAGAATTGGATTAGATGATTTGAGAAAGATGAATTTAGAAGAAAATAGATGATTAATTAATGATTAAAAAACCATTAATTAATAGATGAAAATTAGGGTTTTAATGTAAAGTTGCAAGCCTGTCCATTTTAGGGTGCCTACAATGATGTTTAGGAACAAAATTTATAATAGTTATGTGGCTGGAGAATTTGTAACCTTGTGTTCCACTGAAGGATTTGTTAGTTTATGAAGTTTTAGACTTTAGATTTTTTCTCTTGAGTACTTACAGTTTTCTCATATTGTACAAAGTTAATGAAAAGCGAAAATTGTAAAGTTTGAAAGGAATGTGAAAAAACAAAGGCATGTATTTTACTTGGGACTTGATAAGAAAAGAAATAACATAGTTAGTATTTTGTTTGCAATACAATGTTCAATAAAATCTGCATGTGTATGTCCATAGTAATTGTGAAGATTTTCCTAGAAGCAAGCAAATATCTAAAGTTGTTTCTTTCAAAAAAAAAAAATCAAGTGTATAAATCATAGGGATTAAGTGAATTATTTGAGTGCTAGTTATTTTGTGTGCATTTTCTAAACAGTTCTTTGCATCCACTAGAAATAAATATGCTCCTATTTTTGCAAGAAAATGATCGTTGTTTCATAGTTAAACACAAACACATATATAAAAAGTTACATTAATATATATAAATCCCTTCATTTTCTCATTATTTATTAAGTGTTGCATGAATCCCCATGTGGAATATTATTATATTTACCATAGCTAAAAAAGGAAATTTAGGAGAACACACACACACACACACATTTATATATAAATCTGGCCATTAACTACAATATTTTTTTATACCATTTAGTTCCTTCAATTTTTTTTTTGGTCGGTAATAGGTTTTTTGTATTGATTATAAAAGGAAAGTTACATTTATCATACTTCATATTGCTATCATCCTTTCTTATACATTTTAATCCCTACAGGAGTCCATGCTCCTTTACAATCTAAATATATCCAGCTCTAGCTTTTATCTTTCATATTCTATATCTATTGATATCTACCCCATAGTCTTTCTAGTAAAAACCTTTACAATACTATGGCATATAGCCGAAATAAACCAAAATTCAAAAAAATCCCTAGCTCTACCTTACATATTTCATTCGGCTTTGTTTTTATGTTGCTGCTCTATTTCTCTTCTCTGAGTTGTCTTTGCTAACCTCGAGCATTTTGCCTTGATTTTCTTTACCCTTGATGGACTGCATTTATCTATTTCCATGGCTTCTCCAAAAATTTCAAAATTTTCGAGTCTATCTTGCAAAATTTTAAATACCTTTCAATCTTTAATCATATTTCCTCCTTTTGTGTCCCATTTGGGTGTGCTTTTTCCATAGCACTGTCACTGTTAATTTTTTCATCTTTTCTTCTTCCATGCTCTCATGCGCTGCTACCTCCACTTTTATTTGTTTCCATCCCTCTCTCGCTTTGTGAATCATCAAGGGCTTATCAACTTTCAAGCGCCATCTAAGGAAGGGGATTAATCCATATTAATGAGCATCGTTGTCTTCTTCAAAACATTTTGAGATGTCTTTCCCTATTTTAGGTATAGACCATTCCAGAATTGAGTCCAATTCTCCCAACACCTCTTCTTCAAATAGTTCTCTGATGATGCAACCCACTTCATCAGTCTCCTCTCTGACCTCAAGGCCCCAAGCAATGATAATGGCAATCACATCCAGGTTGGTTCTGTTTTTGATTCTTCTTTCCTGGAATTGTTTGTCGATTACCTTTAAAACTACCTCTACCATCTTCGCTACTTTGATCTTTACCAGGCCTTTTATCCTTTCAAAGCTTACAAGCCCCTTAAAGGCTTTCATCTTCTTATCTGATTCTACACAGAATGTTTCCTCCATCTTGCTTATAAAAAAATAAAAATAATAAACAAATATAATAAAATACAACATTAGCAGAAGGGGGAGGGCAAACCGAATGCCCAATGCAACCCCCATGCAGTCCTCTCCGTAAATGGTGAGGGGAATGAAATGCCTCCCCTGGCATGGTGGCCATGGCCTCATAATGCCACCATAGCAGTGAAACTCCCGCTGTCTATGATTGGTCATAGGGCGGCACCCACCACGACGATGACAGCATGCCTCACCCCCACCCTCTCCTCCATTAAGAATAAAATCCCTTCCCAATGGTGATTTTAGCAGACACTAAAAGTGAATGAGGGGTTTTTCACGCGAACGCATACCTACGCACAATATATTATCCTCCTTTTGTCTCACCAAATTTATATATACATATATATAAATATATATATAAAGAGAGAGAGAGAGAGATGTGTATGTGTGTGTGTGTGTGTGTGTGTGTGTGTGTTGTCACATTTATTTATCCATTGTAGCCATGAATCAACTTGCAACAAAAAAAAGGGGCCCTTAGGGTTTCTAGATGGGAAAGAACAGGAGGAGAGAAAAGAGAAAAAAAATCTCTTGATCCTCTCATATTTGGGCCCTAACCCTAATTTCAAATTAGGCTTAGGGATTCCAAAAGGGGAGTTAACTTTCTTTTAAGATTCGGTAAAGGGATTTTTGTGGGAAAGATTTTTTTTAAAAATGCATAACCTGGAGGGAAAAATTAGTTGAACTCAATGTGATTCATCTTTCCTAATTCTTACAAATAAGTTAAGCTAGTGAAGTTATTAAATGTTTTTATTAGATTTGAACATTTTCATGGGATTTTTTTAATTTAATAACCTTTAATAATATATATTAGTTGAATTAATTTAATAGCCTAATTATATTTTAAGAGGCGACATGGTAAATGCAACATTAACAATTTAACGAATTTAAACTCTATTAATTTGAAACTCTATTTAGAAATTTAAAGAAGAATATTACAACAAATAATTTAAATGAATTAAACTAATTTTATGAGATTAATTCATAATTTGCTTTGCAAATTTTATGGGTCAAGACCTTAGTAGAGTAGGTTAATTAGTGATTGTTTTAAATTAATTATTATCTTGATATTAAAATGACTTTACACTAATGCTAACCAAATAAAATAGAGACCTACATGATCAACTATGGAGAATTGGATATTTGAATTTTAATATTTTTGCAGAAGGGAGTTTAATTTATGTTTTAATTAAACATTAGGTAATATAAAAGAGACTTCAAATGTTATTTTTATGTGGCCAATATATGTAGCCAGTATATGGCCATTATAAAAATAATGTTACAAGTTCAATTCCAATTAAAATATTGTTTTAAGATAACATTAGTATCAAGAATTCTACTGCAAATATGGATCTCCTCGAGGCCAAGGCGGCCATCCTGATGGTGGACATATCTTGATTAGGGCCCTTGGTTCATTTCATTATCCCTATGCTTTTTTCTTTTTAGAAGATTAGTTTTTTTTTGTAGCTCTGTGGTGGCTTGATCTGTGTTTTGGCTCTGTTACTTTTTGTCTGTGCTAAATTTTTCTATATTACTTTGTTTCAGGTTTCAGGAACCTTGTAAAACTTGTTTTACTTAATCAAAAACATTAGTATTATAGCTCCAAATTTTAAGGGTTTTGGTTTAAAATTATTAGAGAGAACTTATGGATGTGTTGTAACCAATAAGCCCTTATAAACTGATTATTTTATCACATCTTCATACTCAATAAAATAAAGTATAGAATTTCTTATGTCTACTTATCTAGCGCCTTGAACAACATAAACCTAGATTATTATTTAGGGTTGAGGGATGTTGTCAGATGGACATGATCCCCCTTAACCCTACAAGAGCTCACTGACACATTTGTAACCTAGAACCCATTTTTCATTCACATATCTAGCTTAATTAACTTGGTAAACCTTTCAACTGTGTTCCTTAAGACTTTAATCCCTTCAAAAAAAGTTGTTGCATTTTTGGACGCAGATTTTTGGGCATGACATTTGGTTTCAAAGCCCAGTTTCAACATTAGAACCTTAAACCCGCTATGTTTCACAAACTTTAAACACATTATTTCAACATTATCAACCATTGCAAACTTATAAAATTAATCAAATCACAACAAATTTAAGCTTTCTTATCAAATCCAACATGACTTTCAAATTATACCCTTTTAATGTTGTGTAGGATGCCTCTAATGACACGACAAGCTCACACCCATGGGCGAGGCCCTAAATGTGCCACTGCAACATGAGTTCAGGTAGAGCGGGATGCCAAGTGTACTAGAGAGGAGCAAAGACCTCCTCCTGAGCAACCATCCAACCCCAATCAATAATTACTCAATGCTCTTCAGAATTTGATTGGGATCATCATGGATAGGATACCACAAGGTGGTCAGTAGATAGGACTTGGGGTGCAGCCCTTCAGCGTAGTAGGATTCCTTCTCCTAGGATTATGGAGGAGAAGGTTGACCATAAGGGTGAGTTAGTGCATATCCCACCTCTAGAGGTAGTGGCTCAGGATTTTGAGAGAGCACCTCATGATATAGGGGATGAGATTAGGGAGATACTATGCCTTAATCCACCACCATTTTTAGGAGTCATAGATGGGATTGAGGCCAATGCATGGCTTTTGAGTCTCGAGAGGTTCTTTGGATTGTACCCTTATGGGAGAAATATGAGGGCATGCTTTTCTATCCATTTTCTAAGAGGGACAACCTCTACTTGGTGGAGGAAAGAGGAGTTTAAGAGCAATCTAGTTATTAACACCCTCTCATGGAGCACTTTCTTAGAGAGATTCAGAGAGCATTACCTATCTAAGCACTTTAGATAGCAATGGATAGATGAGTTCCATGACCTTCATTAGAGGGGACTCTTAGTTATGCAATATGAGAGTAAATTTCTTGAGCTTCTACCTACGTGGAGTACATGAGAGATGAGAAGCTCAGATTCAACCACTTTGTAAAGGGGTTGAATGCATCTATATCTAGCCCAGTGCATATTGAAGCACCAGGGAATCTATGAGAGGCTGAGGAAAAGGCATTTATAGCCAAGGAGGTTCAAGGAAGAGGACATGATTCATGAGATTAGTATTAGAACTAAAATCCCCTACCGTAGAGTTAGGCTTTCAAAGATCACATTGGAAGGGTAATAATATAAATTCATTGGGGCCTTACAAACCCCCTCTACCTCAGCAATAGTCACATCAAGGATAGAGATAGATGCCTCCTTAGGGGAAATAGGGATGCAAGATCAAATAGTGGTAGACACAGGGTCCTAGAAAGGACTAGAGATCTCAGGAATCATCTACAACCCTATCTAGGACTTAGCAGTCCTCCAGGGGTGGTTTTAGTGGTTCTAACAGGACAGGTGATTCACAGTTCTCTAGACCTTAGGGTATCCAGATTCATACTTAAGGACCATGCTACTCTTGTGGCACCATGAGGCAGTTAGCTAGGGATTTCCCTCAGGTGGTAGTCAACACACTATCACATCATAGCCCATGGTTGGGGACATGGGTAAATCCCACAGAGTCTTTGCAGTGGCTGATAACCACTAGGAAGAACACCAGGCTATTGTGATTGAGGCTTCAGGTATGATTGGAGGTAATAAAGATCATTTTATTTGAATCAAGTGCTATAGATTATTTTGTTTCTCCATTGGTTGTTGAGCGTTGTGGGCTAGTGGTAGCTAGACAAGAAGTTAGTTGGGAGGTAGAGTTAGCCTCAGGTTCTAGAGTATCTATCACCTCCTTAGCTAAGGATTTCTAGATTTAGATTGGTAACATGAATAAGATATCAGATATATGCATTACACCTCTTGGATCTTATGGTATAGTACTTGACAAGGATTGGCTTTATGCCCACAGAGACAAGTTAGATTGTAGATAGAAGATGATTGAGTGTTTGGATGATGATGGTCTTGCTACAGTGATTTCAGGGATTCATAGGTTGGTATTCATTTGTATTTTCTTTTTTATGTAGCTTAAGCGGAGCATGCGAAAGGGGTGTCAATTATTCACCATCACCATTAGCAATAGGGAAGAGGAGGAGGATAAGGAAACTTACCTTAATGACCATCCTATGCTACAGGAATTTTCAGATGTGTTTTCTTTAGAATTACTTGGTATGCCTCCTCATAGAGAAATTGATTTCCATATAGACCTCATTCCAAGAGCTGCACCAGTATCTATATCACCATACAAGATGTCTCCTAATGAGCTTAATGAACTCAAGATTCATTTGGAGGAGCTCCTAGAGAAGGGGCACATTCATCCAAGTGTCTCTCCTTGGGTTGCACTAGTTATCTTTGTCAAGAAGAAGGATGGATCTTATAGGTTATGCATATATTACTGATAGTTGAATAAATTGACCATTAAGAATTCCCAGGATTGATGATTTGTTTGATCAGTTGTAGGGTGCCCGCATGTTTTCCAAGATAGATATTAAGTTGGGGTACCACCAGTTGAGGATTGTGGAGAGTGACATCCATAAGACAACCTTCTAGACTCAATATGGACACTATGAGTTCGCGGTTGTTCCTTTTGGCCTTACAAATTTCCTAGCTGTATTCATGAGTCTCATGAATGGGGTATTCATTACTTTCCTAGACAAATTTTTGGTAGTGTTCCTTGATGACATATTTATATATTCTCATAATGAGAAGGAGAATGAGGAGCACTTGAGGTAGGTATTGTAATGTCCAAGGGACAATCAGTTGTATGGAAGCTTGTCAAAGTGTGCCTTCTTCAAGACAGAGGTCAGATATTTGGGCCATGTTATTTCAGGTGATGGGATCTCAGTAGACCCATCAAAGATTGAGGCTATTATGAATTGGCCAAAACCTAATTCTGTGAATGGGGTTAGGATCTTCATGGGACTCGTAGGGTATTACAAGAGATTTATTGAGTGATTCTCTAGAGTAGCTCATCCCATTATGTCCCTTCAGCAAAAGGGGAATAAATTTGAATGGACAAAGTAGTACAAGAGGGCCTTTCAAGAACTCAAGAAAACACTTACCAACGCCCCATATCTGTGAATAAAGTATACCTTCATGAAATTAATTTATTTAACTATAATTATATGGAAGAATAATTAAAATTTAAACTAAGAATTGTAATCAAATCAATAAACATTCTATGGATCTCTATCTAAGCTTTGTTAATAGAACTCCCAACCTTAATATCTATCAATGACAATCCTAGAATGAGAAATTGATGATAGTAAATGCCTAATCTAACTCAATTCTCTCAAAATTTCTATGATTTGTAATCTAAATGCTCCTAAAATGATCTCAATTCTATCAATTTGCTATGAAACTCTCAATTATTGCTAGAGATGCTATGAAATTGACAAGAGGTTTGATGCTTTGCATTTGAATTTTATAGGCTCATTATGCTCTCAAAATGGCTTCTATTTATAGGATTTTCCCAAGTGTATGGGGTAGAGTTAACTGATCATAGTTAAGCCATGGTTGAGTGAGAGGCTTTCAAATGGTTTCAAATGGGGGGACAATTTAAATGATTGTCTCAAAGGTTGGGACAAAGAGACAAATTTGAGTGATTGGGATTCAAAGTTAAAAATGAGAGATTCAAATTCAAATTTAGGAGTGATCCATGTATTTTGTGTTCTCAATTCCCATTGGTTGCTCAAATTCATGTTGAAAGATATTAGTATTATTTAATTCAATCAATTAATTAAATTATCTATGTAGGGATGAATAGGTTCAATTTGATTTTTGATTAAAACTATACAATTAATTGATTAAAATCAATTATATAATTTTGATTGATCCTTTTAGGCTAATTTTTTATTATTTGATGTCAGTTAATTAATCCTTTGATTTAACTTGATTTTTCCAATTTGATTGATAAATGTGCATTTGATTTGATTTTGATCCATTTTGATGCAATTTGATGAGATTAGGAGCAAATTGATGAAAAATGCAGATTTTCTTGATTAGAGAACACCTGGTCAATTTTAGGTGTCTACAAATGCCCCTCTTTGAATTGATGTGCAAAGTGTATTGATTCAATGAAAACTTTATGTCTTGATCATTGTTTTGATGGTGATTAATTGATGCAAAACCTAATGTGAAAATTGATAACCTGATATGAAACTCTGATGCAAAACCTGATGAGGAACTGACGCGATACCTTGATTTAATAGATGCAAAATCTGATGTGAAACTGATGCAGAATGGCCCACTGATAAAATTTTGAATTTTCAATGCCCTAGATTTGATATTTTATATGATGATGCCCCCTCAGAAATGAAAGCATTTTGATGTCCAGATGCAAAAGATTGATGAAATTGATGAAAATATAGGATCAAGATGACTTCATTTATGAAAACATTGATGATGATAATGATGTCACAACATGACCTAGTGTGCATAAAATGTAGATTAGGTCTTACTGGGTAAAAAATCTCTTCAAAATTAGGTCAAATAGCTTAAATAGGATGAAAAACCCAAATTACTATTCATTTTCACTTTTTACTGTTGAGATTTTGCTCTGGTCTTGGTGACATTGACAACTATGGTGGCCCCCATTCATGAGAATTAGTTTGAGAGAGGTCAACGGTATTAAAGACCATTAGATTACAGACCTTCATTGAGTGATTTTGACCTTTCTAGTGCATTTATTGCATGTTTTTGATAGCATTTATGACAATTGTTTATGCTTTTTAGAGTAATTTCTGCATAATGTCGCGTAGGAACTTTTAAATGCTGCCTAGGGTAGTAAAATGCTGCCTCCACACTAGAAAATGATGCGTAGGATTAGTTAAACCACACCTATTAGTTAGGTCAAAATTTTCAAACAATGTATAAAACACCATGTAGCAAAACCCTTTGCAAAAGTAAGTTTTTAATGTCGCCTAGGAAGTTTTAAATGCTGCCTAGGTTTGTGAAATGTCATGTATATTGTGAAGTAATGTGTACCATGATTTAAATCATGTGTATGATGTTTGAAATGACACATGGTGCTTGAAATGACGTGTACACTTAGCCAAGTGATGCCTGCTAGAAATTTGATCAAAAACCTGATTTTAAGATAAACAAACTGCTTTCGATTGATTCTCTGGATTACCGGAATGATTCCCAATATAGATAGATGTGTTTCCATGATGCTACTAAGTGTTTAGTATGTTAGGATAATCATATAAATGGATGTTTGATGTGTCAATCAGATTGGTAGAAAATTGATGTATTGCTCCCTTCTCAAGATCTAAAGGTTAGGAACAATACATTCATGCGCTTAAAATAGAGCTAGGATAGATTTGATTGTGTCGATTAATGTGAAATGATCCATTGATATAAAGATGCTAATATAATTCAATTTGTTTGCAAAATTTAGGCACAATTCTGTAAGTTGTACGTATGGAATGTAGCACATTAGATTTTTTATTTATTCGATGAGCTGACGAATCCGAAGATACGGATTATTGAGCAGTGCGGATTAGGGTTCCTTTTAGATATCCCTTGGTTTCATCTGAACCGACGTCTTCTTACATCTATGGTAGAGAAATGGCATTTTGACCATAATACTTTCGATCTACCCCTTGGCGAGATGATGATCATGCCTGAGGACGTATATAGATTATTGAGGATTCCTACTCGTGGTGAGAGAGTTTACTATGATTAGGTTTATGATGACACCATTGGTGATGACACAATCACGTGGGCACAATTTTCTTCCTTTCCCACATTACCAATAATATTGGGTGCAATCATTGGTGGGTTAATTCTACCAGATTGATGAGGTCATGAATTTTTAGTTGGATGGGGTCACATACTGGAGGATTTGATTGCTCACCCTTGGAGATTAGATTGGGGATCCTGTGTACTAGCACAATTATATCATGATTTGCATGAGGTTGTGTATAGATTTAGTGTAGCAATTTCAACAGGTGTAGTGTTATTTTAGTTATGGACTTGGGAGCATATCTCAATTACAAGACCAATTTCTACTTGAGTTTGAGGTCGAGGATGGCCTTATGCCTTTTTGTATGATGGGATGGTTGTCCAGCATTGTTTGGGCAAGCTTGAGTATTGGTTGCGGATCATTGATGATATTGACCAGGTCATGTGGAGACCTTATCTAGACTGTGAGGGTTGGTGGGAGGATGATGATGAGCTCCCCTACATGTTTGTACCATGGTGGATGATTGGATGATCACCACTTATTATTGAGAGTTTCTTCTTTGGGAGAGTTTCATGATAGTTTGGAAGAGTATAGGACATGCCTCAGGGTATGGCTTTATACGTCTGAGTCTAGGCAGAGAGATTGATGTGGGGTGCACAAGTAGATTATCAGTTTTCTTATACAAATATTTATTGATTGATTCATATCATGTGGGACATGTTAGACCATGTTGCTGATACAGGGATGACTGCTGAATATCAAGAGTGGTTTCCGCGGAATAGATTTATGAGATTCATAGATCCAACTGAGCCTATCTTAGATGTAGATGAGCCCTCTGATGATGATGGTAGAGGTGGTAGGAGGAGAGTATAGAGATAGAGAGTCCCTTAGGTACATAGAGCTATAGGACCTCAAATGTGGGGTGGACATATCAGAGCTCAAGGTGGTGGGTTTGGGAAGCCTAGGCTGAGATAGGGAAAGTACCTATACGAGGATAGGAACAACATAGACCAGCTGCTAATTGGGGCAGATAGAGACATTGATGGATACAGGTAGCTAGACAAATTCCTCTACAGGGTTAGGGTCTTCCTCAGAGACTAGCATCTCCATAGATATAAAGACCTCCTCAGGTAGATCCACAAGTTGTTACATCATAGGTGCATGTTTCCCCATAGGTACCTCTGGCTCCTCAGGCACTGCAGGCTCCTCAGGTTCCTCCAGTTGCAGATAGTATAGTTCAGGATGTGAGGACATTGTAGATAGGGATGACTATGGTGACTAGATGATTAGATCATGTTACCATGATGTTATAATAGTTTATGACCATGATGGTACAGTTACCACAGGTTGCTAGTACTATCTAGGCACCACCGACTACTTAGGATAGATTAGCTGACAAGGATCTAGATGGCACATGAGGTATAGGTTCAGGTTCAGGTGCTGATATTGGTGATGGATCAGGTGCCCCTACTAGGTCTTGAGAGAGATCTGATAGTTGATCATCGGTTACTGCATTGATGTATCTTGTTATTTCTTGATCGGGACTTTGATTATGGATCATTTTGTCGATGTATCTTGATATACAGATTTGATATAATTTTTGATGATGGAGGTTTATCTATGATGACTCTTTCATTCCCCATTTTACGATGTTGATGTGAGATTTCTTTATATGCAGATCTACATGAGTTCTATGATGCATTTTATGCTATTATATTATGGATGCAATGTCTTATGTTATGATATAGATAAATGGATGCAAATAATTTATGCAACTACTTCTATATGTTTTTATGATCTTATCATGATGTTTTATGGTTTATGCAATGTAATGGAAAAATGAATGCCACTAGCTTTTTGAATTTTAATGTATGCAACTCTATGGATGAAATGCAATCTTAAGGATGAAAAATGAATAATGATGTCTTTGCTTTGTTTTTATAATAATGTATAAAGATAATGATTAATGATTAATGAATGGATGCAAAAGATAATCTCACATTGTTGATTGGAAACCATTGAATTGATTTAACTCCCAAAATGATTAACCCCCTTGGAACTTGGAAAAAATCCTCTAAATAATGCAATTAATCTAACATGAAAATACAATGCAATGCAACTAATTGTCATTGATTTGTTTTGCAAAAGAAATGCAAAAGAGATATATTTTCATCATTGAGCGTTGTGGAACTAGGAGTCGATATAATCCTTACTGGTGCCACTGCAACCGTAAGAATATGAATACAACTTTCATCTCATTTGGTAACCTCATTAGGAAACTAGTACAACCCTCACTAGTTGAATGACCAACTATGGGACTATGAATGCCGGTTTCAATGGATTCAATGTTGTAAGTGGATTTTGGTATTAAGATATTGAAGATCTAAATAGCCAAGGTATCCTTTTGTGTAAACAAACAAAGGTTAACCCTCCTTCCTATATGAATGTCCTCAATGGTTCTTTGATGACCATGTCGTTAGACAAGTTCACACAAGTTGGTGGATCTTCCTCAAAATAGTCACACAAAAGTCAATAAAAACATCATGTCTTAATCATCACCAATCTAGTTGAAAGATCATCGATTAGCTAAAAAGAACATGACTTGAAAGAGATCAATGAAAATCACCAAAAATTTCAAGTTTTTTGCAATGTATCAAGATTTTCAATAAGAATTACAAACATTCTGATCATTTAGGGTATTGTCAATTTTTAATCCTGATAAAATAAGCCAATGAAGGTCAAGGATCAAGTTATGCAATCAAACTGTTTAGGTTGAACAATAATATCCATCAAAGGTTCCAAAGAATATCTCTCCTCTGAAGTTCTAAAAATCTGCTTTTGTCATGTGACCAAGATGTAGCACTTATGAATCTGTTTGTACCAAAAATCAATGATTTTCCCCCAAGTGATAAATGAAACCATGTGTAAAGCGTGGCAAATGACACCTAGTATGTTACCATGTAGCTGAGAGACTTTATTATGACTATGCACAAATTATGGATGCAATGAGGATATGTGCAAATGAGATGGAGAAAAAGGAAATATGTACAAATGCAACTAGGAAAGACCTAAGGGACAAAAAGAACCTGTTTTCAGGTTTTTCACCTTTTCAGTTTATTGCTTTTTTTTTGTTTTTGCTACCAAGGTGCCTATTGCTAGGTTTTCACCAAGGCACTTTTCTCTTTTTCCTTTTTTTTTTATTTTTTATTTTTGAGATCATCAAGGTGCCTATTTGCTAGGTTTTTACCAAGACAACAATTTTCTAATTCTTGAATGTTTTTGCTTTCTTCATGCTCAATTTTCTCATTTTTCTGATTTTTCTACTTTTCCATTGTTTTTGACTTTTGATATTTCTAATTTTTTTTAATTTTGACATTTTCTCATTTTTTTTTTGGATTTTTGCCTTTTCTTATGTACAAAGAAGATGCTAACTCATATGATACACTTGTCTAATACCCTTTCTTCTTATTCTCTTTTATCTGATTAGGTATGAAACTTCTTTAAATGGATGCTATCAATGGGCTCTTGCAACTCATCATCGTCACAATCAGCTAGTTTGTAGGCTCCCACTTTAATTTATTTTCCCTATCAACTTGATTTTTAGGGTTTTCCCTTAACACTAAGTCTCCTACTTGAAAGGTTCTTGGTTTGATGTGCTAGTTGTAATTTCTTGAAATTAATATACCTTCAAATGATCATATTCTTGTGTTTGATGTTCCTCCAACAATTCCAATTGTTGAAGTTGAGCAACCCTATAATCCTCATCATTGATTAATCCATGTAGTGAAACTCTTAAGGATGAAATCTTAACTTCTAAGGGTAAAACAACTTTGGACCCATAAACCAAGGAG
The DNA here is from genome assembly GCA_018584345.1 of Thuja plicata. Lineage (NCBI taxonomy): Eukaryota > Viridiplantae > Streptophyta > Pinopsida > Cupressales > Cupressaceae > Thuja > Thuja plicata. The sequence goes on from MU223845.1 coordinate 1,901,161, forward strand.
AATGGTGTAGCTCTTATTGGTGTGCGAATGCTAGTTCTGTAGGCCCACAATGTCGAGTTTATCTGAATGTACCAATCTCTTCCCGATTTATCAACCGATCTTTTCAATATTTTGAGAATATTTTTATTTGTAGCCTCAGCTTGTCCATTACCTTGAGGATAGTAAATAGAAAAAGAATGGTGAGTGATATGAAATGTTTCACAAAGTTCATCCACATATTTGTTCTTGAATTGTTTTCCTCTATCAGTGATGATGGCATAAGGAATACCATATCGAAAAATAATGTGATTAAGGATAAACATGGAAATATTTTTTCCCATTTTAGTTGTCAAAGGAATGACCTCTACCCATTTAGTGAAATATGTTGGAGATTTGATTCTGTTCAGTTGATTGATTGTATGTTTGTCATTGATGACAACATATAATATACAGGAGTGATTCTGCATGTACTTATCAGAAAGATGAAATGAAGACTTGCATGGTTAGATACATGTTGTTGAAATGTTTATTATGTTATGTTCATACACACAGATCCAGATATGATGTTTCAGTCAAGTTGTGTAATTCTGTTATTGGCAATTATAGTTCTGGAAGAGTATCTATTTAGAGCTGACGTATGTAACATGTTTCTTGAGTTGTGCCTATCTTCAGGATATGTGTGTGTATATTCATGATTAGTTATGAGTTGATGATAGTTATCTAAAGGTTCCAAACATGTTTCAAGAAGATTGCAAAGTTAGAGATAATTTGGTGAGGCCGACTTAGTGAAGTGTCGCGTCTATTTAGTTTATACTTGCGTGGTTGTAATTATGCTTGTGTGCTTAGTAGAGCTGAAAAGGATGTTATGAATATTTCTCTTATAGGTCCCATGATATTATACTTTGAGGAAGATACTTATAGAAAGTCATTTATGATACGCTAAGTGTGAATGATACGAAAAGAGACAGAAGATGTATAGAGAAGAATATCAGATGCGGTTCATTCATCAAGAGTCTATGTGAAGAAGAAGTGAAAGATTGTAATACATTGGAACTGATCAAGATAGCAGGTCTACTCTATAGTTCATCATTAGATATAGTGCATATCTATTATACAGAAGGTTGTATCCTTCACCATTAAGCAGTGAGCTTTTGGATAGTGAGTCCACCACCCCTAACAGGGTTATTTGTAAAAGACTGCTAACAGGTTCTGACCCTTAACCAGGTCACTATACTTATTGCATTGTAAAATATAACTCCTAACAGGGTTGAAATATCTTATAATAGGGATTACTATAAACAAGTATAGTTCATTATGGGTGCTAATTCCCACCAGGGTTTTTACCATTTGGTTTCCCCATAATCAAATTGTGTTTTGTGTACTGTGTTATCTAATTAAGCATTTACTTTGTTGTATTCTTAAGTTAAGGAAGTAAAAGAAGTAAATTTACTAATAAATGATTCACCCCCCCTCTCAGTTATCCTTTGGGACTATTCTAACAATTGGTATCAAAGCCAAGTGCCTTGGAGAAGAAGCCTAACAGCTTAAGGTAGATTAGATGTCTTACTTCAGAAAGGAGAGCCTTAAGTTTGATGGAGAAAATTATCTGAATTGGAAAAACAAAATGATAACACATCTATAGTGTGTTGGCTTTGAGATCTTTGAAATTGCTACACAATAAGTTGTAATTCCATCTCTAAAAGACCTCGCAAAGGATGATGCTACTAATAGACAAAAGGAAACATTTACCAATAATGCAATTGCTAAAGAAGCCCTAATCAGCACCTTATCTGACAGTGAATTTTTTGAGATCAAGAAAATTGATAGAGCATATACCATATGGAAGTATTTAGAAGATATGTTTGAAGGAGATATTCAACAAAACAATGCACGCAAGAAGACATGGAAAAATAAATACAATAGTCTTGAGATGTTACCTGAAAAGAACATTAGAGCCTACGATCAAAGGGTAAATGAAGTAGTCTCTGGAATCAGAAACAATGGTTGAGAAATATCAGAAGAAGACATAATGGACAAGCTACTAACTACTTTAACATTAGACTATGAAAAAAAGATAAGTATTCTAAAAGAAACCATGTAATTCTCAAAAGACTTCAAGAGAGAGAATTTGATTAGCAAAATCTCTACATTTGAGATATCAAGATTGAAGATTGAACCTAAAATTGAATAAAATTTCAAATCCACAGTCCATGGTAAGAAATCCTTACACATATCTAGTCATAATGAGAAAGAAGAAGTTGATGAAGAACTAGAAGAGATCATTGCTATGATTTATAAAAGAGAAAAGAAAGGAAAAGGAAAATATGAAGGACAACTTCTATTTAAATGTTTTTCATGCAACAAGATTGGTCACTTTGCATCTAAGTGTCCCACAAGAGTCAAGAAGTTCATATCTGATTACAAACCTAAATATAAGAAGGAATGTTATCATGCTGAAGAAAGTGTAACTGATGAAGATTCAGGAGAAGATGAAATTAGATTTGTTTCCCTTAGATACATGGAAAGGTTTCTCAAGGAAATGGACATTGCAGATGAAAAGGAAGAACAAGAGTTAGCCCTAATTTCCAAAGAAAATATCAGAACTGATTGGATCATTGACAGTGGATGCTCTCATCACATGGCAGGTGACAAAGATAGATTTGTTCATTTAGACAAATACAAAGGTGGTATGGTTAGATTTGGATATAACACTCCTAAACCTATCATAGGAAGAGGTTCTATCACTTTGGATGGAAAGAAAAAGACAGACGATGTTCTATATGTTGATGGATTACATCATAACTTGCTAAGTGTTGGACAGCTACTTGACAAAGGTTATCATTTGGAGTTTAAAGATAACAAGTGCATCATTAACAACAAGGATGGAGACATAATTGCATCAGGCTCCAAAACAAAAGGTAATGTTTTTCAGCTCAATTATGATGTAATTTTTTTTGTTGTAAAAGTAGATGAAAGTTGGTTATGGTATAAGAGACTATGTCATATCAATTTTGATAACACAGTAAAGATAAGTAATGTCAAGGAAGTCAGAGACCTTCCTAGTATTGCAAGACCAATTGAAACAATATGCAGGGAATGTGTTATGGGAAAGCATGTGAGGAGTTCCTTCAAAAGTAAGCAGAACTCATCTGAAAACAAATTGGACCTAGTGCATACAGATTTGTATGGTCCTACCCAAACAAGATCATACTACGGAGAAAGGTATTTCATTTTGTTTGTTGATGATTTTTCAAGGATGACGTGGGTTGCATTCTTAAAGGAGAAATCTGAAGCCTTTGAGAAGTTCAAAATATTCAAATCCAAGGTTGAGAATGAATCTGGATTAAAACTAAAATGTCTGAGATCGGATAGAGGAGGAGAGTTTACCTCTGATCAATTTTATGATTACTGTGAAGAACATGGAATTAAAAGACAATTGAGTGCACATAGAACCCCACAATAGAATGGGATAGTAGAAAGGAGGAACAAGATTATACTTGATACAGCGCGCACTATGATGATTGAAGGAAAAGTTGCGCACACATATTGGAGAGATGCAATGAATACAATAGTCTATACTATAAACAAAACTCAATTTAGGCCAGGCACAGATAAGACACCCTATGAACTTTGGTTTGGTAATGTACCTACAATTTAAATTATTTCAGATGCTTTGGCAGCAAGTGCTACATCAAGAGAGATGATGGTGTTGGTAAGTTTGATGCCAGGAGTGATGAAGGTATTTTTCTTGGTTACTCTACAAAAAGAAAAGCATACAGATGTTTCAATTAGAGATTGAAAAAAGGTAATTGAAAGTAATCATGTAAAAATTGATGAAAAGTTTATGGTTCAAGAGAGATACTATGAATATGCACCTGTGATTGAAGATGAACCTAGGCCCAGCAACAAAGATACTATTATTGAATAAATGTTTGATTGCATTGATGTCTCATGCAATGACCCTAAATCAAGCAGAGAAGAATCAAAGATTATCAAAGAAGAAGTCACACCTAAGGTTCCAAAAATCACATGTAGATACCACTCTAAAGATGATATCATTGGAGATCAAAGAAGTAGTGTTTTGACTAGATCAAAAGCAAAAAGTCTAGCAATAGATGAAGAGGTATGTTTACTTTCACAGATTGAACCCCTAAGTGTTGAAGATGCTTGTAATGATTTTGATTGGAAGAATGCAATGAAAGAAGAATTAGATCAGATAATTAAGATGATACATGGGAATTGGTCCCTAGACCCAGTGCCAAAAATGTGATTGGAACAAAGTGGGTATTCAGAAACAAGATGAATGAAGATGGTACAGTAGTTAGAAACAAAGAAAGATTGGTATGTAAGGGATATGCGCAGAGAGAAGGAATAGACTACACTAATACATTTTCCCCTGTGAGAAGACTAGAATCCATTTAATTTTTCTTGGCCTATGCAACATTCAAAGACTTTAAAGTTTATCAAATGGATGTAAAGTCAGCTTTTCTGAATGGAGACTTGAAGGAAGAAGTCTACATAGAACAGCCTGAAGGATTTAATCTTTCAAATGAACCAGACATGGTATGCAGATTGAAGAAAACACTCTATGGTCTTAAACAGGCCCCAAGAGCTTGGTATGAGAGACTTGATGGTTATCTTACCAAGATTGGATTCAAGAAAGGAGCAACAAATTTTAGCCTATTCATAAGAGAGACACCTAATGGATTATTATTAGTTGCCATATTTGTTGATGACATTAGCTTCGGAGGTAATGACAATCTTAGTACAACATTTGCAAAATAAATGTAGAATGAATTTGAAATGAGCATGATTGGTCCTATAAAATAATTTTTGGGAATAATTGTAAAGTAGACAGATAAAGTTATATTCATTAATCAGTCAAAATATGTGAAGGAAATATTGAAGACCTTCCAGATGGAAGACTGTAAGCCAGTATGCACTCCCATGATAAAAGGAAGAAAGCTTTCAAAAGATGATGATTACAGAGTAGTTGATAAGACATTGTACAAATCTATGATTGGTAAACTCATTTATCTAACTCAATCTAGACCTGACATATCTAATGCAGTTGGCATTGTTGGAATATTTGCAGCTGAACCCAAGCAGAATCACCTAATGGAAATCAAGAGGATATTCTGATATCTAAAGGGAACTATAGACTATGGTTTATGGTATCCTAAATTAGAGAATGTACAACTTCATGTGTATACAGATGTAGATTGGGCAGGTTGTATTGATGATAGGAAGAGAACTTCAGGAGGAGCCGTATTTCTTGGAGACAGGTTGGTTTCTTGGATAAGAAAGAAGCAGAACTATATTTCTCAGTCAACAGCAGAAGCTGAATATATTGCAACATCACTGAATTGTTCAACCATGGTTTGGATCAAGCAGATGGTTTAAGACTTTGGCATTCAGGTTGATTATCCTATTTTTATTCACTGTGATAATACTAGCACTATCAACATGTCTAAGAACCTTGTGATGCATGCAAAGACAAAACACATAGAGATCAAGTACCATTTTCTAAGAGAAAAGGTTGCAGACAAAGAAGTGAAATTGGACTATGTGAGCACCAAAGAATAGTTGGCAGATATTTTCACAAAGCCCTTATCAAAGGATACTTTTGAGTATCTCAGGGAGAATTTGGGAGTAATTCCCTCTCCCGATTCTGTTTAGAAGAAGCAGCAAGAACATCAGTCCTATGTGACTGATGAATGGTTGACTACTCTACTTCTAGCGTAGTACCTATGCCTAATGGTTTATGGCACCCTTTTCCATTGATGTCAAAGGGGGAGTATATAGTAAGGGGAGTATGTACTAAGTGGGAGCATATACTCTAGGGGATTATAAAAATAGTCAGAAGAACTGAAGCAGTGTAGAGGAATCTTTGAAGAGGATATTGAAAAGATTGTAAAAGAAAGAGGACACCATGAACAGAGGATGTTTTTGATATCATATGTTTCCATCAATGTCAAAGGGGGAGATTGTTGGAGATTTGATTTTGTTCAATTGATTGATTGTATGTTTGTCATTGATGACAACATATAATACACAGTAGTGATTCTGTATATACTTATCAGAATGATGACATGAAGAATTGCATGGTTAGATACATGTTTTTGACATGTTTATTATGTTATGTTCATACACATAGATCCAGATAAGATGTTTCAGTCAAGTTGTGTAATTCTGTTATTGGCAGTTATAGTTCTGGAAGAGTATCTGTTCAGAGCTGACGTATGTAACATGTTTCTTGAGTTGCACCTATCTTCAGGATATGCATGTGTATATTCATGATTAGTTATGAGTTGATGATAGTTATCTAAAGGCACCAAATGTGTTTCAAGAAGATTGCAAAGTTAGAGATAATTTGGTGAGGCTGACTTAGAGAAGCGTCATGTCTATTTAGTTTATACTTGCGCGGTTGTAGAGCTGACAAGGATGTTATGAAGAGTTGTCTTACATGTCCCATGATATTATACTTTGAGGAAGATACTTATAGCAAGTCATTTGTGATACGCTAAGTGTGAATGATACGAAAAGAGACAGAAGATGTATAGAGAAGAATATCAGATGTGGTTCATTCATCAAGAGTCTATGTGAAGAAGAAGTGAAAGATTCTAATACACTAGAACTGATCAAGACAGTATGTCTACTCTATAGTTCATCATCAGATATAGTGCATATCTATTATATAGAAGGTTGTAGCCTTCACCATTAAGCAGTGAGCTTTTGGACAGTGAGTCCACCACCCCTAATAGGGTTATTTGTAAAAGACTCCTAATAGGGTCTGACCCTTAACCAGGTCACTATACTTATTGCATTGTAAAATAAAACTCCTAACAGGGTTGAAATATCTTCTAACATGGATTACTATAAACAAGTATAGTTCATTGTGGGTGCTAATTCCCACCGGGATTTTTACCATTTGGTTTCCCCATAATCAAATTATGTGTTGTGTACTATGTTATCTTATTAAGCATTTAATTTGTTGTATTTTGAAGTTAAGGAAGTAAAAGAAGTAAATTTATTGATAACTGATTCACCCCCCCCCCCCCTCTCAGTTA
>MU223845.1:1908283-1923334 GCA_018584345.1 Thuja plicata
CCAATTAGATCAAAACCCCATTGATAAAATGGCCATGGTGTGACAAATGGATGCAATTATTGTGCAGGTGTATGGATCATGTCCCCGTGATATTGACATTTCACACAAACTTTCACAAAGTGGCAAGCATCTTTTTCTAAGGTTTTCCAAAAATACCCCATGTGAAGGATTTTCTTGGCTAAATTTAATCCACTCGAATGCAACCCACAAATCCCCTCGTGGACATCTCTTAAATCTAATCTTGATTCCTCTTCCTCTAGACATCTAAGGAGCATTTTGTCAAGACCCTTATGATACAATGTGTCTGATAAGATTGTATAATGAGCCGATTGTCTTATGAAATGTTTACACACACACACACACACAAACACACATATATATTTGTGTCTTTTGTTCCTTTTATTTTTCTTTTTAGTTTTCTTTCTTTTTATTCTTTCTTTATTTATTGCTCTTAGGTTCTTCCCCATCCCCTCATTTTGCGTTCCCCTTTCTCTCCACACCCCCCTTTTCTCTTTTATCTTCTGAGTGAGGCCTGGTATGAATCTTATTTTTACATTCCTTCATACTCTTTTCTCGTACATCCTAATGATGGATCACGGAGTGTGATCCAAAAAAAATTTTGATGCTAAAAATTACACACAATCAAAACTAGAAATCAAGTTTAAAATTCATATGGATTGTGGAAATCTGATCGATTTAATTGTCTTATTAAATGTCATTTTTGAGCATGGGTTTGGTCCAAAGGTAAGGTTTTGTCTTTAAGATAAGTATAAATTGGTCCATACCAGGGTGATTCATGTCCATTAATAAGGGAAATTATTCGGGTATTAGGTAAGTCAAATGCCAATTTTGCCAACTCTTCCACCAAAAATTTGTACCTTGCATTCTGATCAGGCATTTGGAGTAATGAAGCTAAGGTAGCCATTGCATCAGCTGCTCTATTCTTATCTTTTGGAATTTTCCCAAAAGTTATCAAGGCAAAATATTTTTTCCAATCATCAACCATCTTTTTATATGGCATCAATTTTTCATCTTTGGTGTTGTATTCATCATTGATTTGGTTGATGACTAATTGAGAATCTCCATAAACTTGTGATTCCATGACATTCCATTCTAAGGCCATTTTGAGACCTATGACCAAAGCTTCATATTCAGCAGTATTATTTACAAGATTTTGTAAGATTTGGGAATTGTGTATCCTTGAGGTGTTATCAAAAGAATGCGTACCCCTGAACCATTTTTGGTATAAGATCCATCAAAATATAAGGTCCATGTCTTTGCTTCCACATTAAAAATTTTTGAATCAGGAAATTCCACTTGAATTGGATGTGTAGACTCTAAAGGATGTTCGTCCAAATGATCAGTAATCACTTGTCCCTTTATTGATTTCCTATCCACGTACTCTATGTCAAATTCACTAAGCTCCATTACCCATTTTGCAATCCTTCCTGTTAGAGCTGTTTTACTAAGTAGATACTTCAATGGATCAATTTTGGCAATTAAATTAACTTTATGCATCAACATGTAATGTCTTAACTTTTGAGAGGAAAATACCACTGCTAAGCAAGCCCTTTCCATGAAGCTATAGTTCAATTCATATTTTACCAATGTTCTACTCAATTAGTAAATTGCTCTTTCTTTTCCTTTGTTGTCTTCTTGTGCCAATAGGACCCCTAAAGATTTCTCCATTGCTGATATGTAAAGTAAAAAGGTTTTTCATTTTATAGGTGGCATCAAGATGGGTTGGTTCACCAAGTATGTTTTCAACAATTTGAAAGCTTTGTCACACTCATCATCCCATGTAAAAACGGTGTCTTTATGTAGCAATCTTGTGAATGAATGGCATTTTTCCTCCAATTGGGAAATGAATCTCCTTATGGAATGAATTCTTCCTTGAAGAGACCTCATTTGACTAATATTCTTGGGAATTTACATGTCCATAATTTCTTGTACTTTCTCAAGATCTACTTCAATTCCTTTTGCAGAAAGAATGTAACCTAAGAATTTGTCGAATTGTACCCCAAAATAACATTTCTTGGGATTAAGTCTCACTTTGAATTGCTCTAACCTTGTGAAGATCTTTTATAACATTGGTAAGTGATCCTTTCTTTCATGTGATTTTTCTAGAATATCATTTACATAGTCTTCTAGGAAGGTATGCATCATATCGTGGAAGATAGTGGTCATTGCTCTTTGGTAAGTTGCTCCAGCATTTTTGAGACCGAAGGGCATCACATTCCAAAAAAAGGTTCCCCATGGGCATGTAAAAGTTGTCTTTTATTTTTCTTTGGGTGCAATTCCAATTTTATTATATCCACTAAATCCATCCATTAAGGAAAACATAGAATGACCTGTTGTTAAGTCCACTATAGCATCAATGCTAGGTAGTGGAAAATCATCTTTTGGGAAAGCAATATTAAGGTCTCTAAAATCCGTGCAAACTCTAATGGATTTTTCATGTTTTGTGACCAATATAATTTTTGATATCCATTTTTCATATTCAATCACTCTTATGAATCCAACCTTGAGTAGCTTTTCGAATTCTTCTTTTACTAAAAGTGCCACATGAGGGTGCATTTTTCTCAATTTTTTCTTTACAGGTTTCACACCGGGTCTTACATTTAAATGATGCATATAAAGCTTGGATCTAACCTTGGCATGTTGGCATAAGACCACACAAAGTTAATTTTATTTTCTTGAAAGAATTCAATGAACTCCTTCCTTTCTAACGGACTCAAAGATGTTGCTAAATGAATAAACTTGGGATCCACTTCGATGCCAATGTTAACATTCTCCATTGGTTCAATAGGGATGGGTGACCTTTCATATTAATGTTCTAGTAGGGTATCCAACCTATCTTCCTTAGGGGCCACAGTTGGGTTTTCACCTTTGGAAACATCCGATATTTTTACCTCTTTAGGTTCTAGTACTACCACATGGTGGTTTTCACCACTAGACATTTTCATTTTTTTGTACTTTTGTATTTTGTTTTGTGGATTGAAAGGTTGGACCCCTACCTCTAGCATTATGTCTGGATTGTATTCGTTGGTGGAAGAAGATGGCTCAACTACATTTAGGTATTGGGCCATTGCAAGGTCATTGGGAAAATATAATAAGTCATTTGGTTCGGATAAATCCCAATCAATGAGTTCAGGGTGCATTAGGGCTAAGGATTCATTTGGAAAATTGTCATTTGAAGGGTTCAGGGACATGACCTCATTTGAAGGTTCATACATTGTATCACTTAGGTCTATGATATGGGCTTCCTCAAGATGTTCCATGGAAGTAGTATCAAAATCTCCTTCGCTAGAATCCTCGTTGATTTCCATGGGAAAGAATGTGTGTGGATTAAATAGAATGTTTGAATAAGCCCCCCATGAAGGTACCCAAGGTTCACCTATCCATTGATTATTTCTATATGCTTGACCTACATTAGATTCTTGAGATTCACTTGACACTTGTGTAGAATTCAAACCTTGATTCTCATTGTCTTGACCTTTGACATTAGGAATGGTATCATATGTGTGAATAACATCAACTTCTATATCATGACAAGACTCTTGAGAAAGGGAATCCCACTCATAATCTCTGGAATCATCCTCACTCTTGGATCCTACCATGTGTACATGTTCATGAAAATCATGCATTGGACTTGAACTTTATCCTTTGTCTTGAAAACCTATTCCAGATTTTTCTTCTTTTGATCTCCAAGCTGGTTCAATGGGTTCTAGCAATCCTCTATTCCTAACTCCTAAGGGTCCTTGTCCCTTGTATCCCATTTTTTGTATAATTTGATACCCTTTTCCATATGTCTCAGTTTGAATATTGATGTGTTGTACTCTTTTTGCGGGATTATTTGAAGTGTCTTCCTCTTTGTAAAGTCATTGTAACACTTCATTATCCTCCTTTTCTAAGGCTGATTTTTCACTCTCTCTTACAAAATGAGAGTTGTATTTTTGAGGTGAATGAGCACTTGATGGTTTTCCATGTGTCTTAGGAGAAGTTGGCGAATCAAATAGGGAAACAAAATATTTCCCCACTCCTTTGGAATTGATTCTACATTGTTTTTCAAAGTTATGCATTAATTAACTCATCTTTTGGTATTGATCCTTCTTGGCTTGTTCTCTCTCCTCCTTGGAAGGTTTCAAAATTTCCATCTTTAATGTAGAAGTCTTAACTGAATTGTCATGTGAACTTTGACCCTCATAACTCACTTTCTCTTTTCCCTTAGTTGATGTAGTTGAGTTAGTTTGATTAGGGTTGAGGTGGATGTAGCATTTGATGTTAGCTTTGAACTTTCCTCTTTAGCTTCTTCAATGGTGAAATTAGGGATGAATCCTTCCCTATTGTGAGGAATAAATAACTCATGACCTGGTTTCAATGTGTTGCAATATTGAAAGGGATTATAATCTCCTCCAATTGTGATCTCTTCACCCATGTGTGGAAATTTAATACATTGATGATAGGGAGAAGGTACCGCTTGCATCTCATGAATCCAAGGTCTTCCCAATAGGATATTATAAGTTAGCTTCATGTCAAGAACTTGAAATATGGTGTCTTTTTTTATGGGTCCCACTTGAATAGGTAGAACAATCATGCCTTTTGAAGACCTTTCTTCCTCATCATAAGCCTTAATGGTAATATGTTTTTTAGGATCAATGGATGATTTGGATATCCCTAGAGACTTGACAAGGTTCAATGTGCAAATATTATAACTGGCTCCCCCATCAATGAGAACTCTCTTAACCCTATGCCTTTAATTCGATTAACACTTCTATATGCAAGGGCAAATTTTGAGGGTGAGTAATGGACATATCATCTTGTTCAGAGAATGAAAGACAATGAGGAGCTATGAGATGTCCTACCATATTTTGAAACTTATCTTCCTCCAAGGTTATAGGAACATTAGTCTCCACTAGGGCTTTTTCCAAATCTCTTTGTGATTAGGAGATAGTTTCAACAACTCCAAGATAGAGATTTGTGTTGGAGTTTTGTGTAGTTGATCCACCAAACTATAAGGCTTTATTGAAGAAGATGTTGGTTTAGCCAAAGTAGTTGTTGGAGTAAGACCAATGGTTTTAGGGGCACTTTCTTGTAGGGTAACTATTTCTTCTTTCCCCCTAGTTACAACATTAGAGGTATCTTTGTTAGGTTGTTCTTTGATTGCCACAATATTGATAGTACTATCATTTTTGGATAGGGCATTAATAGTATTGTCATAACTATGGGCAAAGTTTACATTGTTGTTGCCTCTTGAACTGTTTCCATTATTGGCATTGGAAGATTCACCTTTTTTATTTTTATAGAAATGAGTTTTAAATGCCATGTGGTCTTTGTTATTTTGAGTTCCTTCTACCTTAATCACACCATTTTCAATTGGATCTTGGACCACAAGTTTTAGGTGCATGCAATCATCCGTCTTATGTTATCGATTTCTATGGTATTCACAATGGTTAGACTCACTCCACCTTGTAGGTTTCATTTGTGGTTTGTAAGGTTGATCCATTGGTAAATCAATAATATTATTTGTAATAAGAGTCCTTAATGCATTATCAAGTGGTTCACCCAAGAAAGTGAAATTCCTCTTAGGTTTTGGTGCAAAGAAAAGCTTAGGTTTGTTATCCCCTTGATAATTCCCAAAGTTATTATTGTTGGTGTTGTTGTTGAAAGGTACTTTAGGTTCTTGAGTCACATTGTTAGCTTGAGCGGATCCTCTTGTAAGATTAAAAGGGGTGGCCTTCAAATTATTTTCCTCTATAACTCCATCATTGACCACTCCTTTGTTGTTATTCCTCATCCAAAACTGGTTATTGTTAAGAGGATTTCAATTTTGATTTTTATTGGAGGTATTGTTGTTGTTGTTCTTATAAAGCTTAAGTTCTCCACTTTTAACCAATACGTCTTCCATGGTAACCCCATTCTCAATTAGGTCTTGGAAAGACCTAGGACATTATAACTTTAACTGATAGTTCATCTCATTATTCAAGCTATTAATAAAGATGTCCATCTTCTCTTTTTCAGGTACACTTTGAGGGTATCTAGTGAATATCGCTCTCCATCATTGAAAGAAAAGTAGGAATCCTTCTCCCTCTCATTTCTTGGTATTGCATAAATTTATCATCGTAACCTCATGTTTGATATTTTAGTAATAATAAGTTATGAATTTGGAGGCTAATTCTTTGAAAGTTCAGATGCCGGAGGATAACTTGGAAAACCACTCCATTGCCATGCCTCCTAAACTCCTAGGAAAAAATCTCATTAAATACGTTGTATCATGCATAAAATCAAGGCTTAATGAACAAAATTCCCTCAAATGATCTCGGGGATCAGATGCTCCTTCATACTAGCCGTATTTAAGAAAAATAACATTATTTGGGAATAGGACCATAATTAGGGTTTTATCGAATGAAAAAGGACACAAAGCTTCAATGGAAAAGGGTTTAGGAGCCCTGCTTTGTTTCATTGTGTCCAATTGCATTTGGAATAATTTAAATTTTTTATTCATGACATCAATAGGATTTTCTTCGGCTTCCTTTTGTTTGAGTTGATTGACATCATAATCATGAGGGAGTTTGAGACCCGCTTGTGCTAGGTCTAAAAAGTACCTCTCCATATCTCTATCCAACATTTTATCCATGATTCTCATGAAGAATGGGCTTTTCATGTCTTTTTTAACCTTCTCATCAGTTTCTTCTTCATCATTAGGGTCAACATTGCCCCCATTGTTGTTTTTATTTAACCCTTGGTTGTTAGGGTCCATTCCTCCTCCATTATTGTTATTTTTTAACCCTTGTTTATTAGGGTAAATTCCTCCTCCATTACTGTTATTGTTATCAACCACACCACCTCCATTGTTATTCATATCCTTATTAACATGGTTGATTTGATCGGGTCCATGTTTCCAAATGGGAAAGACATAGTTGGTTCCTCTTCTCTTATAGGTTCTTGCATTGGTCTTGAAGAAGTGAATGTGTCACTCAAAAAAGGAAGCTCCTACCTTAGATATGAACTGTATGATTGTAGGGTATTTTTAATATAGTGAGATCAAGTAAAAGGTAGAATGGACATGAATTGCATTAAAAATGTTGGCTTTCTCACTTACGTTGATCAATCCCTTATGATTTTTTTGCAAAATGTCTAAAAATGGGGATTCTGACCATGTTGAACTTATGAACAACTGGAAAACCCAAAAGGGTACTCAAGAATGAAATCCAATTTTCTCCAAGCCCTCAATAAATGTCTAATATTTGCCACTCTTTTTTTTGGGCGTCACTTCCCTGTGTGTAAGCATGACTTAACTGTTTGTAGGAATTTAATGGAATTCGTGTACGTGGCACTCTGCAGTTAGCAGGAGGCATTTTCCTATTGGTAGGTGTTGGTTTAAGTTTTCCAGGCATCACTTTCTAGTGACTTATGCATTTTTTAAGAGTTTTAGGCATTACAGAACTGTCTACAGGCATTGTTTAACTGCTCATACGTGACATTTGGCAGATCCAAGTTATTTTTGTCAATTTTTTTGGTTTTTAAAGGTTTAAGGGTTATGATCAGGTCTGCCAAAGAATATTATTGCTTGAAAAGTAAATACAAACTCAACACACATATAAAATTTGCATCATGTCCCTAAAACAACAATAAAGTGTATGTTCTTGGTCATTTTAACAAGTATAAAATAAGAATAGCTTCCACGCAATCTACCTAGAGTCAGATTTGGCTTTTAAACATTTGGCTCTAAAAGGTAGGCTTTCTACTTATTTGGGATTTAATAATCACTTCCATTCTAAACTATGCCAAGTTCTTTTACCCCCTTGCAGGCTTCCCACATGCACAAAAGTACAATTTTGTGCAATCCCGAAGGACTACTCGAGGAAGTGAAGAAACTTGCACACAATTTAGTCACCTTCCCATTAAGGAAGCATGCATTTATTTATAGTGGGTCAGATAGTATCACAGAAAAATCAATTGTCTCCCACTTTGGGCCGTTCTCTCTCACCGTCCTCGTAAGGATGTACTTGGGAGGCAGGCCCTCTAAATTTCTAATTTAACTAGCATATATAGGAAAGTCAAAAATGAACTTAGTTCAACAAGTTTGGGAATTTGATTCACTTAAAAGTGAAGATCATATCCCTATTGTTGTTCTTTTTTCCAAACACTCCAAAAACACTTGTTCTTTTTCAACCCCTTGACAAGGGGGTTCTTAAAAATTGAAATGTGTGGTTAATTGCCTCCCTTTCTTTCTACCACCTCAATTTCAACATGTTTGGCTTTTTGATCAACTTTGAAAAGTTGAGAGCATATGCCTAATGCTTTGTTCAAGATGGACAATAATAGGCTTTTTCCTATTTAAACTAGATATAATTGAATTACCACAAGTTAAGGGAATGCAAGCTTGTTTCAAAAAATACCTCTTTTGTAGCTAGCAAAGGCTAGGCACTTTTTTGAGGTTTTTGATGCTTGTTTTCTTACTCACCTAGTGGCGATAGTTCCCACTCTGGCTCCACCAACAAGTTAGTCAACACCAAGGAACAAAGTGAAGAAAACTTGAAACCAAATTGACAAATGCACCTAAGTTCTTTTGATGAAATTTATCAAATTAAACTTAAAGAACCTAAAGCATAAAATCAATTTAAAGTAGGAAACTTTTTTTTGTATGCACTACTAATTTTCAAGTAATGATCATACAAATGCTCTTCTACCTCTAAAATTTCCAAAAGAATTGTGTTCTGAAGTTGTTTAGAGTATTTTGTTAGAATCCTTACCTCTCTATTTGGCCTTGTTACCCTCAATTCTGGCTTCTGCACTTCCAGGTGCTATTTGATCTGGAGGAAATAGAAAAACAAAGAATTAAAATAGAGAACAAATTAATTTAAACTCAATATCAAGTAGTAAATTCTAGGCTCCATATAACAGCTAATAGGAGTTGTTTAACTATTAACATGAAGAATTTAAAACTTTTAATGTGGAATTTAAAGCTTAATACGCAACATTTAAAAATGCACAAAATTCACAGGTGTTGCATAAATTTTAAAATGCAGAAGAAGATTGATCATAGGCATCAAAGGATAGCTAGCAGGTGGTGTTTCTCAGGTCACAAGAGACACTTTACAGTTCTAGGCATCACACTTTATCTCGTAGGTAGTGAAAGAAATTAAGACAGAGAGAGCAATATTTTGGCAGGTGTCACTTCTCTACTCACAGGCGTCATTAGATTGCTCGTAGGCATCATTTCTCCTACAAACTGCAAAATAAACACAAAAGTGATAGAAAACACATAAAATTTCAAATAAAATGAGGAAATGAGGCTCAAAGCCCCACGGTAGGTGCCATTTGTGTGTGAATAAAGTACACCTTCATGAAATTGATTTATTTAACTACAATTCTATAGAAGAATAATTGAAATTTAAACTAAAAATTGTAATTAAATCAATAAACATTCCATGAATCTCTATCTAAGCTTTGTTAATATATCTCTCATCCTTAATCTCTATCAATGACAATCCTAGAATGAGAAATTGATGATAGTAAATGCCTAATCTAACTCAATTCTCTCAAAATTGCTATGATTTGTAATCCAAATGATCCTAAAATGATCTCAATTCTATCAATTTTCTATGAAACACTCAATTATTGCTCAAGATGCTATGAAATTGAAAAGAGGTTTGATGCTTTGCATTCGAATTTTCTAGGATCATTATGCTCTCAAAATGGCTTCTATTTATAGGATTTTCCCAAGTGTAGGGGGTAGAGTTAATTGATCATAGTTAAGACATGGTTGAGTGAGAGGCTTTCAAATGGTTTCAAATGGGGGGAAAATTTAAATGATTGTCTCAAAGGTTGGGACAAAGAAACAAATTTGAGTGATTCATATTCAAATTTAGGAGTGATCCATGTATTTTGTGTTCTCAATTCCCATTGGTTGCTCAAATTTATGTTGAAAGATATTAGGATTATTTAATTCAATCAATTATTTAAATTAGCCATGTAGGGATGAATAGGTTTAATTTGATTTTTGATTAAAACTATAAAATTAATTGATTAAAATCAATTATATAATTTTGATTGATCCTTTTAGGATGATTTTTGATTATTTGATGTCATAGTTAATTAATCCTTTGATTTAACTTGATTTTGTCCAATTTGATTGATAAATGTCCATTTGATTTTATTTTGATCCATTTTGATGCAATTTGATGAGATTAGGAGCAAATTGATGAAAAATGCAGATTTTCTTGATTAGAGAACACCTGGTCAATTTTAGGTGTCTACGGCCCCTATTTTAGTAGTGCTAGAGCCTTCAGCAGATTTTTTGGTTTGCATAGATGCCTCCTTAGATGGTTTGGGGGTAGTACTTATGCAGGGTGGGCGAGCTATCGCATATGAGTATAGGAAAATTAAGACTCACGAGATCAACTACCCTACCCATGACCTTGAGCTCATAGTAGTGGTACACACCTTAGTGAGATGGTGACACTTCCTCTTAGGGAATTGCTTTGAGATTCATTCTCATCATCAGAGTTTGCAGTACATATTCACTTAGCTAAAACTTAATGCTATGAAAAGGCGATGGATGGAAATCTTGTGCGAGTATGATTTTTATGTTCATTACATCAAGGGGAAGGAGAATGTAGTCATAGCTGATTTGAGTAGGAGGCGACATGAGTTATCATCCATGATCACTGGAATAGATTTGAGAGGCTATATATTTCATCAGTTATAGGAGGATGTGTTATATGTGGATATTTGTCAGTTGGTCCGATCTTAGAGACCCCTTGAGGGAAAGTTCTCAGATTATTCCTTGGAGTCCAATGGGATTTTATGCTACAGGAGATGCATATATGTACATTCTTCTAGGGGCTTTCATGATACTATTATGCTTGATGCTCATAGGGCCCATTATGCAGTGCATCCTAGAGTTAAGAAGATGCATGTAGACTTGAGACAACTCCATAATTAGCCAGACATGAGACAACACATTGCAAATTTGGTGGCTCGCTGCCTTGAGTGCTTGAGAGTTAAGACAAAGAACTGTCATCCTGGAGGGCTTCTTTAGCCTCATGATATACCCAAGTGGACATGGGATGTTATATCTATGGAATTAATTGTTGGTCTCCCTATGTCATCTCGTTGCCATAATGCCATCATGGTGATGGTTGACAAGTTAACCAAGGTTTCCCACTTCTCACCCATTCACACCACTTTCACAGTACTAGCAGTGGCATAGGTTTTCTTGCGAGACATTGTCAGATTGCATGACATTCCTTGTAAGATCATTTTTTACAGGGATTCTCTCTTTAAATCATCATTTTGTAGAGAGTTGAAGACAACTTTGGGTACCAGGCTCAATTTTTGTATAGCTTACCATTTAGAGATAGATGGTCAGATAGAGAGAGTTAATCAGGTGCTTGAGGGTATGATTCATTTGTATGTTATGGACCATTAGGTTAAGTAGGAGGAGTACCTTCATTTAGTAGATTTTTCCTATAATAATGGGCATCATTCATCTTTGGGTATGCACCCCTATCAAGGCTTGTATGGTAGACCTTATAGGACACCTTTGAGTTGGGATAGGATTGAAGATAGGGTAACCGTTGGACCATAGTTAGTCAAGGAGATGGAGTAGCAGGTAGCCTTGATTAGGCAGTGTTTTAGAGAGGTGTGGGATAGACAAAAGAAGTATGTCGATGCAAAGAGGACATATTGGGTCTACATGGTCGCTAACAAAGTTTTCTTGAGAGTGTAGCCACATAAGAGTCCAATCCACTTTGGAAAGGGATCTACTATTGCACCTTGCTTTGTTGGGCCATTTGAGATTATGAAGAGAATAGGACTAGTTGCGTACCATCTAGCTTTTCCACCTAGAATGTCACACATCCATGATGTGTTTCATGTTTCTATTTTGAGAAAATATATTTATGATAAGTCTCACATGGTAGATTGGGATGCCTTATAGGTGGAGTCAGACAGGAAAATATCCTTGGAGCATATCCACATTTTGGCACACCGGATGCTAGGCCTTTGAGGCCAAGAGCTAGACCAGGTTAGAGTCTAGTGAGATTTCTATGATGAGGTTATATCTTCATGGGAGAACGCAACGTAGATAGGATCATATAATCCCCATCTTTTTTATGAACTACAAGAGAAATTTCATGCCTAGGGGGAGGATGTGAGGCCTTACCCTGATTCCATCATAGCTTTCTAGATTCTTTCTTATGTTAGACTTAACACATGATATTATATTTTGATGCACTGTGGGTTTTATACATTATATCGTGGATTGATCATTTTGGATGTTAGATACATGCTACCTTATGATGCACATGATGGACTATATTATGTTACTATTATATATATTTCATTATGAGATATTTGATTTAGGAAAATATTATGATTATCTGATGAATTAATGATGTTATGAGAGTAATTAGGAATTGAGATTTAATTCAGTTATGATGCAATTTGATTTTACCTTATGAAAGTTAAAAGTTTAAATGATGTTACAATTGCATATGATCTTAGGTGATAAATTGAGTATGTAGATGTTTCATAAAGGTTTCAAATACTATTTATTTCTTTATGATGTATAATATATCTCCTTGGACTACTGATATTCAGATTTAGTGTGCAGGCATAAGACCATGGTATTAAATTCGGGAACCAAACCTAGGTCTACCTAAATTCAGTTAAAGCCAAGGTTGCGTCTAATGAGAGACAAGACCTCATTGTATCATGTTTAATTTTGTAAACATAAATGTATGCTTGATTGTATTTAGTTCATAGTTCTAAATTGCATATTTTATTCTTTGTGTATTGTGCTCAAGTGGATATGACAAGTGTGTAGTGATGTGTAAATGTTGGTGTGTGTCACTTGACACTTGTGCATATACATCTGGCCATGACATGTCCACTTGAGGATTGGGTTCCCACCAACCTAGGTTATTACCATAGTAAATCCCCATGTGAATCCCTTGGTTAGGGAGCTTGAGGTATGGTATTTTCAAGTAAATTTCGTGGGTAAGCTTATAAGGCATTTTTGGGAGGCTAGAAAGGTGCCTAGGGGTGTGTTTGGGCCATTTTTAGGAAGCCCACATGTTATACCTATGGGTTGGGGTTTTTTTTTTAAACCTTAGGACCACCTATAATTGTGTCTTGAGCCCTTCCAAAAGTTGATTTTCCAATATGGATGAAAATCAACTTTTGAAAAGGCTTTGTTTTGGTTAGACAACCCTTCATTTTAGGTGCTTAGACTTTGATCACTTTTGGGGGTTACCTCTTTAGAGTCCATTTTTGGAAAGTTTGTAAGGATCTTAGAAAATAGATACCAATGAGAAGCCTTCTCTTTTTACCAAGAGTTTCTAGTGGGCTTTTTAGTAGAGACTCTCCATGTTGGAGAGTTTGAACACCCACTCTCTATCTTAGAGACATTTCTAGTTTTGGAGAAGCTTGGAGAAGGAGACTTAGGATTGAGGGAGCTCTTCATAAAATTTATTCCTTAAGCTTAGATCTAGGTTGGTGGCACTAACACCATGTTCTTCTTGCATTCTCTTTATTGCCATATTGGTAGTAGAATTATGTTGGTTTGCAAATTTCTTGTTGCATGCAATCTTTTCATATTTGTATATATGTTGTGGTGGAGGTTTTAGTTTTGGTTTCTTTCTTGGATTGTGGTTTTTATTTTTATTGTGTTGAATTATTTTGTGAATGAGAGTCTCAAGGTCCACTCACCCTTGGGATAGAAGAGTAGCCTTTGGGGTGAAGGTATAGTGACAACCCATGGGTGAAGAGTCTCTCCTCAAGAAGGAGAGGGAGAAAACATGGAGCATGGGCTCCATGAAGTCATTCCACTTTTATTTTGGAGGGTCATAAGGGATTTTTTTATAGATTTAAGCCTTGGGGGGCATAAGGGAGTTGTTTTTCACTTGGGAAGGGATGAGAAGATGTTTTTTTTATGCCTTGTGAAGGCTGGTTTATTTCCTTTCTTTTGGATTAATTTCTCCTGTTGGGTACTTGGTCCATTTCACCCCATTGTAGGGTTAATATGTGACCCTTCTGACAACCATGGTTGGGAGGATCTTTTTGTTATTTGTTTTTCTTATCTATTTTTGTTGGCATGTGTGTTTTCCCTACCTTTATTTGGTCCCCCAAGCTTGGGGGTGGCCTCTTAGAGGCCTATGATGGGAGGTGAGCTTCACATGGTCTTCTTTGTTTATTTTCTATCTGCAGATTTCTTCTTGTTTCTTGGAGCTCATGAAGACTTAAGGTTGAGCTTGGAAGAAAAAAGATATTGCACATCTATATTTGTTCATGTAAAAGCCTATGAGTCAAATGATTAGAAAATATGATGTTTAGGAAGAGAATCTATCATAGATATGTGGCTGGAAAATTTGTAACCTTGTGTTCTAATGAAGGATTTGTTATTATATGAAGTTTTAGACTTTTTTTTTTTTTTCTTGAGTACTTATAGTTTTCTCATATTGTAAAAAATTAATGAAAAGTGAAAATTGTAAAGTTTGAAAGGAATGTGAAAAAACAAAGGCATGTATTTTACTTGGGACTTGATAAGAAAAGAAATAGAACAGTTAGTATTTGGTTTGCAGTACAATGTTTAATAAAATCTGCATGTGTATGTCCATAGTAATTGTGAAGATTTTCCTAGAAGCAACCAAATATCTAAAGTTGTTGTTTCTTTCAAATAAATTTTCTTCAAGTGTATAAATCATAGGGATTAAGTGAATAGAGAAAAATATTATATTCTATCTTAAGTGAATTATTTGAGTGCTAGTTGTTTTGAGTGCATTTTCTAAACAGTTCTTTGCATCCACTAGAAATGAATGTGCTCCTATTTTTGCAAGCAAATGATTGTTGTTTCATAGTTAAACACAAACACATATATGAAAAGTTACATTACTATATATAAATCCCTTCATTTTCTCATTGATTCTTAAGTGTTGCATGAATCCCTATGTCAAATATTATTCTGTTTACCATAGCTAAGAAGACACAATTTAAAAAGAAAAAGAAAAAGAAAAAGGGAATTTAGGAGAACATATATATATA
>MU223845.1:1924289-1942074 GCA_018584345.1 Thuja plicata
TATATATAGTTGAAGTGGTGTTGTCGCATTTCTTTATTCATTGTAGCCATGAATCAACCTGCAACATAAAAAAGGGGCCCTTAGGGTTTCTAGATGGGAAAGAACTAAAGGAGGAGAGAAAAGAAAGAAAAAAATCCCTTGACCCTCTCATATTTGGGCCATAACCTTAATTTTGAATTAGGGTTAGGGTTTCCAAAAGGAGAGTTGACTTTCTTTTAAGATTCAGTAAAGGGATTTTTGTGGGAAATATTTTTTAAAAAAATGCATATCCTAGAGGGAAAAATTAGTTGAACTCAATGTGATTCATCTTTCCTAATTCTTACAAATAAGTTAAGCTAGTGAAGTTATTAAATGTTTTATTATATTTGAACATTGTCATGGGATTCTTTTAATTTAATAACCTTTAATAATATATATTAGTTGAATTAATCTAATAGCCTAGTTATATTTTAAGAGGCGACATGGTAAATGGAGCATTAACAATTTAATGAAGTTAAACTATATTAATTTGAGCCTCTATTTAGAAATTTAAATAAGAATATTACAACAAATAATTTAAATGAATTAAATTAATTTTATGAGATTAATTCATAATTTGCTTTGCAAATTTTATGGGTCGAGACCTTAGTAGAGTAGGTTAATTAGCGCTTGTTTTAAATTAATTATTACCTTGATATTAAAATGACTTTACACTAATGCTAACCAAATAAAATAAAGACCTACATGATCAACTATGGAGAATTGGATATTTGAATTTTAATATTTTTGCGAAAGGGAGTTTAATTTATGTTTTAATTAAACATTATTTAATATAAAAGAGACTTCTAATGTTATTTTTATGTGGCAAATATATGTGGCCAGTATAATGGCCTTATAAAAATAATGTTACAAGTTCAATTCCAATTAAAATATTTATTCAAGATAACATTAGTATTATAGCTCAAAAATTTAAGGGTTTTGGTATAAAATTATTAGAGAGAACTTATGGATTTGTTGTAACCAATAAGCTCTTATAAACTAATCTTTTTATCACATCTTCATATCAATAAAATAAAGTATAGAATTGCTTACGCCAACTTATCTAGTGCCTTGAACAACATAAACCTAGATTGTTATTTAGGTTTGAGGGATGTTATCAGATGGATATGACCCCCCTTAACCCTACATAAGTTTACTGACACATTTGTAACCTAGAACCCATCTTGCATTCACATATCTAACTTAATTAACTTGGTAAACCTTTCAACTGTGTTCCTTAAGACTTTAATCTAACTCTTCAAAAAAAAGTTGTCGCATTTTTGGATGCAGATTTTTGGGCATGTGTGTGTGTGTGTGTGTGTACTATTGAAAGGGGAAGTTTGTTGTTGCAGAGTTTTTGATGTGTTAGTTGTATCAGGTATTTTTAGGTTGATCTTTCGGTACAATGATAACCACACTTGCAAAAAGTGGTATCAAAGCTTGGTCACACGTTTGAATCCCCTTGGGTAACATTGAGGGGAAGACTCTTGGAAAACTTTGAGTACTCCCCTCAAGATTTGTGACAAGAGACTAACCACCTCCTATGTATTCTACAAGTCTAGTGGTGGTATCAGGCATTGTCAAGTCAATATTTTGGTGCAACAATGGGAGTTCGGATTGTAATATTAATTAAATATAATTTCCTCTATTTATTTAGACAACATGATCCCATAAAAATCATGGGATACTACCAAGAAAATCATTTAAAACATGTAAAACATGGAAAAACAATAATTTGGAGACCATGCAAAATGAGGGACACCCAAAAATGCTTAAAAATAAAAAATGATATTTTGTGATTCTAGGAGAACCCATTGGTCCTCACATACATATCATCCTAAAAATATAATAAAATAAATATTGCAAGCTCATCAAAGAAAGGGACAACCAAAAGACTAGGTTAAAGAGTTAAGCCTGGGTACATGCTCACATGGCTCAAAAATTGAGGAAATGACCATGAATCCTCTCAGGATGTAAATATCATACACTAATATAATTGTTAAAAAAATAATTGATCATCAAAATGATGAAATTATAACTTTCACAAAGTCCCAACCGAGTCCATATCCAGGTCTATGACCAAAATTACCATTGAAGCCATGGAAAAAGCATCAAATTTGAAAATTTGAAAAAAAATCCTAAGAATACTCTTTGTCTCCAAACATTTCCAACAAGGAAATGAAACAATAAAAATAGTGTCAAATATATCATCCTAATGGGTGAGAGTGAGAGTTTGAGTGAGAGGGGAAATTTCTCAAAAACTAGGGTTTTTGAGGAGGGAGATCAGGATGATGAGGACGATCCAGGTGGATCTAAGAAGTTTTGGGAGGTGCTTCTGCTCTAGGGTGCATCTTCTGGTGATTTTAAAGTGGACAATGCATGGTTTAATCCTCCTTGTTATGGTTTTTGGCCCTACTATTATATCTCTGGCCCCTATTGTGATATGGGGCTTCTAGAGCTTATTTTGGCGCTAGTGTGTTGGGGAACTAAATTTTCTGCTAAACACCATGGCGTTTTCCCCTCTTCCCCCCATGCACGGGCTTTAGATTTTATGGTTTGGGCTAGGTAAATGACTCTCTTGAGTCTATTTTGATGTGGGCCCTTTGTATTTTGGGTGACCTATGTGTGCTACTTATGTCTAGTCAGGCATGTATTCCTAGCACTCATGTTAACTCTAATGATAGGCTGGTGTGGTTTGGGAGTGTATGTTGGTCTTTCTCTTCTTCCTTTGTGATCGGTCATGGAGCCTTCCATTTTGCACACTATGGTTTGATGATGTTGGTTATTGTGGACATGGTGTGGTAGGGGAGGCAATGTTCCCACTTCTCTCAGGGCTCTGGCATTTTGGAGGCCTTGCCTTTGTTGACCACAATGTATTCTCGGCGAAAGACTAAGGAGATGCGGGTGAGAATATTTACAGTGAGATGGAGAAGAAGTATGGTGTAGGGTGGGGAATTCCAACAAATGGTGGATTCCCTATTCATGCATTGGGGTGAGGAGTATGTGATTTGGAAGCCTACCCATTGGTATGTTATCTGTGTTGGTGGTGTTGGCTTTCCCTAGTTTTGTAAGCATTGGTGTGGTATGATGGGGGGTGTTGTTCCTACCTACTGGATGATGTTACTTGAAGTGGAGTGAATTCTTTTCTTTGGTGCCCATGATCCTTCCTTGGAGGGTAGCCTGTAGATCCTTGGCTACAAAGATATTTTTTCTTGGAAGACATCACTGCTTTGGAGCAGTGCTGCTCCTAGTTTGGTGTGGGTTTGGGTTTGGGTTTGGGATCAATCGCTCAGATGGGGACAGAGATATGTTTTATCTGCTAATGAGGAGGTGTTATAGTTGTCTACTTTTGAGAGTACCTTGTCTCGGGATGGGATCATACATGGTGTTATTTATGTCTCCATTGTATTTGTGTGTGGTCTGGCTCTTGATAGTCATTTGGAGTCGGTTATTTTTGAAAGTTATTATGTTGGTAACTATTGTTTGTCCCTGCTTTTCTTTTTTGTGGTAAACTGTCAATTTTTTCCAAAATGGAAAAAGTTCTTTCTTTCCTTTGTGATCATTCATATGCTAGAAGTTTTAAAGGGCGTGTTATGGTCTTTTTTTTGTTATGGTATGAATCTGGTTTTAGGGTTGTTTTGTTTGCTTCTATGGTGGTTGGATTCCTTCAACTCTTCTTGTTCTCTATCATTGTCCTTACGGAGGTTGATGTATCTCCTATGGAGGTGGGGATATGTATTACAATCAAGGAGAATTTTTTTGGTTTGGTTTGGCCTTCCTATGCAAGGAGATATGGTTCCCTTCCCTTTTGGGTGGTCTCCCTCTAGTATAGAGGTGAGTGGGTACTTCCTATGATTTTCTATGGTTCTTGCATTGTTAGTGGTCTTTCGCGGCCTTGAGTTTTCCTTGTGCTTCATGGTTTTGTTGTTGACAGTGTAGCTTTGGTAATCTTTGGTTGTCTATCATCACTTCTTGTGGTGTTGTTGCTTCCTTCATAGCTATTGTCTTGTGTCTGTATCTGGGTTATCCCCCTTATTTGGCTGATTACTTAATTAAAAACAATAAAAATCAACTTCCAAAAATTCATTAAAATTTTAGCAGCATAACGTTACATATTCCTTTCAATTTCAAATTTAATTCCTATGTAATAATTTTCCTAAGGAAACACAAGAATATGACAATATATAGAATCCCAATGAATAACACAAGAAAGAGAGACACATGATATGATCAATTAATTGAATGGATTCAATAATGATTAAAAATGAATATTATGAATGTGTACAATGTAGATGTGCCTGAATATATAGGCAATGCATGATAACTAAGAGATAAGCAAGAGATAACCTATCACCTACACTAGGTGGAATCATGTGTCCATGAAATATGGATCATCCTCCATTATAAAATGAAGTATGAGAAAAAAATGTTATATGTGCACTAAAGGTGGATCTCACACATAAATTAGAAATGAGATAAGAACTATCACCACCTAAAGTGGAATTTCTCCTACACCATGTGATAAAATAGGATGCACAATCTTAGGTGTATACATTCAAAACTACTATGTAATGCATTATCCTAAGAAAGATTAAGTAAATTATAGTTAATAATAATTAATTACACCAAGAAGCCCCCTTAAGTAAAACTTAGGGGAATGCACTTAAACTCACAATGCTATATGACAATGTAAGATGGGTCTGACTACTAGGCCATGCTAGGTACCCATGTATAATATGCACAAAAAACATAGATGAATGCATAGTTTACTAGTACAAATGCTTAGTAGAAAAGTATAAATATATAGGAGAATAACACATATGTGAATATTCAAGAAAAAAATGCACAAGGAGAACAAGTATATGCATAGAACTATCTAGAAATATCAAATTAACATAATTCCAAGTGTTAACACTAATGTATGACCTAATAAATGAAAAATCCATATCGGGGAATACAGAATACACTAAATTGAACTTAAACTCACTCAATATGAACATAATCAACATAAATGAATCTAATCTACTAAGCATATCACCATAATCTAAATTTACTAAATGTAATTACAAAGGGATAGATAAGAGCACATCATGCTCGGTACTATGCCTATAGAAGTAGTCCACCACCTATACATAGTCCCCAACAGTGATGTGTAGTGTCACCCAACCACATGGTACCCTTAGGCCCAATCCACCATATTTGTGGAGATAGTCACACAACCCAAGAACACATAATTTACACATAGAAAGTAGGATAACACATATGCTATACAAGTACAATAATCATGGAATGGTATAGTATTCCCAATATAGTCACTCAGATGCATATATCAGAATACAAGTACAATATGGAGAATAATCAACATGTAGATACATAAGATGCAAATGCACCAAGGTCACTACTTGGTACTAATAATGGTTCAATGCAGAGAATCATGAATGGAGTGGAATTACATAACACATGGTGGCCCATGTGTTGGAATTAATGGGAAGTGTGTACTGAGAGGGGAGGGGTGAATCAGTACCTCTAAAGCTTTTGTATCTTTTAACCTTTATCCTTTAGGTAATCAATTGTTTATCCAACCATATGTTCTACACTATCTTGATGTTAGACTTATCAATTATTTACTTAATCAAACATGTGAACATTCATAGAAACATTCGTGAAAGTAATTGACACATAACACAAGATATGATATCGCAGAAAACTCCTGTTAGGAAGTAAAAATAGTGGTGGGGATGGCACCCACAAATTCTTCACTATCGACAGATTGGAAGGGGCCGGTTAAGGCTTACAATTTGATCATTTCTGATGATCTACCTTGTTAAGAGTATCTGTGGAGACCTATTAAATTCTACTCTATTAAAATATTCTGCAACACTGTTGAGTGTGCACTTAGTTAAGAGATTTACTATTGGATGGTTAAATCCACCTTCCTTGAAAGGATTTTTACACTTTGCTTCACTTGTTAGAATGTAATAAAATTACAATTTGAACTGGTGTATGAAATCTCCTATTATTTATTATAGATCCATTTAATATTACATGAATAAGTATATCACCTAATGTGATTGAATAATACCTCTATTGCTCGATAGCCTCTCTTCTTGGTTCTTGATAACCAAATTCACCTTTTGTTGTTCTGGTTCTTGAAACTTTTAGTCTAATCCATAGATGTGCTCGTAGGATTTGTTCATCCTCTTTTCTATTCTCACATCATACATGATGAATTATTACAACATCTATTTATAATATAGATTTACCTAATCAAGTTTCACGTAAAACAATATTAACTCTAAGATCACAGGTTTACAACTTTACCTTGATCTCCTAGTCTATGTGTTTTAAATCAGTTAGACTGATTAAAACACTTACATTTATGTTTATTGTCCCTAAAGAAATGGTTTTAAAAACAAATCAAGATTATATAAATAGAATAAGACTATTTTATCTGACGTGGAAGTCAGATCCACTTTTTGTGGGCTTCAACTGACTTTCAGTTTATGTCAGTTGGTTATGCTCTGAAATTAGTTGACTATCTCTTGGTTTCCTTGCTTGAACTATTCTCTTAGGTCCTCTTTTACTGTTCTCTTGCATTTCACTATAACCTTCTTGTTGGATTCCTCTTTATCCTTATGAATTTGCATTTTTATTTACACACAAAACTGTGTCATTGGTTCTCTTTGTATTTAGCAGTTTTCGACGATTTCTGATATCTGCATTTTTGGTTTTCTCTTTGTTCTATCTTTCAGTGTATTTTTACCAAAGATCTTCTTTGCATACTAATGGAAAAATAATGTCATTAAACTCCCCCTTTGACATTAGTATCAAAAACTGATATGTGCAAAATACTAACAAAATGTTTAGTATGTACAATATATATACTCCTTAGTCATTTCATGACTCCCCCTATGTATATGCCGGTATAGTATAAGTGTACATACATGATACTTTGATCTTTCTCACCTTGTGTTGTACATATCATATCATATCATTATACTCCCCTTCTTTGTTCTTTATCTGTACTGTATAGTTTTCCCATCTGTACATATCATCATTTTCCCCCTTTTTGATATTAAGGGAAAAGGTTTATACCTTATAGCTTATCAAAAATGTGAGAGTGTGAGGACTTCATGTCCTCCATCATCTTCTCCCATTGGTCCTTTAGGTTTTATAGAGCCATGTGCTCGAGTGTGATCTTTGAATGCACATCGTAGATGTTGTCTGCTACAGACATCTCAGGGGTGGCTATCAGTTGTCTTGCTAAACTAATATGATGTTGAAGCAGTGTGAGATTTGGTATAAGTTGAGCTTGGAGCTTGGTGACCTCTTCCCAAAATTGTGTTTTTGCTTCCAATAGTTCCTGTCTTAACCTTTTTATCTCAATAATATTTTCATAATGCAATTTTATTGCATTGTCTTCTGTGATTAAGCCTTTAGCACTAGTAGCTAGATTAAAATCTACGTTTTCTATCTTATCACTATGATCTTTAGTGAATTTTTCAATTGTGCTAAATTTTTGTATCAAAGAAATAGCTTCAGAAATTATTGGATCTAATTCACTTATGAATTGTGAAAGCTTTACTTTGTTTACTGCCACTTCTTGGCTGATCTTTTCAACAAGTTTGTGTTGATATTTCTGCTCTGCTCTCTCCTTAATTGCCTTTTCTACATCAATGTTCTACATTGTAATGGCTTTGGTGAGAGTGGCTAGTTGATCAAGGATAGGTCTATTGTGATCAACATCAACATCATGTACAATCTGATGTAAGATGTTCCTAGTTGTTTCTAGTACCATGGAGTCTTGGTGTTGCTTTCTCAACTTCTCCTGTAATGCCTTCCTTTGGCATATTTCACCATACTCTTTAAGTGCTTCATAGTCAAGTGTAGTTGGGTCATATTTGGGTATCTCAATGATCTCATCTAGAGTGACCTCCAACTTACTCTTTTTGGATTTCTTCTTCTTCTTTTGAGTTTCACTTGAATGTAGGACCATAGCCATCTTCTCGACTTTGTCATTTGTGCTGGATGAAGTGATTTGTGGTGTTACTTCTTTTTTTTGTTGTTCTTTGATGTCAGCTTGTCATTTTTGAGTGGACATCTCCACATCAACCTTTACATTATTTGTAGAAACTTTTTTTATTACCTCAGGAATGTCATTTTTTTTTTTCCTCCATCGATTTCCTTATGCACTTCATCTTCCTTTGTCTGTGCATCCTTCTCAATTGTGTCTCCATCTATTTGCTTTGAATTTCCTTCTATAGCCTTGTTATTTTTGGTTACAATATGAGTTTCTCTAATGACATTTCATTCATCGATGTTGTCTTTCTTTCCTTCATCCCTTGCATCCTCAGGAATGCTTGAATCTTTGTTAGGTGATTTGTCTTTTTCTTGAAGTATATTGATGGCTTGCATCAATATTGGCATGTTTCTTGACATGTTCACCTGTGAAGTGTCAAATTTTGCATCATGTTCATCGGTCTTGTCTTTGATAATAGTGACATCTTCATCCTTTTGTATTTCTTTTGTTGGATCATCAGTTATGTCAATGACTGTGTTGTCCACAATATTGTCCATAGTGGTGTCCATCCATGTCTCATCTACAACATTGATGTCCTTGTTGCATGTAATGTCCATTTATTTTTTATCCAATTCAACATCTGTGATGATGATTGGTTCTATTCTCTTAGTGGCTTGATCATTATTGATTTCTTGATTCTTGGTTAGAGCTCTCTGTGGCTCGGGATTTGTATCCTTTTCAGGAATATAAGGTATTTTCCTCCATTCAGCTTCACTTTCTCTTTCTAACTCTAGTAGACATCCTTTTAGCACTTGGTAGGCTCTCATCTTTGGTGAGAACCTTTTGGAATGAGCCTTCCTCATTGCTTTGATTTCCTCCATTTTGGATTCGGGAGGCATGACTGATACTAGGGCTCTTTCCCTGATTTCTTTTTTGGAGTGAAAGGCAAAATTCCATCTTGCCAATAGCCTATCTTGAAGTTCTTTGGGCATTTTGTCTGCCAATTCTATAGGGACGTATTTGTATACACACATTATCTTGATTATTGTCTCCTCAATCTTATTTTGATCCAAGAGATCCAATTTTAACCATCTTCTAACTTTGGAGTCAGTAATTGATCCTGATTTGATCATTTGTGCACATACCTCATCAATGGTTTTAGGAATCTTGATCTTTTCCTCTTGAACACATTCATCTTGTTCCATGTCCTCAATATCTTCTTTGGTTCTAATGAAATTCCTTCTCTTTGTTGGCCCTCTTTTCTGTGTTTCCAATTTCCTCTTGTAGGTCCTTACTTGACCTTTCTTCAAGGGTGAAGGAATTGTGTCCTTAGCTGTCTGGATTCTTGTCCTTGAAGCAGCTATGTTTCTTGGCTTCTTAGCTATTTTTAGCAATGAAGTATCTAGCTCTATAGACTCAGAGTCACTTACCTATTCAGCCTCACCAATGGGTGACTGTCCTTTGGTTTCTTCCTTTTGTTCAGTTTCCTCATCTGTAACTGATTGTCTTTTCTTTAAGTTCTTTACCATTTTATCTTTCTTCCTATCTATTTTCTTCACAACCAAGCTGGTTTTGATTCTTTCTTTGGCCTCTTCATAAGTGTCAAACTTTTGTTGTTTTTTGTTTATGGGTTCATTTACGAAGCATAGATTGCATTGGATGCTTGATCAATATTTACCTCATAGTCTAATGGTTGTAACCATGATGTCCTTGGTATAGTAGGTTTGATGTATGTGTGGTTTGTGTCAACCATGAAACATATATCATCTTTGAATTTATCAATAAGTTGTTTTGGGATCCTTATTCTTTTCTACATTTTGTCCTTGAATCTAGTAAAGTACTCTTCCATAATTGTTTCAAAGTTGTCTCCTAGTGATGTTATGTATTCACTAATTTGTATGGTGATTGGTCTAGTGGTACCCCATTTTACATCTCCTACTGATGGAAATGATTCTTTGAAGTCAAATAAAATGCACATTATTAGTGAGCCAAACTTACATGTATTTGTCTTTTCATTTATTATTGTTCTCAAGTTTTCTTCTAACTAGTTCAATAGAAGTTCTGACAGATCCAACTGAGTTCCTTTCTTCACAATTTTGTATGTTGTATCCACTTCTCCAAATGCTATTCTATTCATCATTCTAGATTGAAATAATTTTTAGCCTAGGACACATGCTCCAAATTTTAGTTCATCATCTATGATAGTGGATACCTTAAGTCCTCTACCATCACACTTAGCTCCTATGTTTTTTTCAATCTCAATCTTGGGTGGGTGTTTCAATGCCTTTACCTTATCGGTTATAGGATAACCGGTGACTAAATGAATAACATCTTAGGTTATCATTTAGGCTCATCCAACCATAGCTTGTGGTTGTGAATTTGGCTCAGTACTAACCGAATCCACTCGGTTTTAAATACCTTTGGGAATAATAGGGAATTAGTGAGCCCTTTCACCTCTATGTGTTTGTGTTCATATTTTATGGATCCATCCTCATTACATAGCTTCTTGAAATCTTGTTCCACATCTAAGTCACCAATTTCTGCAATCTTGCAGTGGATGTATGCTCGCACATCTTCGACGAGAAAAATCCTAGCTGGTATTCGTGAGAATGCTCTAGCATTATCGGGTTGTGATGCAACCTTAGGGAAAATCTTGTAGTGGGGTTCCTCATAGGTAGAATTCTTTATAATTTTAACCTCATCCTTTTTATGTTCTTCAGTTTGATGGTTCTTGAAGTTATGGCCATTATTTTAGACAATTTAGGGCTTTCTAAAAAATGCATAAAATAGACTTCTCAGTTATCGTAGGAACTTACTATTTACTCCTGTAGTGGTCACTGATCTGTTTGGAGTTCTCTGGGTCAAGTTGAATTTGCTTTGTGATGCTATCATTGTTTGCTCAAATTTTTCTCTCGTCACTCTACTCTGGTCACTGGTGAATAATGAAACCCTTCCATCACCCTTTTATAGATGTTTGCCCTAAAAGTGAGTCATTAATGCTCAACCATTCCTTGGTGTGTGAAGACGGAGTCATTAGTTTGAACAATAACTTCTCTCTTTAGTGACAACACGATGTGTCAGGGTAGTCGTCTCACTTTTTTCTTTTACTGACAGGTTTTGGTGTTTTGTGAAAAACAACTTATTTCAACTTGCTTGATTACCAATGAGTCTCGGTTTACACTAGAAAATTTGTTTTTACATGTTAATCGACAATTCTTGGTAAGCGTAGGCAGTTTCAATTTTGAGCATATATCGATGGATTTTGGTATGTATTACTCGATGGAATAGTTATCACAGATTTTAAAAAGTAATATTATGATGCATATTTGCTTATTCTTATTTGGCATTTTTTCAACATATTATGGAACTGATGTAAAATACTACTTAGTGTAATGTAGTTCCATACTTACTTATTTTTCTTAGGTGGGCGTGGTGATGTCACTAGATCCATTGGATAGGGTGTCACCAATTGTATTTCTCAGTCCAGCTTCATCATTGTTGGTAGCTATCCTCTACATTTTGTTTCTCATCTTCTGGATGTCTTCAATAGTATTTCCATTGGGAAATGTGCTGGTCTCAGTCATTTGGTATCTGCAGTCTTTCTTGAGATGACCAACTTTATGATAGTGTAAGCATGCCATTCCAAGGTTAGTCCAGCCTCTAGACTTTCTTGTCCATTGTCTCATACAGTTTGCAGCAATGTGACTAAATCTTCCACATTCTATATAATTTTTCCATGTGTTGTAATCCCATATATACTGGTTACCGACTCTTTTTGGTTGATAGGCAGTTTCTTGACCTTTAGGCTTCCATGCTTTATTTTTCTTTTTCTAGCATTCAAGAGTTGTGTGACCATTCATTTTTCAAGTATGACAGTATTTGTCCATGTGGATTTCCTTCTTTGATTGTTTCATCTCAAACTTACATTCATATGCTTTATGTACTTTCTTTTTACATTTATAACAAAATTCTATGAATGAAGATGTAGATTTAGGAATACCTTTCATTTTGCTCCTGCATAGATTTTATGTGTGGCCTTTCTTTCCACAGTGATTGCATGTTAGCTTTCTTGGTCTTGGATTTTCATAGACATGCTTTGGATCAGCTTGATTGGGTGATTCTCCATTCTCGGTATAGCCTAGACCATTTTTGTTGTTGATTCTTCGTTGTCCATCAAGAAAATCATCCATTCTTTTATTTCTTTCTTCAGCTTTCTTGATAATTTCATTATGTTGCTGCTGAATTCTGAGTTCCTATTTTAGTTTTTCATTTTCTTCCCTTAGCTCACCGATAGCTTCTATTCTTTCAATGAGTTCAACATTCATTATTTTTTCATATTGACTCTTAAGAATAATCTGATTTGTAATCTCATGATGATGTTTTGCTAATCTTTGTATTTCAGATTCTTTCTCTTGTAGCTTTTCAGTAATCTTCCTTCTATCATCAATAGCTAGTGTTCTTTATTGTTCATCTAGTCTAGCATTGTTCATGAAATTAATCATTCTTACCATCTATTTCTCTTGACCTATTTGCAGATATTTCACTTGTCCAGCTAGATGTTGATTGATTTCATTTAGGCTTGTGATGCTTTCTTCTGATCTGTCTGATGCTTTGCTTGTAGCTGATCCTAAAGACTCAAATAAATTTGGTATCACTTCCTCATGATAATCTATTTCATTATAGTGAGATGCCATAATATTTCTTTCATCTAACAACTTTCTCATATTGATTCTAGCTTCTTTATACTGCTCATCAAATATCTAAAATTTCTAGCTTCTTATTCTCAATACCCTTGTCAAGTTTGTACTTCTCCATTGTATGATCTTTTCTCTTAAGCCTTTAAGCTTTTCTAAATAAGAGAAATATCTCTGATACCAATTGTTGGAATTAACGAGAAGTGTGTACTAAGAGGGGAGGGGTGAATCAGTACCTTTAAAAAAAATTTATCTTTTAACCTTTATCCTTTAGGCAATCAATTGTTTATCCAACCATTTTTTTTGTACTATCTTGATGTAAGACTTATCAATTCTTTAACTTAATCAAACATGTGAACATTCATAGAAATATTCATGAAAGTAATTGACACATAACACAAGATGTGATATCACAAAAAAATCATGTTAGGAAGTAAACACTATGGTGGGGATGGCACCCACAAATTCTTCACTATCTGCATATTAGAAGGGGCCAGTTAAGGCTTACAATTTGATCACTTGTGATGATCTACCCTGTTAAGGCTTGCGAAGTAATGTGTTATTTATCTATAACACTAAGTCAAGATGTCAGTTTACTGGGAATAGTATATGCCAAGAAAAGTTTGTGTTGACCGAGCACCAGTCTATGCTGAGCATAATTTCTAAGTGTCAACCGAGTGCAAGTAAATTGCTGAGGAAAACAGTGAGGACCGAGTGGAAGAACATAGTGTTGGTCAAGCAACAATATTTTGGTAATTGTTGAGATTTGAGATCTCTGGCCGACATAATTGAATTTATTGGGATATTTAAAGTTAATTAAGGATAATAATGATTGGTCCACACTATTTAAATGCATGGGTAACCATAATTAATGCATGGATCCAAGATTTAATTAATGATTACTTTGGAGAAGTAAATTAAATGTAAATGATGGAAAGATCCGTTGGATCTGACCTAACCTAGGATCTACGATCTTGATTAAGCGAAAAAGATTTATTTTACCTAGATGAAGAGGTATAAGATAACCTCAAGGGGCTATTCAAGAATGTGATGCATGTTAAAATTGTATGCAAGAGGATTGCATGGCTAACTGACTGATTGGCATGATATAGCAGAAAAGGCTGAGCAGAGAAGCAGAGAGTTGTGAAAGTGATTACTTGATGGAATTCCAAGAAGATTTGAAGATTTCAATAAGAATGGAGGCCACTCAATGAATTACCATAAGAGCTAAATTGGATCTGAATTTGCAAAGTAAGTTGTATGTATCAGATCACACCTGCTGATTACTTTCTAACCAGTGTATCAGTCAAAATCCTTTAACCAGGTTGACCTAACAGTCATTGTATAAATTCTTTGAGCAAGGTGACATTTAGGTGGAATGTTCTAAGACCTCTAACAAGGCCACTCCTAACAGGGTGATTAAATCCTTTAACCAGGTCACATTTAGCAATGTGTTTTGTAACCTTTAACAGGGTTGGCTCCTAGCAAATCTCACTTTAGAAGAGTGAAAATTTGGTAGCATGTTAATGGTGGTTTTTCCCAATTTGGGTTTCCACGTTAAATACTAGTATCAACTTGTGTGAATATTTATGTTGTTTTTTACTGTTAATTTTCTACAAGCTGATTACATTTGAATAGTAAACTGTATATTTATGTTGTTGACTTATGTTGTTACTGCCGAGCAAATCTGAGTTGTTTAAAGTGCTATAAAGTTTCAATTGGTACATCTAGACTTGAGGATAACTGATTCACACCCCCCCTATCTTAGTTATTCTAAATTCATTCTAACAATTGGTATCAGAGCTTTGGTCTCTTGAAAATAGTTTGAAGGTACGTGGAGCAAAAGATCAAGATGTATAAAAAGGAGGTACCAAATTTGAACAAGGATAACTTCCCTGCATGGCAGAGTTTGATGAAATTGCATCTGGCTGGTATTGGTGATGCTACTAAGTACTATATTGAACATGATTATGTAGTCCCAAAAAAACCTCTCACCTCTGAACAGTTAAGAGAAAAGTAGGAACACAATCAAGCAATGTTGGAGATTGCATCATCATTGAGCTATCCTAAATTTGAAGACATAAAGAACTGTACAAATGTAAAGAAGATGTGGGATAACCTAGAAACCATCTATGGAGGAGATACAAATGTGCTGAGAGCCAAATCTGAAAGTTTAAGAGGTAAGTTTACTGAAATGAAAATGCAAGAAGGAGAAAATATAGTTCAATATTGTGGTAGGATAAAAGAAGTTGTGAAGGCTATTAGAGGAGCTAATGGAACCATTGATGATAACACCATTATGAGAAAGGTACTAAGAACTCTTCTTCCTGTATACACTATTAGATTCTTTGCAATTCAAGAATTATGATGTACTCCTAATAAAAATTTGACTTTAAAAGGTCTGGTAGGTAGAATTACTGCATTTGAGATGTCAAATTTATATTACTACACTCCACAAGCTATTGATTCTACATTCAGATTCTAGCTGGTCCTTAACAAATCAAAGAAAGGAAATAAATGTGTAAACAATGACAATGACACTACAGATGATGATCTGGAAGAACTTGAGGCACTTATGGCAAGAAGACTATCTAGAGGAAAAGGAAAATTCAAAGGTAAACTTCCTATCATTTGTTTTTCATGTAACAAAGTTGGTCATATTGTTGCTAGGTGTCCTAATAAGAATGACAAAGATGAAAGAAGAGACAGCAAGTACAAAGATAGAAAGGATGATCAAGACTTCATAAAGTATAAGGATTACAAAGACAAAGGTAAGAAATATTGCTATATAGCTGAAGAAGCTTCTGACAATGGAACTGATAATTCTGATGAAAATGATATAGAAGTTGTGTATGTTTCTATGAAAGATGATTCTAATGATGATGAGAAAACTGCATTAATTTCTTATATGAGTAAAGGTGACCGTTGGATTATTGACAGTGGTTGTTCACATCACATGACTAGTGATAAGGATAAATTTGAAACCTTAGATCAGTACAATGTCGGTTATGTTAAATTTGGTAATGATGCACCATGTCTTGTTAAAGGGAAAGGATCAATTAAATTGACTGACAAGATCAGATGTGACAATGTATATTGGGTTGATGATCTTAACTATAATTTATTAAGTGTTTCACAGCTGAATACTTCTGGTTATAGAGTTGAATTCCATCACAAGAAGGCACAAATCTATGATGCCACTGGAGAACTAGTAGGAAGTGGAGAGAAAACAAAAGGTAACTTGTTCTATCTAGACTTAGCTAAAGAGACATGCTTGTTTGCACAATATAATGATGTTTGGTTATGGCATAAAAGGTTGTGTCATGTAAACTTTGATAACTTGGTAAGCATAAGCAAATTGAAAAAGGTTAGAGGGCTGCCTAAGTTAAAGAAACCTAAAAATGCAATGTGTAAGAAATGTCAAATGGGAAAAATGACTAAATCTAGTTCCAAAAGAAAGACTCATACTTCTGAGGAAGTTATGGAATTAGTTCATACTAACCTTTGTGGTCCCATTGGTGAGAAAAGTTACCGTGGAGATAGATATTTTATTCTATTTGTTGATGATTACTCTAGAATGATGACTATTATGTTTCTTAAGGAAAAATCTGATGCATTCCAATTATTTAAGTGGTACTTGGCAAAAGTTGAAAAGGAGACAGGCAAAAGTTTGAAATGTTTGAGATCTAAAAGAGGAGGTGAGTTTTTTTCTAATGAGTTTAACATGTTCTGCAATGACTGAGGTAT
This sequence comes from Thuja plicata, assembly GCA_018584345.1. NCBI lineage: Eukaryota > Viridiplantae > Streptophyta > Pinopsida > Cupressales > Cupressaceae > Thuja > Thuja plicata. The sequence continues at coordinate 1,940,769 of MU223845.1, forward strand.
AAAAATATAGACGTCCACACCTAGAACACCACCACAGAATGGTATTGCTGAAAGAAGAAATAGATCTATCATGGACTATGCCAGAACACTAATGATGGAGAAAAATGTTGCACAAAAATATGGGAGAGAAGCTGTAAGTACAGTAGTCTATACCCTGAATAGATTACAAGTCAAGAAAGGTAATAATGCTACACCTTATGAGCTATGGTGAGGATGTGCACCTAATGTAATATATTTCAAAGTTTTTGGAAGCAAATGTTTCATACTGAAGGATAACATAAATGGAAAACTTGATGCTGAAGGTGAGGAAGGCATATTTATTGGTGATTCAACTAAAATTAAAGCATATAAGTGTTTGAATTCTAACACTAAAAAAATTATGGAAAGTGAAAATAATAGAATTGATGAATATGCAGAAAGAAATGAAGCAGAAAGCACACAGGAACCTGAAAGTTACAAATCATTTGTCTATCTAGATGAGGAAGATTCTAATGTATTACCTGAACTTGAGAATGAGGTTGTCGAGCAATAGCTAGCACCTGCCGAGTCATAGAATGAGGTTGCCAGACAATAGGAGGTCATTGCCGAGCTATCTGATGAAGATTCTGAGACACAGAATCAACTTGAATTGAATGAGAACAATGAATCTAAAGCAAAGAAAAAACCTACTCTATAAAAGTATGTGAGAAGGCACCACAAACCTGATCAAATCATAGGATCAAAGGATTCTAAGTTATGACAAGAAGTAATTTGAGAGACGGTACATGCTTGTTATGTGATTTTGAGCCTAAAATAGTAAAATATGCCTTAGAAAATGAAGACTAGATACAAGCCATGAATGAAGAGATTGAACAGATTGAGAAGAATAAGACTTGGACACTTGTACCTAGGCCGAATGACAAAAATGTAATTGGTACTAAGTGGGTATTCATAAATAAGTTGAATGAACATGGAGAAGTAACAAGGAATAAAGCTAGACTAGTATGCAAGGGTTATACACAAGAGGAATGAATTGATTATGGAGAAACATTTTCCCTAGTTGCAAGATTAGGAGTCAGAACCTTACTTGCATATGTAGCCTACAAAGGTTTTAAATTTTATCAGATGGATGTAAAGTTAGCATTTCTAAATGGAATATTAGAAGAAGTGTACATTGAACAAGCTGATGGATTTGTTGAACCAAGAAAGAGGAACATGGTTTGCAGATTACACAAGGCACTATATGGACTGAAGAAAGCACCAAGAGCATGGTATGAGAGATTGCACAATTATTTGATAAAGATTGGATTTGCAAGAACCAATGACA
>MU223845.1:1942174-1955909 GCA_018584345.1 Thuja plicata
CAACCACAAACAACTTCATAAAAACATAAGGAATTTTACATTCAACACCCTTTTCCCAAAGCTTACACAAAGGATCTTTCAAGATCCAACTTGGGGTGAAGTGGACCAAGTACCCAAGGGAGAAAACTATACCAAAACATAATATTTCCAGCCTTCTCATGGCTGTCCAAAAATTTATTTTTTACACAATTTCATCCCAAAGTAATATACCCTTATGACCCCCAATGAAGTACAAACAAGGGAGGTTACATGGAGCCCATACTCCATGCTTTTCCCCTCTCCTCCTTGAGGAGAGAATCTACACCATGGGCTGTCAAACTCTGGTATCAGCCAACAATGTCATTACATACACAGAACTGATCAGGCATACACAGAACTGATCAGGCAACAATGTCATTACAGCAGTTTATTTTTGATATAGTGCACATCAACAATCAGAGGTTTGTAGCCTTCATCTTATTGGGCAGTGAGCCATACACCCCTAACAAGGTTATTGTAAAAGACTCCTAACAGGGTCAAACCTTTAACCAAGTCATTGTACTTAATTTGTAAAGACTGCTTCTTCTAATAGGGCAAAGGAACTTTAACAGGTTCATTATACCTAGTATAATATTTGTGGGTACTAATCCCCACCAAATTTTTCCTCTGATCAAGGTTCTCCGTAATCATATCATTTGTTATGTGTTCTTATTTTATGTTTCTTTGGATGCACATTTGATATATGTTTAATTGGCTTAAATATAATTAATAGATAAACACTGATTCACCCCGCCCCCCCTCTCAGTGTTTCTAACACTTTATTAGCTTAAATGTTTGTTGATGACATTATATTTGGAGGACAAGATGTGTTATGCCAAACATTTGCAAAAGAGATGAAAACTAAATTTGAGATGTCTATGTTTGGTGAGATTAAATTCTTTGTTGGCCTACAAATATATCAAATGAAGAATGGTATCTATATTACTCAATCAAAATATTTCAAGGAGATACTAAAAACTTTTGGAATGGAAGAATCAAAACCAGTGAGTACACCCATGGCTACTGGATAGAAGTTGACAAAAAATGATGATACAAAAGAAGTGAATCAAACCCTTTACATGTCAATGATTGGAAAGTTGCAATATGTTGTGCACAACAGACTTGATATTACCCTGGCTATTCAAATTGTTGCAATATTTTCTGCCAATCCCAAGGAAACTCATATGATGACAGTAAAAATAATTCTGAGATATTTGAAAGGAACAAATGAATATCATCTGTATTACAAAGAGAATGATAAGTTTGAGCTTAGATTTTACACTGACTCTGATTGGGATAGAAATGTGGATGACAAGAAAAGAATCACAGGTGGCGCATTTCTTCTAGGAAAGAGATTGGTTACATGGACAAGCAAGAAATAGAATTGCACCTCACAATCTATAGCTGAAGCCAAGTATGTGGTAGTAGCAATTAACTGCTCTAATATTGTGTGGTTGTGTAAGACTAGAAAAGGGGTTAGAAATCATATCTAGGTAACCACAAACCCTAAACAACATGCTACCCTAACTAATCTAACATTAAAACCATTTGAAACAAGAGTTGAAATATATGCAAGATAACATAATAAAACTCCCTTCAAATGTAGTTCTAATGGTTTCCTTTCTTCTCCATAGAGGTTGATATGTTTCTCTTTGACAAACACAATTGCACAAAGAACCTAAAAGCTTGGATTGATAATGAGAATTACTAGGAGATAGTGGTTCAACCTTGAATGATAGAAATGCATCCCTTTTATAGAAAATGAGATATAATTTGGTGAGATTGCACAAAATCCTTGCATAAATGCATATTTTGGTTGGTGAGATGCTTGGAAGCATGAAATGGGGGAGAGATATTGAGGAGATATTAGAGGATATTGGAGATATTGAGGAAGCACCTTAATAGGGATGTGAATCCTCAATTAAGGGATATAGGAATTAGGTGAGATTAGGAGGATATTAATTCAATTAATAAATCAATATTCCTCACAAATCCAAATTAGATTTATGAAATTTTAAAAATCTCATAAATTGAAATTAGCTAATTAATTAATAAAAATTAAATAATTATTGGAGACTTAGGGAAATGGAGAATAAATAAAGTTTGTTTATTTCATCAATTAGAACTTAGGATAAACTATGGATTATTCATCTAAAGAGGGAAATTAGTGGGTTATAGGTCACATTGAAGGTGTTGATGTTGAATTGAAAGAATTTTGATAATGTTGATAAAGATTAGGGTTAATTCTGAGGGTTCCAGAATAGTTTAGGAAATCACGAGGCATTGATGATATTTGACAATGTGCCTAGATAATGATGATTGGAAATGATTGAAAAGTGCCAATGAATTTTGATGGCCTCATAAGATTGAAATGGGGAAACATCGATGGTCTTTGACAATGTTCCTGAAATGATAATCAGAAATAGTATTGACAATAATGAACAACACTATTGAATTGAAATTGATAGATTGATAGTGATAACACTAATGATCTTTGACAGTGTTATCAAATGGCTGATTAAGGGGATACGAAGCATCGATGATCTCATAAAATGCTCCTAAAATGATGATAAGATTGATCAAATTGAAATAGGGTTTTGATCAATTGGTTTGAAATTAGGTTAATTAGGTATCGGTGATCTTAGACAATGCCCCAGAATGGTTAGAATGAGTCTAGACAATTCTACAAGTGATTAGGAATAGAATAGGATAGATTTGAACTAATTTAGGAAGGTTTGGAATATTTTAGGATCAAATAGGATCAGTTTAGGAAGGTTTGTAATGGTTTAGGATCAAATAGGATTGGTTTAGGAAGGTTTGGAAATGATTTGGAAAATGATCGATTTGATAGAGAAAGTAGAATTGTTAGTAAATAACTGAACAATTTCGCAATATTCAATCATTGATGAAAGACACAATGTCACCATATAATAAAGATCATATGTTCCACATAGAGGAATAATTAGGTCGCAAAACAACATTTTGATTGTAATGCTAAAAATGTTAACACACGTAGACCAGCAGGCTCGAACCATTTTTAGGTGTCTACATTTTTCCCTCTTTGATACAATGTGATTATGAGAATTGTGTCAAAGAATCCTAAAGAAAATAATATTAAAACATGCCCCAGTGATAGTAGGATACATAGGTTCCCCCTCGAGAAATCGTCTGCAAAAATGCAAGTGATAGGTCGATTTGTCAACAATGCCAAGATGAATCCACAACAATGATTGGATCAAAAATCAGAGGTCAAACGCAAAATTTATGGGGTTCAGAGTGCCAAAAGCATTGCGACCAATACAAAATGTAGGGGTTACATGTCCATCTAGGCAACCAAGAGGCTATAAAAGGGCTTGAAAGGGGTTTTGGAGCTCATTTTCACTCTCATTCAGAAGAATTTAGCTCTAGAGCAAGGAAGATGGATCAATTGCCAATGGAGAATTAGCGTAGAGAATGAGTTTGTAGCTTTCGACAACTGGCTGATGTAGGACCTGAGGTGAGTACATCTGGTACTCTTAGTGGTTTCTTGCTTTGCACACATTTTTAGGTAGTTTTGGGGGTCAAAATGGGGTCAAACAAGGCTTGCAGGGGCTCACATGTGCCACCTGTGTAGGTCATGTGCCCACATGCATAGGTCATGTGCCCACCTACACAGTAAGTGTAGGTGGGAGGTCATTCTACATAGGTAGTAAGAGATCCTGCGTAGGTGGTTAGAAGGGCCTCAAAATAGGGTCTAAGGGTTCCTAAACCACCCTAAACTTCCCTAAACTGGTCAAAACCCTAGGACAAGGTATAAATTAGGTCAAACTAGGTCCAAAAAAGTCCTAGGTCAGTCAACAAGAAACAAAAAGTTGACCAAAGTTGCATGGTGACCGAAGGAGGAGCTGCCAATTCCATAGACATGAGAGAGCAGACCAGCGTGCTTAGATATATGTCACAGGTTGAGTGGACATGAGAGGTAGATCTTGGCCTCTCTATGATTGTACTATATCATGTACATGCCCGAGATTAGGGAAAACTAGGGGTTGATCACAATGTTAGCCGAGCGATGGCACTCGAAGACTATTTCTTTCCATCTGCTGGGAGGGGAGGCGACTGTTGTAACATGCCAAAATTGGCACCTTACAATTCTAATCAATTTTGGTGCATTTTCTCATCATCAAAGTCCTATTGTACTCGAAAAATTCTCCTTCCTAATTGTCTTTAATTGACTTAGTCTCAAATACAGAAAACCTGAATTTGCATAAATCTTACACCAAATTCAATTCCTAAATTTTCAAGATTTATTAGCTAAAAATCCCCATGATTAATTAATTTAATTCTAAAGTACTAAGTGCTTTTAAATTAAATTAACTCCACCCCTTTAGCTAATACACATCAAGGGAATTAAAAAATTATTTGGTTATTTGAATGAATTATCCTCACTTGAATTTAATAATTAATATGAAAAGCCACCCATGTGGCAATAATTCATTCATTTAAATAAATAATTCCTTCAATTTTGTCTCATCATCCTCCATGGAGGTGAAGATTCAGCCGTTTCTTTCTAAGAAACTCTTCATCCTCTCTTCAGGCTTTTCTATATTATGGACCTTCTTTCCTTCATTTGATAGGGCAATTTTAGAGTATCAAAACTATAGCGAATTCTTGTCTCAATTCTTCCACATTTCCAAATTTTTAATGCATAATTAGTGTAATTTCATGTATTTTAATGGTATTCTTCATTGCAATTTAGTTTTTTTACTATATAGTAGCTTAATTATGTTATTTCTTTCAAGTTTCTTAGTTTAAAATCTGCATCTCCGTTTCTAGATTATAATTGCATCTTTCATATAGAATAGCTTCATTTCAATTTTCAATGCTTTCAAATCCTGCATTTTAGCAATGGTCTATGGTTGTTGGCTCTTGTTCTGAGAGTAATTAAACACCCCATCTAAATAGGAGGCAATAGGTCGATTCAATCAATATTGTAGAATGAGCAATTCATGTTCATCTTCACAAATTTAATGATTGAGCAATGACTATGTTGTGTTGTGCCTGATTTAGAGGTCAACATTCAGACACATACATTTTGGCACCCACTGTGGTGCGGGATATTCAATTCCTAGCCTCATATTATATATTTATTATCGATTCTATTTTATGTCATTTTTTAGATTCACTCTAAGTCAAATATGACTCCACCATTGCGTTTGGAATGTTGTTTCAGTTTAAAAAAACTACAAATACACCTATACTCACCCAAAATTGAATCTGTGGCATCAAACATTTTCCCAAGCAGGTCGTATGGCTCTGCAGTGAAGTTTCACGAGAAATTTCCCACATATCCGCGTGAAGTTTTTTACTTTCTCACACCGGTTGTTGTAATTCCTTGCGCAAAGCCTTGTACTTCCTCGTGTGAGACTTGATGACAGTCTTTGGATTTTCACTATTTTTGCAATTACTGTTACTATTTTCTTGATTATTTTCACATGCTTCTATTTTTATCTCACTGATTTCTCTGACAGCATAACAGTGGGCTGCAGGTCGCTTGACAAAGACATAAACTTGCTAATAGTTTGCTTTCAGGATGGTTGTTGAAGATCATTTTAAAAAACATTGTGCTTGTTTATTGCTTTCATCACATAGTATAACTAGGGCCTTGTTAAAATTTCTTGGGAATCTTGATAGCAAAATAGGGGAATAGGCTCTGTTGGAAACACTAATAGGGGGGGATGAATCAGTGTTTAGCTAATTATTCAAATTCAAAAACTTAAACATAAATCAAATATACATCCAATGAAGCTTAACACAATAACACATAACACTTGATATGATTACAAGGAAACCTTGATTAGAGGAAAAACCCAGTGGGAATTAGTACCCACAAATATTGTACTAGTATAATGACCCTGTTAAAGTTCCTTTTTCCCTGTTAGAAGCAGTCTTTACAATGCGAGTACAATGACCTAGTTAAGGGTCTGACCTTATTAAGAGTCTTTTATAAATAAACCTATTAGGGGTGAGGACTCACTGTCTAAGAGCTCACTGATCAAAGAGAAAGAAGGCTACAACTTCCTGAGAATAGATATGCACTATATCCAAAAGTGAACTATTGCATGTGACACAGATGTCTGATCAGTTCCAGTTATGTGCTTATGCTCTTAAGCTCTTTAAGGGCTCTATCTCATACTAATATCTTCATACTGCTCTGCTATACATCTTCTTTGACTATTTTGATGACACTTCAAATGTATCTTTGCATTACATATATATATCTTTATGCCTAAATAGATGCGACTATAAACAAGACCTTAGTCAGCCCAAAAACATAATACACAATGCTTCCAAACAAATTGGCTTAAACATTTTTACAACAATGTTTAATACATGATTAAAAACTTATTACAATAAGCGCTTAGCCTTTACATAAAAAAAGATTATACACTAATCAAAATCATGAAGTCGGCCTCATACTCTATATTCTAAACTTCTAGTGTACTTGTTCTTTCTGTAACTTTTCCATATTTTCATTTCATACCATGCATGTAGAAGGTAAGCATAACAAGATACCATAGAGCTTAATTCTGAATGTGCATATCCTGATGTAGTCATACGCACATGTGTTGATGCCTTGATTGACTGCAAGTCATTGTTCTGTTCTGTCTTCTACACTTAGTCAATTTTCACTGCATAGTTTACTTATCAAAACTTCATATGACTTTGTTGCCATAATGAAAACACAAAATAAGCCATATACTCCCTAGGAGTCAACTTGCCAACAATCTCCCCCTTTTTCATTAATGGAAACAAAGGAATGTGGCCAAGTTACTCAAAATTGACTAACACAAAAATAGTATATCATTATACTTTATAATATATACTACTCCCCATATATACACATATTCCTTGTATATTACTCCCCCTTTGAAATTAATGACAAAGGTGTCAAAATTTTAAGTCTCTAGAGACTTACTCCATATATACATCTGGATATACAACCTGAAGATTCTTTATCTCTTGCTACCAGAATGCCTTCATTGCATCAACTGTCTGGAGATGGGCGCATAGAGCATAAGTGAGCTTCTCTATTTTTATCAGGTCCATGAAGGGACCTTGATCATATGTGACAATAGTGGCATCAATCTATTTGATGTTCTCATCCAGAACTACCAAGGAGGGTGCAAGTGCATTTCTCAACTAAGTCTGTCGGGTCCTTATCTTATTGATCTCCATTTTAGCTTTTTCTATATTCTCAAGCTAACCTTAATAGATACTATTGTAGATGTTCATGTCTTGCGTGGATGTCTTGACTGATTTCCTAATACTATCAACCAAGATATCTACCTCCTCTATCTTCTTTATATGTTCAGAGGTGAATTTCACCTTGTCCATGCAGTTGGCTATTACATTTCTGCCTTTAGCTTCCAACTCTTTCAACATAGACTAACCAATCTTCAATGACTTTAAATCTAAGGAAACATTCTTTACTAGTTCATTCAACCTTTCCTTTTTGTACTCATCTTCTAAAATTATAGTAGCTGAGTCTACTAAGCTTGTAAAATGTGCTTTGAAGCTTGTTAGTATACTATCTACATCATCAACTAACTGGTTTTTTGCTACTTTATTGTCTGCAGGTACTAGGTCATTCAAAATTTTTACTAGTTTCATGAAGAGAGGATTCCTCATAACCTATTTCTCTTTGGCCTTTTCCATGGCTAGGACACTGATTTTGATCAGGTCTTCTTCTCCCCAAGCATCCAGACTTGTTGAGTCAGGAGTTAAACTTGACAACAATGAGGTGGATGGTTGAATGGATGGTGTGAATATGGTATTCTGACTAGTATCCATGCATTCTTTTTTAACTAGGATCTCCATGACTGGTGTCTCATTATTTTGATTATCTTCCTCTTTGTTTAAGTCTGTTGAATCTATGGAGGGAAATTTATCTTGTTGCAAAGATGTATCATCAGTGCATGCCTTCTCTGTCTCTTTCAAGTTTACAAATTATTTTTCAACTTTATCCATATCATTGTTAGAATCGGTCATAGATATCTTGATATCATCAATCACTATAGTATCCCCTTAATATTTTGTTGTATCAGAGGCTATTGAGACTGAGGGTGCTGAAACTTGTGGACCTGTCTTAGGTGCATTCTAAATTACTGGTTCTGCAACCACTTTAGGAAGGACTGGAGTTGCCTTAGTTGTAGGCACCGTTGATGGATACATATGTCTATCCAGAAATACCCGCTCAAATTCTTTATGAGTCTCTTCACCGACCAGATCATACTCCTTGTTCATGATATGAAGAATTCTGGTTTTGGTTCTTAGGTGCGGCTTTACTAAATCCAACAAAATGACTTTCTCATCATGCGAGTACACCGAGAGAAGACTATCTAATGTTTCTTCTCTTATCCTCATATCCTCTTCAATTGCTTGCCTCTTTAACATATCAATTATATTCCATACCTTGTCTGGTATGATAGTCTTGAGTTCCAATATAGTACTTTTGAATTTAATCATGTGAGAGATGATCATAGAATGAATCTCTGAATTGTCTATCTCTTGATATTTGTCATATACATTCTTGAGAGACTATAGTCTTCCTTCATTGACAATTATTTTCCTTAAGACATTGAGACTAGGTCTGAAACCTACCTCAAGAGGAGCTTGTGTGTTCTTTACCTTGCTCCTTGTAGTTCTTGAAGATGGATGACTAGTGGGTACTTGCTTCCTTCCTCTAGACTTATTGCTAGGTACTTATGGTGGAGATGTATCCAAATCAATGGTTTTTGATGACACAGATGTATCTTCATTTGATTTCTTCTTCTTCTTCTTGGGAATATCATCAATCTTTTCTATTTTTACTTCTGTGGGAATCTTCTCAAGTTCCTTGGCTATCTTAGCTTCTCTAGCTTTGTCAAGATCTTCTTGTGTAACACCATGACCTTTTAGGATATTTGAGGTAATCCTAGATGCCTTCCTTTTGTTCTCGGCACTGTATAAGATAGAATAAACTTGATTTGTCTTTTCTCTGTAAGTGCCCCATCTAGGTTCATTGGGATCCTTGGGCACAAATAAGAGGACTTGTGCATAAACTTCCAAAACATGTTCTTTGACTTCATAACCAAGAGGGTGAATCCATTTTGTCCTAGGCTCAACTGCCTCCATGCAAGTACAGTCAGTCTCCACCATTAAGCATATGGTATCTTTGTACTTCTAAACTATTTTCTGAGGTATCTTGAACCTATTTTTCATCTTGATTCTAAATGTCTTGATGTCCATGTCCATAGAATCCTTCACACTACTCTCTGGTGTGGATTTTAGTGAAATCTATGACATAGTGGGTTTTCTTTTGTCTAGGTAGAGATTTGCAACCTTTCCTACTATGTGGAAGTAGAGATATATGATCAGTGAGCCAAACCTGAATATCTTGCTCTTGTCATGATTAATAGTTTGGATGTTTTCAATCAATTGAGTGTGAAATATCTCACATAGGTTGTACTGAGTATTGTCATTCACCATTTTTATTGCTTCTAAGACAGTAGCTACAGATACACTATTTAGTCTGCTTGCGTGCTGGAATTTATAACCTAGTATCATGGTAACTAGTTTTATGGTATCTTCCTTGATGGGATCAACTGTCATACCGCGCCTATCACTCCTGGATAAGCATGCTTGCTCAACTTGTTTCTTAACATCTTTACGAGTTGGAAGAACTAGTCCAGTCTTGGGAAGTCCATTCATCTCATGAATTAGATCTCCAGTGATGCAAACAAGATCCTCACCTATCTAGTATAGATCATCATGTATCCTGCTCAGTAATATCTTCACCCATTCTGGCTCATAGAACTCGTGCGCATTGGAATACTCAAAGATAGGGTTATCTGTGAGTTGCGTGTATTCATCCTTGAGTGTATAATCTAGTTTTATCATAGAACCCATGAGAGATGCAATGTTGTTGTCTCCAACTATTTATTTCTTGCAATAAACATATGCATAGATGTTTTCTACATGTACGACTCCTAGCGGAGTCCTAGAGAATGCTCCTTCAACATCATCCAGTATGGACTTGAATGGATGCTTCTTAAAAACAAATCTCTTCCTCTCAGCAATGTCAAATACAATAGGGATTGACATACTTACTTGTAATTAGGTTAAGTAGGGTTTCACGATGATTCTGAAATGATGCAACTGCTAGGTTTCCATTCCAAATGTAATCTATTCACAAACCAACTAATCCTTCAAGCTGTACTTCTTTGATGCTTGATTCCTATCTGCTTTCTGAATGCTTCAATCTCAAATGCAAAGTGAAGCTATTTTAAGATATTTTCCCAATTTATATAAAGATCAGTTGCAATTAATGCTCGTTGCCGTAAAGCAGTTTATAGAGAGAATTTCAAACTTTGTTCTGAACAAAGTAAAGGCAATGCATGAATGCATACAACCTTATTTCATGATCACATGCATGAATCCATAGGTGCATACTCAGAAGTGAGTATACCAGCCATGCAGGGGTTCAAAGCTAGAATAGCTCCCCCTAAGACCATCAGGGTCAACTATTCAGAAGTAGAAGGTGCATCCACTAAGGATGCATCTTCTACCATGTTCTCTTCTTTTTCCTTCTTTACTTCAACCCATATTTTATCTGAGTTAGCTTTGGCTTCCACAAACTTGAATTCTCCTAATTATTCAAACAAAGACTTCTTGGGATTCTCTTGTCCTTTTGTTCTTGATCTGCAAAACCTTGAGCTATGTCCATCTTTCCCACATGAGTGACAAATGATAGGAGGTCTGAGGTTGTTATTCATCATTCTGCATTGCTTGGTTGTGTGTCCATTGTAGTTACATATCTGACATGTAATGTTCTGCAATTTTCTTTGAGGTTGATTTCTCTGATTGAATTGAGTTTGATTCATTTGGTTCAGTTGTGGTTGATTTCTTTGATTTGTTCTGCAATGAATAGCCCTATGACCAAACTTATTACAGGAGTAGCAGTAACCATTGAAGGTTCTTACATTCTTAAAATCTCTTGCCAAGTGTCCATTCTTGTTATAGGCTTAGCAAGTACAATTGACTACCTTGTGCTTGTCTTTTGATGATTCTACTTTGGTCTCTTCATGATTTTCAGTTTTATTTTCTTCTGAAGATTCTGTTAGATATTTATTTCTTTCTTGTAATGAGTTGATCTCAATTTGAGCTAAAATTTATCCCATACCAATGGTGTCACCTTTTAGCTTTTGTGCATAGAGCTGTGATTGAATCAAATTAGAGCTTGTGTGTAGTTATCAATCTTGTCTTTTGCTCCTGATAATTCAGATTCAATTTTGTTCTTGATATTTTCCAATTCCAAGATTTTCATATTGGCTTTCATGAGTTCTTCATACAATTGTTTATTTTCTTTATTATTTTCTTCAATAGCTATTAAGCTATCAGTTAACTGATCATTTAGTTCTTCTATCTTATCTTTCAGAAACATGTTCTCTTCATTCAGTTTCAAATCATTGGTGGAACAATCTTTTAGTTCTTTCCTTAGTTTTTTGATAAGCATTTGTGAGCCATCAAATTTTAGTTTAAGTTATTCATTTTCTTTCTCAGATCTTTCTAGATCTTCAAGGGCTACTTCAAGATTATTTTTCACATGTTTGACTTCTGCTAAATCCATGATCTCCTCAAGTGGTTAAAATTTTCTCTCTGAGGACCAGGCTCTAATACCAATTGTTGGAAACACTCAGAGGGGGGGGGGTGAATCAGTGTTTAGATAATTATTCAAATTCATAAACATAAACATAAATAAAATATACATCCAATGAAGCTTAACACAAGATCACATAACACTTGATATGGTTACGGAGAAACCTTGATTAGAGGAAAACCCTGGTGGGAATTAGTACCCACAAATATTGTACTAGTATAATGAACCTGTTAAAGTTTCTTTGCCCTGTTAGAAGTAGTATGTACAATGCGAGTACAATGACCTAGTTAAGGGTATGACCCTATTAGGAGTCTTTTAAAAACAACCCTATTAGGGGAGAGGACTCATTGTACAAGAGCTCACTGCTCAAAGATAAAGAAGGCTACAACCTCCTGAGAATAGATATGCAGTATATCCAAAAGTGAACTGTTGTATGTGACACATATGTCTGATCAGTTCTAGTTATGTGCTTATTCTCTTAACCTCTTTAAGGGCTCTATATCATATTGATATCTTCATACTACTCTTCTATATATCTTCTCTGACTATTTCGATGACACTTCAAATGTATCTTTGCATTACATATATATATCTATGCCTGAATAGACGCGACTATAAACAAGACCTTAGCCGGCCCAAAAACATAATTTTATAGTCAGAAAATGAAAGAACTTCCATTGTAGATGTGTTAGCCTTTTTATTAAGTGGTTTTGGGTCATGGAAAGTGCCTTAAATGGGTTCCCGATCTTGACATGGCTTCCCCACTATTATGTCCCTCTTTTCACTCCTGTTTAGCCTGAATTCTGCATTCTGAATTGTAGACTGGTGATTCTAGGCTTCAGGGTTAGGGTCAAACTTTTAGGTAAATGTTTACCTTGACCCTAACCTAGGTCATGGTCAGCCTCAACCCTGACCTAGGTCAAGGTTGACCTCGACCTTGACCCCAGGTTCAGATCCCGGGGTCTCACAGTTTTTGGAGGTCGGCCTTTGCAAAAAGTATTTCCCGCTTTCGGGTCGGCTGTTTCGGGTTCCGATGCATTGATTCCTATATTATATTTAATATAGGTCCTCTCCTAGGGTTAAATACTTTAATGGAAATTTAATCCTCCTATGTAGGCCTCCTTAGAATATTGTGCCCTAATTTCATATAAAAGGGAAGCTTTCTCTCTCATTTTCTCTAAGTGAGACTAAGTCCTCTATTGAAGCATTACGAATGACAACTATCATCAATAAAACTATCTTCAAGAGTGATTCAAGAAAGCTAAGGAGAAATATTTCAAAGCAAGCATTCATCCATTCAAGTATCCACTTTCTTGAAGGAGATCCATTGGAGGCCATTGAAGGATTGAATGTACATAGTCCCCTTTTGGTGATCTCTCCATCCACCTTCTTCCAAGCCTATTCCAAATTCAAGAACCCATTCAAGACTTGGTGTTGGAGATCCACAAGAAAGAGATTGAAGACATCCTACCTTTCTACATTCTACATTTTGAAGCATACTTGTGGATTCAAGGATTTGAATCCGCCACAAGGACTTTTTAAGCAAGGTGAATTTATGCATTTACTTTGTCCATTTATAAAATTTCAATTACATATATTTGAGGTTTCCAAAACTAGGTTTTTACCAAGGCAAACCCCTCCCCCACAATAAACAATCCCTTTTTTCTTGTAGGTACAGGTTCAGAACAGTTGATTTGAGACCAGATCTGGATACCCTTTTCGACTTTCTTTCAGATGGTGCAAACAGATTTTCTATCAGACCTATTGTTGGTGCTCAAATAGACAAATTGGATTTCCTGTGGACTTTCCAATCCAATTTTGGGAAACCCAAGTGATTTGGCCAATTAGCAAGTCACAACCAAGGCAAGGTTGGAACTTCTGCAATTCTGGATCTGCAAAACCAACACTGGTAAGCCTATACCTTGACTTATCCTTCAAGTTACAAGGCTTTTTATAGCAGATAAGGAACACTTCAACCTTCTCTCTCAAGTATGGCAAGGAACTTGAAAGAAATCTAACAGAAAGCAATATATCATGAAC
>MU223845.1:1971192-1994691 GCA_018584345.1 Thuja plicata
AAGGAAATATTCAAGAGACCACATAGGTCCACTGAGAAAAGAACCAAATCAAAGAA
Source organism: Thuja plicata (assembly GCA_018584345.1). Classification (NCBI taxonomy): domain Eukaryota; kingdom Viridiplantae; phylum Streptophyta; class Pinopsida; order Cupressales; family Cupressaceae; genus Thuja; species Thuja plicata. Next base: position 1,971,249 of record MU223845.1, read on the forward strand.
AATATGGGTTCCTAAATCCATTATGAAAGAATTACGTTCTAAATCATCTGATACAAATGGAAAATCAAAAGTTATGTGGATTCCCAAGTCTATCTTAAAAGACTTGAACAAAAAGGAAAAGTTAGAATTGGCATCTGAGCTTCCAAAGTCTTCCACTTCATCTCCATCTAAACATCTCCCATCTTCCAACTCCATCTTGGGTTCTCACATACCAAGATCCATATTCACTCATCCATCAATGTCTCAAGCTATTCCATCCACTTTTCCTCCATTTGTCCACTACCCTTCAAGGGGTGTGTCAATGTTGATCATATCACCATACCCTATCCAATATTCTGCACCTACCTCTTATCCATCTATCTCATATCCTTCCATCCCTCTTATCCAATCCACCACATAAATCTTTGGTGACCATCTTCCTTATCCTCCATATCATCTTCTCTACCATCACCCTATCAGCATCTGTGAGCATACTTTTAGCGGCCTTGGCCTATTATAGCATATCTTTCAAAGGAGAACTATCTAAAGATCTAGAAGCTTAAGTTCCTCCATAAAATCAAAAAGACGAAAAAAAAAAAAAAAAGTGCCTTGGAGAAAATCTGGTAAACAGGCACCTTGGTAGCAAAAGTAAAGATAAATCAATTCATCCTATGGTGAAAACCACTTCTTGTGGCACCTTGGATAAATACCATGATGAAAACCTGGAAAACAAGCATCATGCATAATTCCTCCTACTTGCACTCTTCACTTGGGGGCAAGTTCCTTCCATGTCATATTCTCCCATCATATCTTACATCTAGCTAGCTCATGAACACCCATGTTCCTTCTGCTGATCTTGACAAGGTTGATCCTATCCATGAGCATCATGTATCCTGACATTCATGATCCCTTCCATCAGCATATTTACTTTCTCGTATGCATGATACCCTATCGTGACCTTTCTTATCCCAAGCTTATCCTTCATATCTTTGTGCATTCTTATCATAATCCCAAACATGCACTTATACCTCCATCAACCTTTATCCTGATCATAGCTATATCCTATCCTATCTAATTGACCCCTTGGTCTTGATCAAAATTGAAAAACAAGTTCTCAGAGGTCTCTTGACATGTCCACTCTTTTGGACCACATACTTTTCATGACATCAGGTCATTACCCTAAATGCTATACAACATCACTCCATGAGCCTACATTGATATATTGTTGTTTCCCTAGCTTGGGTAATCTTGCAGAGAGTGTCCTTGAGGGTTGCATTCACCCTCTTCATCCATCATTGGCTATTCATCTCATACATTATCTTTCTAATCCATCTGCAATGTCCTACACCTTGCTAGACATTGGGGCAAATTCAAGAACAAGGATCTAACATATTTATGCACTAAGTCCAGAATTATTCAGCACTGGTCTTCTATCTATTATCCCCAGGGTAATGGGTAGGCGAAAGCTTCAAATAAGACTATTCTCAAGATCTTACACTGCACAGTACACAAATCTGGACGAGACTAGCATCTCCAGATTAATCTGGCTTTATGAGCTTACTGCACCAGTATACGGACACCAATAGGGGCCATGCCCTTTGCTCTAGTTTATGGTGTAGATGCGGTGCTTCCTATTGAGGTTGAGATTCCTACCTTGCGAGTCTCTCTGAAGGGCCTCATTACTGATGATGATATCAGAATATCTTGGCTTCAAGAGCTTGAATTACTGGATGAACATTAGAAAGTGGCATTCGATCATCTCCGAGCATATCAGAAGAGAATATCTAAAAGCTACAACAAGAAGGTCAGACCAAGGAAATTCTAAATGGGTGATCTCGTCCTAAGAGAGAACCCCAAGAATCAACAGCAGTGGGTCCAGAAAGGAAAATTTGAACCAAACTGGCTTGGCCCATATGTTATCACTGTAGTATTTGGGTCTGGCGCTTACTAGCTCTCTACCATAGAGGGGGAGCAGCTCAAAGAGCCTATCAACGCTCTTCATCTAAAGAAGTTCTATATTTAAGATGTCTTCTAAATGCTCATGTACATACTCTATTCTGAGAAAATCCTAAAAATTGCAAAATGTCCTGAAAAAATGATCATCTTAGTGAAAACCTGGCAAATAGGCACTTTGATGCATCTATTATCCTAGTGAAAACCTGGTAAACAAACACCTTGATAATACCAAAAAAAATTTAAAAAAATTGAATAAAATGAAAGAAAAAAAAGAGAAAAATGTGTCATTGATGAAAACCTGGTAAAAAGGCGTCATGGTAGCAAAAATAGAATTTATGCAAAGATGGTGAAAAAGTGGTAAACAAGTGCCTCTTGTTCTGCAATGCTCTATCTATCACAGAATCCTTTGGCTGTCTTGCAGTTTTCTCTCCTGCTTTCCTACTTTAGTCTACTTTCCTTCTTTATTTTTCTCACTCATGCATTCTCTCTGGAAATTTTTAGATTTTTCTTGACTTAACATGGATTGAAACTGGTCACACTTGGGGGCATCTTCATAGTCTACGGGGCATTGTCCTATCTTTTGGAGTCTCTCTCCTCTTTACATCAGTCACCAATGGTTCTCACTGATTCTTCCTGCTGATTCTTAGATCTCACATCGATCTTTATGCTTGAGAATCTCTCCCACATCAATCACCAGTGGTTCTCATTGTGTCTTCCTACTTTCGCTATACTACTGAGATTTATCACTCTCTGTCTGCATATTTGACATTAATCCACTTTGGGTCTTTTCAAGATCCCACCTGACTTGACCCGACCCCAGTGTCATAGCTTGGGGGCAATCCACTCAGATTGGTCTTCTCTATATGAGTCAAGTCATTCATCAATGTTCATTACTTGGGGGCATGGCTTCCCACTTTGATTGCATCTTTAGTTTACACTCGAGTCAGTAATCTTGTTAGTTCTAAAGGACGACTATCTACTGGTACAAACTGGTGTTTCTCAAAACCCCAATCAAACAATGTTATTCAACACTATCTTTGGACACATCTATGTTTTTCAACACACATTGGATATCACAATGTAAACATCTATCGATAACAATCAAACACAATGCACTCACAAGCACAATGGCCTTTTTCAACACCCTAAACACATACACATTCGTAAAATTTGAAACATGCTGAGCTATGATTGAATCTTTCTTTGTATGATGTCTATCATCATGGTTTTCATTGATATTTTCTTTTGTCTACTGCTTGTTGGTGTAGTCCCAATGATTCAAAAATGTCAAATATACATGGTGTATGTGATAAGAGCTCCTGCACTAAGGTGGAAAAGCCTCACATCCCTTGATCATGTTTATTTGTATGCCATGGTGAGGTGGGTACTATCTCCTTGACTGTTATTGCTTTGTTTGTGGTGGTGCCTGTGGAGCGGCCCATGCCCTAGCATACTCTGAAAATGGCAGAACTTGGTTCGCTACCTCGAGAATTGTGATTGTGTATGCAGCATAATAATAGGCTGACTAAGTAGCCTCATATCTCACCTCTGCATGTGCTCTAGCCAATGCTTCTTGTAAACCTCAGATCTCTTGATCCCGCTCAACCACTCGGGTCTCCTAGATGACCACCTGTGTATGGTAATCATCTCACTCCCTCTATACTTGCCCCACTCTCTCCCAGCTCTTCTTGAGAGCCTCCTATACCTACACCAGCTATCCTCCTACCTGTGTATCAGCCATAACAGTATCATCCCCCTGCTCAGCTGTATCACCTGTCCTTTTCTCAGTGGATCAATCCTGGGTACCACTACTCCCTGCACCTGTGTCTGATCCCATCCATCTAGGAAGAAGGAGACTCATCTTAGTCCTCAGCCATAGTACTCTCTACTAAGGTGGTACCTCCTGTGGTGGTACCTACTATGGTGGTGGCTGTTATGCCTACTATGGTGGCAACTGTGGTACCTACTATTGTGGTGGCGGCTGTACCACCTACTGCACCTATGGGCCCATGCCAACAAGATGTATAAATATTCAAAAAGGGTGATCTAAAATATGATCCCTGTATGCATGTGTCATCCCTACATTTGTCACCCCTACTAAATAATCCCACCTAGCTAGTGGTACCTATGCATCTATCATACTTCTCCCCTAGTCTAGCTGACACTGCAAGCCCTTCTTTGTCTCATCGATGAATCAGGCATAGGTACAGTACTCCTGAGAGATGTCACGCGGTCTCCCAAATTGTTATAGGATCTATATCAGTAGGAAGCACTCAATGACGTTTATAGTGTGCCTGATCAAAGGATGCGAGTAGAACATATGCGGTAGCTCATGTCGTGCATCATCCCAAACCTTTGTGGCTATCCATGACCTCCATATAACTATTGCCATATCATCTAGCTGCACCTGCCACTGATATGTCTTACCCAACGCTGGATGAGTCATAGGACCTGCATACCTATAAATATATGGCTCTAAGGGCTGGTGAGTATCATGGAAACTAGCTGACATAAGGGAAGGTTCTCCCAGGCCCAAATTTGTAAAACCATGACTCCTGCCGCCAAGGTCCATGCACCCTGATACACGATCTCATGCATCTTGTGGTACATATGTGTGAGCATGCACTCACCCCATCTAAATCTCACTACTAGGCCAGCTAGTATCCGCTGCAGCATGACTCCCCACTCGCACTCCAATCTATGTTGACCCCTATTTGGTACCAGGTGGCAACTCAAGAACATCACCAAGACAACTGCTAATGTGTGATCTGCACCGTACCTGCTCAACAAATCCTCCCAAGAAATGGCTCGACCCATCACCAGATCATCCTGGAAGATCTCTCTCAATGCAAGTGTGCCTGCCCTTGGCTGGGTATCATACTCCATGCGAACCCCGTGGAATGGTACTCTCAGGATCCTATATATATCCTTAGGGGTGATTGTCATCTCCCCTTGTGGCAAATGGAAAGTTTTCATCTCCAAATGGAAATGCTCGACAAGTGCACCCAATAGACCGTGATTTACCCTAATCTCAGGTACATCATGAAGATATGATAGTCCTAGCCCATCAAGATGGGCACCATCAGCATCTGTCATTCTCCATAGAAGCTCACCCATGATAGGATGATGAGACCAGAATGCAACATCGGGGAATTCAACCTGCAAAGCAAGCAACGACATTTGATCAGTATCTCAACATGATGGTTTTTCAAAGAAATGACAACAAATGCAGTTACGGATCTATCCTAAACATAGTTCTAGGGCATTCTAATTGGCTGACTCTATGACATAATGGATGACAACTTTCTAGACTCCAAGTGGTTACCATGCTAGGAAACTCTTTTCCCGCGTGAGATTTCTATTTCACGTGAGATAGGATCTCTCTTCACGCGAGATTCCATCACTAGTGATGAAATCTCATGTGGCATCGTCGTGCACCTCATGCGAGATCGCGAAGGGACCCCGTGCAAGGAATCCAATTTTTTCACATGAGGGGCGACCTTAACTAGCACGAGGAAACTATTCCCTTGCACGAGACTTGACATGATCAGACTTAAAGCTATAAAAATATGCTAAAAAGATCTACAAATCGATAGAAATTTTGAAATGCAAGATGGTTTTTCGATTACTTACAGGTGCATCATACTCTGGTGGCCGGTTGTGTTGTCGAGAGTGCTTGAATTGATGTGTACACATGGGAATGCTATCAATATCAACTTGATCTCTCACCATCTCTAAAGTCAAAAGTGAATAATGATTTGAAAATGACCCCTTTGGGCATCATATAGCTTTTGACCTAATTTTCAAAAGTGCTTCATTTTTTGTGAAGATTGCACCCTTGGCTAAATTGACCATTCTGAATCCATTTTTGTGATCAAAATCAAAATTTTACACTCCTAAGTAGCTCAAAATCATGTTTTAAAATTTTGTGACCAACGCAATCAGATGCTTGTGCAGTCAACTTTTTGACATCGCTTTCTTGTCAGAATCATCTCTCGTCATGATTTTCTTAGCTTCTGTAATCTTTTCATCAAAGTCAACTCTAGTCAATTCTAGTCAAATCTAGTCATTAGGACCTCCCGATCACTCTAAATCAATTCTTCCTTCTCTTGATCTATCTCTAATTTTCTCTGGATCTTTGATCTTACTTCTATCTGCAGTCTTTTTCTGTCAATCATCTTTTTGTTGTGTCATCTTTCAATTTCACTCCTAAGAGGGTAGGATGATTGCATCATTGAATATTTTTGAATCAGTCTGATCTGAATCAAAAGACCCCATTTCTAGGGGCATCTCATCACTTGGGGCATATTCATTATTTTGTACCTTATGTTCAAAATTGGATATTCCATGATCTTGAATCTCTAGGGGCATCTTGATGCCTCGCATCTTGTCATCTACCTTTCTAGGTATCTGAGCAATCTAACTCGGATCTTCAAGGATCAAGCTTCATTTTGGAGATGATTCTTCAAATCCCATTGGGTATTAGGGAAATCTAACCCTAATTCCTAAAATTCATGCTTCATTTTGAAGATGGCTCTCAAAATCTCTTTTTGACCATTATCTAGGCAACCTAACCCAGATCTCGAAAGGCTAACCTTCATATTGGGGCAATATAACCTTGATTCTAGAGATAGTCCTAAATCTTCATCAGCTATCAGTGCGCATTGGGGCAATCTAACCCTGATTCTGATCTTCTCTCAATTGGTATTTGGACCATTGTCTTCACAATCTAACTTAGACTTCAAAAAATCATGCTTCATTCTGAAGATGGTTCTGCTTCTTGATCTGATCGGTGTCTTGGCAACCTAGCCTAGACTCCTGAAATATTCATCTTCACATCAGACTATAATTTGAATCAACGCATTTCTTGCACATCAATTCAAAGAGGGGAAAAATGTAACACCCCAAAATTGGCACCTTACAATTCTAATAAATTTTGGTGCATTTTCTCATCATCGAAGTCCTATTGTACTAGGCAAATTATCCTTCCTAATTGTCTTTAATTGACTTAGTCTCAAATGTAGAAAACCTAAATTTGCATAAATCTTACACCAAATTTAATTCCTAAATTTTCAAGATTTATTAGCTAAAAATCCCCATGATTAATTAATTTAATTCTAAAGTCCTAAGTGCTTTTAAATTAAATTAATTCCACCCCTTTAGCTAATACACATCAAGGGAATTATAAAATTATTTGGTTATTTGAATGAATTATCCTTACTTGAATTTAATAATTCAATATGAAAAGCCACCCATGTGGCAATAATTCATTCATTTAATTAAATAATTCCTTCAATCTTGTCTCATCTTCCTCCATGGAGGTGAAGAGTCAGCCGTTTCTTTCCATGAAACTCTTCATCCTCTCTTCAGGATTTTCTATAGTATGGACCTTCTTTCCTTCATTTGAGAGGGCAATTTTAGAGTATCAAAACTATAGCAAATTCTTGTCTTAATTCTTCCACATTTCCAAGTTTTTAATGCATAATTAGTGTAATTTCATGTATTTTAATGGTATTCTTCATTGCAATTTAGTTTGTTTACTATATAGTAGCTTAATTATGTTATTTATTTCAAGTTTCTTAGTTTAAAATCTACATCTCCATTTCTAGATTATAATTGCATCTTTCACATAGAATAGTTTCATTTCAATTTTCAATGCTTTCAAATCCTCCATTTTAGCAATGGTCTATAGTTGTTGGTTCTTGTTCTGAGAGTAATTAAACACCCCATCTAAATAGGAGGCAATAGGTCAATTCAATCGATATTGTGGAATGAGCAATTCATGTTCATCTTCACAAATTCAATGATTGAGCAATGACTATGTTGTGGTGTGCCTGATTTAGAGGTCAACATTCAAATACATACAACGGTGACTCTGGAGGATGTATGGCACATCCTCAGGATTCTGATTCATGGTGAGCTAGTAGAGTAAAATCCTACTATAGGGAGGTTAGCATTGCATTGGCTATTTGAGAGCGACGATGAGGATCTAGACATTTGTGATTATGAGATTAGATGGGAGACAGTGGCTAGGTAGCATGATAGGGTGATTGTTGTTATCTACAGAGTTATTGCATGTTTCTTGGTACCAGATAGATGAGGCCAAAAATTCCCTATTGGATGGGGGAGGGTCCTAGAGCAGATGATCATAGAGGGCATAGTGTTTGCATGGGGGCCATGCATGCTTGTGATGACTTACTATCAGCTCCACCAGTTGGCTTACCAAGGAGGACTATTGATCAGCAGTGGGATCACATTACTGCAGGTGTGGGCCTACGAGCATATAGTTGTCTTCTGGCCTATTGTTGAGAGAGTGGTTTTACTAAATTTTTTGTATGTTTACTGCCATTAAGGGGCACTTGCACATGGCCCACTAGGATACACATTGCATTTCTGTCATGAGATAGATCTATTGAGATATTTCACATGGCATCCATACAAAGATTTCCTTGGATGGGATGATGATGTAGATCACTTTCCTTACTACAAAAATGAGAGGTACCTCATTGGGAGGTTTGTTATGGGTCATACAATGATTGAGATGCAGCTCCAAGAGCAAGTCAGGTGACAATTTGGAGAGATACAAGGAGTGCCGATAGGTACAACACTATTTTCTCAGTTGAGGGATGAGGCTAGGACATGGGGTGCAGAACTTAGGCCTTAGGTGGCCTATGTAGAGTTCTTATAGTTATATCCCAGACCATGCAGAGCAGATGTAGATGTGGCATACACAGGGACCATAGATGAGTATGACAGATGGTTTTCTTAGCACATGCCGATTCCTCTAAAAGATCTGGATGTGGTGATATCAAGAGTGCGAGTGCCCAGAGATGAGAGCACCAATGAGGAGGATGAGGATGAGGGGGTGAGGAGGAGGAGTCAGATGAGGAGGATGGTGATGATGGTGATGATGATGAGAATGATTATAATGATGAGGATGATGATGATGATGATGATGATGATGATGATGAGGACAAGGATCTCGATGATATGCCGATGCAGATAGATGAGGATAGGGATGAGCCACCACAAGGCCCTAATGATCGATTCAAGGATCAGAGATAGCGCATCATAGAGATTATGAGCTAGATAGATAGATTGATATTTGAGAGAGATACATGGTTTGCAGATCATGCCTCATGGACAATCAAGAAATCAACGCTCACAGCACAGATGGACAGGTTGACAACAAAGAGGGACACATTTCTCGCCTCTCAAGATACAGATAGGTTCAAGGCACAGAGAGCCAAGGAGGAGTCATGCCAGTTTATCAGCACCATCAGAGATACAGGTATGCATGACATTGCAGTGTTGTCATCAGATGTCTGGGCAGAGTCACAGTATTGGAAGGACATTTATAGGAGAGATGTACCATGAGAGCAGTGGGGATCGAGTTACAAAGTGTCATCCAGTAGGTCACATTCCCATAGGACATAGAGCAGTGGGGGAGTGTTGGGACTGAGGGAGCTACCTAGATTAGGGCAGACAGGGCATCACACAGGGGGAGCCTCATCTTCCAGACTGGACAGGGATCAGGAGGACCGAGAGAGTAGGGGTTGACAGGAGGTCTCTCTAGAAAAGGGACAATTTTGATAGACATGTGATAGATTGTGAGCCTGTGGGCCTCAGTGTATACAAACATCTTGATTTTTGTACTCTAATACTTTTTGAGACATTGATATATGATATGTAGCTACTTTATGATGCACAAGATGGATGCTTATGTATATGCTTTTCTTTCTTGATATATGATGATGATGATGTATTGCAATGTATTTCCTTTATTACGCAATAAAATTTGTTATCGATGCAATAATGTTTTTGTCTTTTTCTTTTTTCAAATGTATGAATGCAAAATGCAAATGAATGTTTGAAATTTTTCTCATGTATAAATGAATTAATGCAAAAATGCACATGTTTTTGTTTCTTTTTCAGTTTATAAATGCATGTATGCAGGATGCACTTGTTTGATGTACCAGAGTACTAGACCAAGGCGACTGCAAGGACTGACTGAAGAAAGGTTAGCAAAAAGTAGAAATTAGACAAAGAAATGTTAGTAGAAAGATGTTGGCTTTCAAAGTGCAAATTGTGTTAAGAGCTTATTTTTATATTGCAAAGCGAATGCGGCGCATCATGGCACAAAAGCCAGAGTGCAAAGGTCATCCTTTTTGTGTGAGAAAACATGATGCAGACAGAGGATGATCTTCTCCATCCCAAAAGCATGTAGCAAACATGCCCTAGAATTTCATGAGATCATCAAACATGCAGAAAAAAAGATAAAGCAAAAAACAACTGGTCATGAACCATCTCAGCTACTCTCATAAGTTTAGATAATATCATCGAGTAGCATAGGAACATGATCAAAAAGGAAAAAGAAAAAATACTCACTGAAACAATGTTAGCCAACATCCATTCTGATCTTTTGTTACTTGCATTAAATATTCTTTGATAGGTAGCTTAGATTGCAAATTGATTGATTTGGTAACTGGTTGATAGCTTGGATAGATTGATTGATAGCAAAGGTTGAAAGATGTAATGGGTCCAATCAGATTGAATGTTGAGTCACAATGATTGAGATCACATATGATTTTGTTAAGCACATATTGATGATTCTGCCACTAAAGTTGGCAAACATGATGTTTGATTCGCAAAAAGAAGACAAGTATGTATAAATTTATTGCCAATTTTTGAAGAGATTTTGCAATTTTTAGGATTTTTGAGATATTTGGATTTTTTGGATCTTTTTTCAGGATCGTATTTGAATTTTTAGTAATGTTTTCAGGACATTATTTGAATTTTTTTGGAATTTTTGCTTATTTGAATTTTTAGGATTTTTTCAGGACATTATTTGAATTATTTTTTGGAATTTTTTCTTATTTGAATTTTTAGGATTTTTTCAGGTCATTAAGATATTTACAATGTGTTATTTCCAGTCGGATAGCCGAGGAATCCCATGGGTAAACCACATTCAAGGTCTTGCCCCCAGTTCAAATTCAAATTCAGAGATGCTCAATGCCAGGATTTTGCCCCCAGACAACAAAGAGGCTATGTACAGAGGCCAAAAGGATAGATAGACTGGGTATACAAAGGGGAAGACAAAGAAGATCAACCAGTTACAGGCCATAAAGGGGCACTAGGGTCGATGCAAATCAAAATATGTGATCAAGAAAGGATAGTAGGATATCAGGTGGAACCATGATAGACAATGGAGCAACAACTTGCTACGCGTGGTGCCTGTTTGGTAGGTTTTCACCATGCTACTTGCCCTCAACGCCTGTTTGCCAGGTTTTCACTTGTGGACAGGATTTTTCTCTTGATTTCTATTTTTGTGTGACAAGATGCCTGTTTTCCAGTTTTTCATCAAGGTAACCATTTTTTTCTTTTTTTCTTTTTTTTTGCTTTTTCTCTTTTTTTGATTATTTTGATATTTTCTCATAAAAAAATTTCAATTTTTTTGTACTTTTTTCAGGAAATTTTTGCAATTTTTTTGTAATTTTTTCAGAAATCATGCATAATACTTATGGAGGTGCATGTTGTTCAGTGCCTCTGGCAATGGTTCTCCCTCTGGCATTGCAAGCTAATACAGTCTAGACCCATATGATGTTGTGACTATGTATGGGCCATCCCAATTTGGTTAAAATTTTCCATCCTTCTCTCTGTGTGGCTGGGTCTTGTAATTCATCTTGAGAACTAAGTCTCCAATCTCAAAATGGTGAGCTCAGATCTTCTTGTTGTAACTTCATTTTAGACGGTTCTAATAGGCTTGCAAGTGTACCAAGATAGTTTTTTGCTGCTCATCAAGCATCTCGAGCTCATGCAATCTAAAGACTCTATATTATTCATCATCAATAATGCCTTGTAAGGATACTCTCAATGAAGGAATTTCAACCTCAAGGGGTAATATAGCCTCAGTGCTATAGACAAGAGAGTATAGAGTAGCACCAGTGGGGGTGCAGATGTTGGTTCTATAGGCCCACAAAGTTGGGTTGAGTTGTAAGTGCCAATTGCAGTCAGCATCATTGATAGTCTTTTGTAGGATCTTAATGATTATCTTGTTAGATGCTAGAAAATCCATGACAGATTTTGAATTTCTAACATAGCTTGGTACAATCTTTGTTATGGAATGGGCTACCATGGTCAGTAATAATGGCCAGAGGAAATCCATATCAGAAAATGATATAATTCAGGATGAAACTAGAAATTTGCTTGTCGGTGATGTATGTCATGGGGATAGCTTCCACCCATTTTGTAAAATACTCTATGGCTGTGATGATGTACTTATGGCCGTCAGATGATAGGGGTGTGATCTTCCCTACAAGGTCAAATTCCCATTGTGAAAAGGGCCATGGAGAAAGCACTGGTTGTATATCCTGTGCCGGAGCATGAATTAAATTTCCATGAATCTGGAACTTGTAACATTTCTTAGAAAATTTATGAGAATCTTTCTCCATGGTAGGCTAGTAATATCCTTCTCTGACCAGCTTCTTGGCAAGACTCAAAATATTGAAATGTCCACCACAAATACCATCTTAGTCCTCATGTAAGGTAGTGTCAGCCTCTCGCGAATCAAGGCATCTGAGGAGGGTTTGGTCATAGGCTCTCCTATAAATGGTATCACCAATGATGACATAATAGGAGGCTTGATGGACAAGAGCTTGAGGCTTGTTCTAGGATAAGGCAGGGGGTAATATCTAGGTGTGTAGGTAATTGTATACATCTTGATACCAGGGGGACTCGGGACCAACAATGTCACACATGAGCTCGGCTTGCGGAATGTTGAATGTCAGAAGCAATAGCTGCTCAACAATAAATTTGCATCTCTATTCATTGTTCGGCATGTTGATCATAGATGAAATAGTCACCATAGCATCTTCTTGTTTGTTATTCACCCGTGGAAGTTGGCGGAAGTTGATTGTGACAAATTACTCCTTGAGAAAGTCGGCCAACTATTTGTAAGGTACTAGCTTTTCATCCTTAGTTTCATAGTCATCGGTGACCTAGCGAATGACCAATTGAGAATCACCATACACCTTGAGGTGCTGGATTTTCCATTGAATAACAATTTTGAGTGCAATGACCAGTGCTTCATATTCATCTATGTTGTTGGTACATGCAAAGGCGATTCTATAAGATTTGGGTATGATATCTCTTTGCGGGGTGACAAACATGATGCCTGCCCCCAATCCATGCCGAGTGTGTGAGCCATCAAAATAGAGTTGCCACTCATTGGATTCAATGAAGGCTAAAATGGACTCATCTAGAAATTCTGAAAGTAATGGGTGATCATCAGGAACTGGTGCCTCTACGAGCTGATCCGCTATCACCTAGCCTTTTATTTATTTTCTATCTACATACTCTATGTCAAACTCGCTTAAGAGCATGACCCATTTGGCTAGGTGACCCATGAGAGCTGATTTTCCCAAAAGATACTTCAATGGATCAATGTGGGACACGAGCATGGTTTTTTGGTGTAGCATGTAATGTCTTAACTTCTGTGTGGGAAAAACCATAGCAAGACAAGCTCGTTCAATGAGTGAGTAGTTTAGTTCATATCCAACCAAATTTATTATGATGTAATAAATAGCTCTTTCTTATCCTTCTTCATCATTTTGTGCAAGAAGAGCACCCAATGTTGTTTGTGTGGCAGAAATGTACAAGAGAAATGGCTTCCTTGGAATGGGAGGCATCAAGATTGGTGGATGCAATAGATAATCCTTCAGTTGTTGGAATGAGTGCTCACATTTTTCATTCCAATGGAAAGTCACACCCTTATGTAGTATATTTTTAAATGACTAGCATTTATCTGCAAATTGTGCAATAAATCGGTGGATAGATTATAGTTTTCCTTGTAGTCTTCTCAGCTTCCTTAGGGTGTTTGGTGGAGGCACTTCTAAAATGGCTTGAACCTTTTTAGGGTCCACTTGGATACCTCATTGAGAGATGATATAGCCTAGGAGTTTTCTAGAAAAACTCCAAAAACAAGCTTTTTGGGGTTTAAGCAGAGCTTATACCCTTCCATTCTTTCAAAGATTCAGGCTAGAATACTCAAATGATCTTTCCTGGTTGTAGATTTGTAGAGGAGGTCATCAACATAGTCTTCCATCAAAATGTGCATGAAGTTGTGGAAGATTATGGTCATTTCCCATTGATAAGTATCTTTGGCATTCTTGAGGCCAAAGGGCATGACATTCCAACAATAGGTTCCCCAAGGACATGTGAAAGTTGTCTTGGCTTGGTCCTCAGGAGCAATCTGAATTTGGTTGTAACCAGATAAGTCATCCATCAGTGACAACATCTCGTAACCTACAGTCATTTTGACAATCATGTTGATGTTGGGTAGAGGAAACTCATCTTTAGGGCATGCCTTATTTAGATCATGGAAATCAGTGCATATCTGTATGCCCCCAGTGTGCTTGCTAACAGGAACCAGATTGGAGATCCAATCTACATAATCAATAGGTCTGATAAATCTTGCATACAATAACTTCTTAAATTCTACTTTTACCAATAGAGCTATTTGGGGATGCATTTTTCTTAGCTTCTATTTTATTGGCTTCACACCTAGCTTCAGAGGGAGGTGGTGAAGAACTAACTCGGGATCCAAGCTAGGAATTTCTACATAGGACTAGGAAAAATTGATCTGGCACTCAAGGAAAATCTGATAAACTCATCCTTCTCTTTTAGCAAGAGTGATACTGCAAAGTGTATGATCTTGGGGTTGTTTGGTGTTCCCAAGTTAATCTCCTCAATCATTTCAATGAGCAATGGCAACTTCTCCTTTGGAGGGGGTATGTACAGTCTTCCATCCTTGGGTGCCTTAGAGAGGTTTTCACCCTTAGATACATCCTTTGTTTTTACTTTTTCATGGTCAATTGGCACCTTTCAGTTTTCACCAGAGGACCTATTCTTTTTATTTTTTTCTATTTTTATTTTATCATTTTCAATTTTTTAACTAGAAGATAGAGTTGACTCCCCTAGATATGTTGTAGCAACAAGGATAATGGAGAATCCTCTTTTGTGGTTTCCAGATGGTATTCCCTCTTAGAGCTCAAAGAATTCTTCTATTTCTTTGTCCTTCTTGAAGCAATCCAAGCTCGGTGGTCCTTGCTCATCCCAATCAATAAGTTCAGGGTAGACTAGGGGGATGTCATCATCAGTGGCATAGATGTTTTCAGGGCCAGAGGTAAAGGAAAAGATGTAAATGTCAATGTCTTTAGAGTTAGAGACTTCATGCACTGATGGTTCAGGTCTAGGATCCTAGAAAATTCTAGACCAGGGATTAGGATTGGTTACCAGAGGGGGAACTATGTTAACATGTTTGTCTACCATAGGTAGGTCTGCAGGGTCAGGAAAGAAATGGTCAAGCTCATAAGAACTAGAGAGATAGGACATCCATTCCCACACATTTGAATTGGTAGTGTACTCACAAGGGGGATCCTCATATCCCTTTTCATCATTTGAGACCTCCACATTTTCACATGAGGCCATTTTGGCATTCGAAGAGCCAATTTGTAATGGTTTGAATCCAATGCCCAGATGAAGGAGATGGCCCTTTGCAATAATTGGTTCAACAATTCCTTGTTTGTGTATTCCAAAACCACTATGGCCATCATAAATTTTTTTCTGCATGAGTGTGAACCCGGGCCCGTATCTTTCAACGGGTATCTCAGTGGGCTCATGTTCTTGTTTCTGTTGATCTTGGAAGATCCAACTTGATGCATTTTCATAGACATGTTCTTCATGAAAACCTCCCCACAGAGTGAATGTAGGTGAGGGCATAACCTTCATGGTAGTCTTGGGTGGTTGTCCTTGCAATAACTATGGTTTTCCATAAGATTTCGGGGAGAGAGGAAGCTTCCCAATATGAAAATCTTGTGCCATGGTATACTATCCACACCCTCTATCTTCAATCTTCATCTTTCCTTTGATCATTTTTTCAAGGGTGGTTGCATCATATTTGGAGGAATTGGATGAATTGGCTTCATTGTTGGTAGGCACCTATTGTGCAGGCCCTTCTCTTAGATTAGAAAAAAATTGGAAAGCGTTAGGATCACCTGGGATGGTGATTTCCACTCCATCATGAAAGAACTTCAAACATTGATGGTATGTTGAGGGAACCACCTTCATGGCATGGATCCATGGGCATCTTAAGATCATTTTATAGGGAAAGTCTATATCTAGGACTTGCAGCAATATGTTTTCAGTAACTGGACCAGTTCTAATGGGAAAGATGATGACTC
This sequence comes from Thuja plicata, assembly GCA_018584345.1. Lineage (NCBI taxonomy): Eukaryota > Viridiplantae > Streptophyta > Pinopsida > Cupressales > Cupressaceae > Thuja > Thuja plicata. Next base: position 1,987,424 of record MU223845.1, read on the forward strand.
CCTTAGAGGTACATCCAGCATCATCATAGACCTTTATTATGATTCTCCTGGAAGGATCAATGTCACTCTCATTGTAACCAAGATTAAGAATGACCTTCAAAGTGTAGATATTAATTTGTGCTCCACCGTCTATCATGACTCGTCAGACTTTAGCATTATGGACAAAAACTTCTAGATGGAGAGGGTCATTATGGCCAAGCCGGTCATGTGGAACATCATATTTGGAAAATGTGACATGTTAGGATGCAGAAAAGTGCCCCATCATGGTCTAAAACTGGTTAGTGTCAATGTCGGTCGAAATAGTGGACTCTTTCAAAGCTTTGTCAAGGAATTCCTTGTGCTGGGGTGATGTGCACAGAAAATCAAGGATTGATATTAAGGTAGGGGTCTTACCCAACTAGTCAATAAGGTTGTAATTTGAAGATACCTTGGGTTTGGATGGTGTGCCAGGCACAGTAATCTTTGCATGACGGGTAGCAACTATGCATTGAGGGTTACTATCTCGGAAGGTCAGAGTGGACACATGCGAATCAGCCTCAGAGAAACAATTGATGGTATAGTCATGGTCGGTCCAGGTATAACTGACATTGTTCTTGGAATTTGAATTCGACGTAGAGGCATTTCCCTTCTCATGATCAACCAAGGGGTTTGTGAAGATAGTATGGTCAGTATTGGAAGATCCGGCCGTGGGTTCAACTTTAGTCACACCTTCATCAATAAGGTCTTGGACCTTATGTTTTAGTTGGTATAAGGAATTGGTTTGGTGTCCCTTTATCTCATGATAATCATAGTATTTGTTGTCATCCCACCAAGGGGGTTTCACTGCTGGAGGATCACAGATTTTGGGTAATTGAATGTAATTATTTTGAAATAACTATTGCAAGACCGAATGGAGTGGTTCACCCAGTGGTGTGAACTATCTTTGTGGTCCATCTTTGTTTCTTGACCGTCAACACTGCCAATTTTGTTGTGCATTATCATTCGTTTGTGCTTGAGGTTGTGTTGGAGCTGGCACTAGAGATGGTGCTTGAGTCATTGTCTGCGTATTGGTAGCAGTAGGTCCTTTGAGACTCACTTTCTGTTGTGTTGCATTAACTTTCTATGCATCGACAACACTGTCATTTGTGACATTTTTATTCTGAGACCAAAATTTTGGCTTGTCACTGGAAGTGCTCACAGTCTGATTGTCCTTGTTGATTTTTAATACTCCTTTTTCAATTAGAGCATCTTTGATGTCGATTCCTTTTTTCATGAGCTTTTGAATTGTACTTGGTTGTTTGATTTTGAGCTCATACATCATCTCAGGTACCAGATTTTGGATAAATAATTAAATTTGTTGTTCTTCTAGTACATCAAAAGGACATTGACTCACCAAATTCCTCCATTGCAGTAGGAAGGTCATAAAGGATTCTCCAACCTTTTGTTTGGTCGTGCATAATTTAGTTAGCATAACCTCACTTGATATGTTGAACGCAAAATGCAAGATGAATTTGTCAACTAGTTCTTTCAAAGATCTGATATTGCCAGGTAGTTTAGAGTACCACTCCATTGCTTGACCCCCAAGGCTTTGAGGGAAGATTTGTATGAGATACGTGTCATCATGATTAACCTTGATGCAAGACTTATAGAATTCCTGAATGTGGTCGATCCGATTTCCTTTTCCTTTGTATTTCTCCAACTTAGGTACATCAAAATTCTTGGGAAAAGGAGGCATGTAAATGCTTGGATCGAACAGATTAGGAAATAGGTCTCATTCTGTATAGAGTGTCTTTGTGTCCTTGAATTTCATATCATTCAGTTGCTTCTGCAAGCGTTGGATTTTTTGAAGCATTTCTTCACTCTTCGAAGACTTCACAACTTTTTTATGTGTATCAGAGTGATGTGTCCACCTAGAAGTCCTTGAATGTCGACTATATTCTGAGGCTCAATCTTATTCCCATGATTTAGATGAGATGTCATGGACCAATGCCACATGTTGTCTTGCATGTTGTTGAGGATCTTCCACATGTTATTGGTTCAGTGGTGGAAGATTGTATTGCTGACCTTGTGTCACATAATACGATTGGGAAAATTGTTGTTGATATCATGGGCATATTGCTGTTGTTGAATTTGTGCCACATGCTATTGTTGTTGAGGCACATTTTGTTGTTGTGCGACATATGGTTGTCGTTGCTGAACATATGGTTGTTGAACATGTTGTTGTTTTCTTTGTTGTTGAGCATATCATTGTTGTAACACATGTTGTTTCTATATATAATGTTGTTGTAAAGCATGTTGTTGTTGTTGCACATATTGTTGTTGCAGAGCATATTGTTGTTGTTGTACATATCATTGGGTATGTTTTTTTTGTCGCAGGTGCACTTGTTTCACTTTTGGAACTTGCATAGTTTGGGTGACAAGATGGGATTCTTGACCCACCTGCATTGTTGGTTGTTGCATGTTATGACCTTGTTGAAATCCAAGTGGTCCATGTATGCCATCAAGATTTTTAGTCTTACATTATGGTGGTTGTGTTTGAGACATCATTTTAACTTGGGCTGCAAATTGAGGTTGCACTAGTTGCACTACATTCACAAGTGGTGCTCGTTGAGCCGCTTGGGCTGGTTGCACTTGCTCTGTGACATTTGCTTGTTGGGTCACCTTAGGTGGAATTGGTGAAATATCCATGAGAATCTTCTTCTTTTGTTCTTGCAATCGATTGGGTACAGTTGTAGTTGTTGCCTTAGATGCATCAAACATGGGTACCCTTGGTGGTTTATTAAATGGTCCTTTGGACGTTGTTGCATTCAAAGTGCTTCCTAGGAATATTGTATGTGCTACCAAAGGAGGACCACTTGGTTGTGTTTCATTAAAAGGGGGTACATATGGCATGCCCCAAGGAAAGATGAATGTCTCATTTGATCCTTTTGGCAAGTGATTCTTTAAATCAATCCTCCATGTTCATTTAGGACCCTTTTTAAGGATTTGTGTAGCATCCGCCGTCTTGGGAGGAGGGAGTTCTGCTTCTTCAAACAAAGGATTATCCAATGGTATATATTTTTCCCTTGGAGGAATATCAACAGTTAATCATTTTATTGTCATTTTTGTGTTAGCTCCATAGTTGACTCATCGAAGGGTTGTTCTCGCTTTTCTCTATCCCACACCACTAAGGCTTGGTTCTCTTCCAAAGTAGATGATGGGGGAGTTTGATATTCCAAAAATAGTTGAGTATTTGTCTTTCGAATCAATTTGATATTCCATCATGGATCTCGAGTCATAAGGTATGTTAATGTCTACTGAATTTTCTTGTTCTTAACGGCCTCATCAATTTCCTCTTTAGGTAAATCTTAGAATGAAGAAAATTTCCCATGTGAGTCACTAGAATCCGAAGAGGGACTTGAGGAATTGCCTTGATCTTGATTGTCTGGTGGTGGTGGTGGAGGTTTATAAGATCCAAAGTCCATGTTTGGCATAGGTTTTTGTTGCAAGTAATTAGGTTGGACTTGATTGATTTGAGAAATTTGTTGGTATTCCTCCTCAAGTGTAGGGGGAACGCTACCTTGGCCAGGTGGCATAGGTACAAAGATTGGTTCAAATTTTGGAGGAGGTCCCCACTAAATAGTGCCAAAGTTTGGGGAAGCATTTGAAGGGTACCCCATGTTGCATAGATCATTTCTTGAAGTAGGTTCTTGGGGAAATGTGACATGTCTTGGGTCATTAAAGTTTTGATGCACTTCTTCCAATTGTTGCATGTTGACTAGGTCAGTTTGATTATGATAAGCAACACCTTGTCTTGGATCAAAAGATAATTGTGATTCTGGTTGTGACATAAACATAGGTAAATGAGGATCTTGTTGTCCTTTGGATGCTTGAGACCTTTTAAAAACTAGCATCATTACTATATGCAAATGCAATATTTTTTTGGAATTTTTGAATTTTTGGAAATGCAAGGAAGTTATGCAAATGCAAGCTAAGGTTTATGAAAATGCAAGCTAAGGATTATGCAACTGTGTTTTTGGATTTTTTGGAGTTTAAAAATTAATCTTTTGAAAGGAGACAAATCTAGGAGTATAACCTTATGAGGTTGAATAAGTATCTTGACTTGAAAAGATAGGATTTTTGGAATAAGGGACAAGTTTGATAAAAAGGCTTAGGTCAAATCCATCATGACAAAGGTGGAATAGGACCAAATTGATAAGGGGGTTTTGAAATTTGGAAAAAAGGGGGATCAACTCAAGATCCTATTTTCAACATCATAAAGAGAGGTTACATGATTTGGATACTTTCTAGGATTGTTTGCAAAGTTTTAAAGGAGGATCTAAAAATGAGCTATGTATGCAAGAAGGTTATGATTAGGACTTATGCAAAAGGGACTATAATGAGGATTGCAATGAGGTCTATAATGCAAGGAATTTTTTAAATGCACAATGCAAGGAGATTAGGTCATGAATATGCAATATGAAGGCTATCAACCATGCCAAAAGGTTTCAAGTAAAAAGTGCAAGGTTCCATATGTTTACTCAAAGACAAGGTTTGTTGTGACCATTTAATTGTTCTTGAAGATTGATTTAGAAAAAGTGTTCTTTAAGGAGAGTATTTTTAAGATGTCTTCATTTTGATTAAGGTTTGAACACCCACACAAGACACATCATTCAAAATGGTTGTTCTAAAATTAACAAACACACCACTTCCTAAGGATAGCAAGGACAGTATTTGTTGAATCCCCACTTGAACCGAAGTTCATCCATGCTTACTAATAGCGGAACACCCAGAAGCTTGGAGGCATGGTGATGGGGAGGTCACCTTTCTCCTAGACTCCTACTCTTTCTTAGGAATCTCACCTTGGACCCTACTCACTTCAGGATCCTTTAGACTCACACTTGAGTCTCTTAGGGTTACTTTCAGACCCTAACCAGAAGGATTTTCTACACTCCCTCTCTCCTAGGCTTCCTACCCCCAAAAAAGTTCCACACTTCACCTTATCTTGCTCTTCATGACTGAATACAGTCAGTCATGCACCTTCTCCTTCTATCTCTCTCTCCTACAAGTTCTCTAGCCGGACCATTTGGCTCGCCTAGGACTTGTCTACAATTCTGACTAGCTTCTTCTCAATCCCAAACACAAAAACAGAATAAAAATACATGAGGGATGCTTCTTGACGGTCACACTCCATAGGATGGATTATAAGAGTCAAAAAGCATCCATGAGACCTGACTAAATTCAAAATCCTACTCTACAGAAGTCTGCACACAATACAAATCTACACAGAACACACCGAAAAACTCTTCTTATTGAAAATCAGAAAGTTACAATTCACACACACAGAAAAATTCTTCTGCTAGCCTTCACAATTCCAGTTCTTCAACCACCTTCTACAAGTTTTCTTCCTCAATTATATATTTGGCCTCTTCTTGATTTGTAACCATTTTTAGGTTACCTAGCCGCCTGAGGATTCTAACTACCTCAGCTCTTCGTATTCCTCCTGCAACTGTCATCATTCTCATCATCAGCATGGTTGTCGACATGGACAACATTCTCCTTTGTGTCACTGACTCTTCCACTTCCCTCGGCGATATTGACCAGTCAACCTATTTTCTTCCTCTGTCCATGGCATCGTAACTCTTTTCTCAGCTCGGGTCCCGATCATACATTTTCCTTACTTTGAAATTTTAATCGCATAGTCGCGAGTCTTAAAAACCATGCATGCCTTAACCCTGCGACCTTGCGATAGTCTGTTGTCATGCTCTCGCAACACTTCAAGATGATCTGAAATTTACCCTGCGACTCTGCGATGCATTGTTGTCGCATACCCGCAACACTCATCAACTAACTGCCCGTTCTTCCGCGACCTTGCGATGCCTTGTTATTGCACGTTCACAACACTTCTAAACGAGCTGACGATTACCCTGCGAGTACGTGATACATTATTGTCGCACTCTCGCACCTCTTATAGATGAGCTTCCAATTCATTTGCGACCCTGCGATGCATTTTAGTCGCGCACTCGCAACACTTCTAGATGAGCTACCTTTTGTTCTGCGACCTTGCGATACATTACAGTCGCACTCTCGCACACTCAGAAAACTAACTGTCTATTCTCCGGTGACTGTGCGATACATGGTCATCACCCTGTCGCACCACTTTTCACTAACTGCCACTCACCTTGCCGACTATGTGATGTACTATCATCGCGTTGTCGCACCATTTTGAAACTGACCGTCGATAAACTGCTGACTGTGCGATAAGTCATTTTCGCGTAATCACAGACTGTTTTCCTTAGCCGCCATTTACCTTGTGACTGTGTGATGAGCCCTCATCGCATCCTTGCAACACTCAAGCACTGACTATTGGTTACCTTGCGACTCTGCGATGCCTTCTTGTTGCACTCCCGCAATGCTTATAAACTAACTCTCTACTATCCTGCGATTACGTAATGCATTGGTTGTCACTCACTCGCACTGCTTATAAACTTAACCACCCTCGTGCTAGGAGTTACAAGCTGTTAGGGTTTAGGAAGATAGTTGACCGCTAACTATGATCTGCTCTCAGACCACCATTGCTAAACAGCTAGGGCTTCAAAGCTAAAACCCTAGGGTGGTCTGCACCATACTCCCCCCTCTGCGAAGGAAGAATTTAGTTTGAATTAGTTGGCAACAATGCGAAACTAATTCCTTGTTTTCTACAGTCTTCTTCATTCATCCATGTCACTTCTGCTTCTGGTAACCCTAACCATTTGACTAGGTATTCTCTGTATACCCTTCGTCTAGTTGTCTTCTGAACTCGTGAATCCAGGATTTTCTCTGCTTGCAACTTGGACTTATTCTTCACCTGTATATCTTGAACATCCTTTCCTACTTCCATCTTTTGAGTAGTCTCAGGTATCACTGGTCCTCTGTATGGAATCAAATCTTGCACATTAAAAATAGGTGACATTTCCAAATTGTTAGGTAAGTTGATTTTATAGGCATTCTGCCCATATTTCTCCAATATCTTGCAGGGACCTATTCTCCTCATTTTCAGCTTAGTAGGAATCCCCTTCTGTAATCTGGCTTTGTTCAGATGTACCATTACCAGATCTCCAATTTGAAATTGGACTTCTCTCCTCCCTTCATCTACCTTCTCTTTTAACCTTTGATTTGCCTCAATCAAATTTTTCTTCACCTAATCATGTATCTCCTTCATAGACTGTGCAAAGTCATCAGCATGTCCACTTATCACTTGTTGTCCTTTTAATTCTCTGAGTTCACAAACTCCATGTGGATGCATCCCATATACAATCTGAAATGGGCTT
>MU223845.1:1998938-2035726 GCA_018584345.1 Thuja plicata
GTCTACAATTCTGACTAGCCTCTTCTCAATCCCAAACACAAAAACAGAATAAAAATACATGAGGGATGCTTCTTGACGGTCACACTCCATAGGATGGATTATAAGAGTCAAAAAGCATCCATGAGACCTGACTGAATTCAAAATCCTACTCTACAAAAGTCTGCACACAATACAAATATACACAGAACACACTGAAAAACTCTTCTTATTGAAAATCAGAAAGTTACAATTCACACACACAGAAAAATTCTTCTGCTAGCCTTCACAATTCCAGTTCTTCAACCACCTTCTACAAGTTTTCTTCCTCGATTATATATTCGGCCTCTTCTTGATTTGTAACCATTTTTAGGTTACCTAGCCGCCTGAGGATTCTAACTACCTCAGCTCTTTGTATTCCTCCTACAACTGTCATCATTCTCATCATCAGCATGGTTGTCGACATGGACAACATTCTCCTTCGTGTCACTGACTCTTCCACTTCCCTCGGCGATATTGACCAGTCAACCTATTTTCTTCCTCTGTCCATGGCATCGTAACTCTTTTCTCATCTTGGGTCCCGATCATACATTTTCCTTACTCTAAAAGTTTAATCGCATAGTCGCAAGTCTTAAAAACCATGCATGCCTTAACCCTATGACCTTGTGATAGTCTGTTGTCGCGCTCTTGCAACACTTCGAGATGAGCTGACATTTACCCTGCGACTCTGCGATGCATTGTTGTCACATACCCGCAACACTCATCAACTAACTGCCCATTCTTCTGCGACCTTGCGATGCCTTGTTATCGCGCGTTCGCAACACTTCTAAACAAGCTGACGATTACCCTGTGAGTACATGATACATTGTTGTCGCACTCTCGCACCTCTTATAGATGAGCTACTGATTCATTTGTGACCTTGCAATGCATTGTATTCACGCACTCGCAACACTTCTAGACAAGCTACCTTTTGTTCTGCGACCTTGCGATACATTACAGTCGCGCTCTCGCACACTCAGAAAACTAACTGTCTGTTCTCTGGCGACTTTGCGATACATGGTCATCGCCCTATCGCACCGCTTTTCACTAACCACCACTCACCTTGCCGGCTGTGCGATGCACTATCATCGTGTTGTCGCACTGTTTCAAAACTGACCGCCGATAAACCATCGACTGTGCGATAAGTCATTGTCGCGTAATCGCAGACTATTTTCCTTAGTCGTCGATTACCTTGTGACTGTGCGATGAACCCTCGTCGCATCCTCACAACACTCAAACACTGACTTCCAGTTACCTTGCGACTCTGCGATGCCTTCTTGTCGTGCTCCCACAATGCTTATAAACTAACTGTCTACTATCCTGCGATTACGCGATGCATTGGTTGTCACTCACTCGCACTGCTTATAAACTTAACCGCCCTCGTGCTAGGAGTTATGAGCTATTAGGGTTTAGGAAGATAGTTGACTGCTAACTATGACCTGCTCCCAGACCACCATTTCTAAACAACTAGGGCTTCGGAGCTAAAACCCTAGGGTTCTCTGCACCACATGGGCTCCTTCTTACATGTCCACTCACTTCTCAGGAACTCCAAGATTCAACTCCCAAGGGACATCACTTCTCAAGGTATTCTTGTCTTGACTAATAGCCACAAAAGTGTGGGGCATCTTAGTTGGTCTCCGACCTTCCACACCAATAGATAGAAGGTTTTTGGCTACTATGACATGGTGTTTAATAAGGGAATCTATTCAGGTGGTTATAGGTGCGGCATATTAGCTCCATTAAGGAGGCCTCCCAGCCTATGGAAGTTATGTTCCATATGTTTTAACGCACCACAATGGTATTGAGGGAGATCTTATTCCCACTATAACGCATTCAACACCTGTCCATTGAGAGATTAATCACAATGGCATATTTTTATCCCAGTTGGATGGGCTTGGCTTTAGCCTGTCATCGGTTGAGAATCCACTCTCACTGGATCTACTAAAGCACTTGGGAGGTAGCCACTCTATAAGAATGATATGAGTTTCTCTTACACCCAAGATCCATGAAGATGAGGGGAGAGGATATTCTCATATGATTCTTAGGGTTTTTCAATCTAGAAAACACATTAGACACATGAAAGAAAAAAGTTCATTTCAAGCACCAAAGTGAAGTGTTTTCTAACCACAAAAAGCAAGCACAAGAGTTTGGGAAAACATAAGGTCTTCTACAAAACTTCCTGCATTGAAAATATTAGTAGTTTTAGGATTTCAATCTTCATCCCACGATTGCCACCATGCTACTCAAAATCATCAGTAACACCAAAATCCAGTAGTCTAAGTGCATAAACAAGTATAGGAATGCAGAAATCCAAAAATAGGATTGAAAAACATCACTTTTACCACATGTGCAGGAACAGTGACCACTTGCGCAGCATCAAGGAAACCACCTACATAGGAATAGGCTCCCACTTGCACATCTTCTGACCAGCTACGCAAGAACAGTGACCACTTGCGCAGAAACTGATCAGAAGCCTAGAAATGACTCAAAACTTGTAAAAAGAGAGCTTTTCTCAACATCTAAACATGCAATATCATCATAAACATAGCTAGGGTTCATTAATCATGTTATTTAATTTGATTTGAAAAGATTTGAAATGAAATTGAAACCCTAACTGGCTTTCATGTGCATGAAAATAGTTTAGGAACACCTTAAAGACCAAATCTGCATTTGATCATAAACTAGGTTAGAGTTTATTTTAGGTCCCCAAATCAGATTTTCATGTTCATTTTAGGCCCCTTAATAGCTTAAACAACTTGAAATTTCATGAAATATTCCATTTCCACCCCTAGTTAGGCTAGGTTGCAAGTTGCTTAAAATTTGAACAAGCTTGATAGCATGAAACCCTAGACTAGATGAGATTCATTTTAGGAGCCCAAATACAAATGTGCATGTTCATTTTAGGCTTTGAAAATGAAAGTGTGAAGTTCATTTACCACATTAGAGTTCATTAACCAAACTTAGGGTTCATTGGAATAGATTAGGGTTCATTTTAACTTGAAAATAGATAAAAAGCAGAGGAGGAAGCCCTAAATGTAGAATGGCTTCCTAAACACTCAAGAAATGATCCTAAACCCTAAAGGAGCATCCCACGTGACCAATTGCGTAGCTAAGAAGCCACCTACACAGCTCTAGGCTCCAAGTGCACAGGTCAAGGTACCACCTATGTAGGACTTAACCACCTGCATAAAAATAGTGACCACCTATGCAAGTACAGTGACCACCTGTGCAGCTTCAGTGACCACCTATGCATCTCTCTTCCAGAACCTAAAAAAGACACAAAAACACAAAAAAAAATCATCAGTTATGCATGGTTCACGTCGAGGTCACCAAATGTAAGACTAGAAAATTGGTTAGAAAGCATATCTAGGTAACCGCAAACCCTAAACAACATGATACCCTAACTAATCTAACATTAAAACCATTTGAAACAAGAGTTGAAATGTATGCAAGATAACACAAACAAAATCCCATCAAATGTAGTTCTAATGGTCTCCTTTCTTCTCCATAGAGGTTGATATGTTTCTCTTTGACAAACACAATTGCACAAAGAACCTGAAAGCTTGGATTGATAATGAGAATTACTAGGAGATAGTGGTTCAACCTTGAATGATAGAAATGCATCCCTTTTATAGAAAATGAGATACAATTTGGTGAGATTGCACAAAATCCTTGCATAAATGCAGATTTTGGTTGGTGAGATGCTTGGAAGCATGAAATGGGGGAGATATATTGAGGAGATATTGGAGATATTGAGGAAGCACCTTAATAGGGATGTGAATCTTCAATTAAGGGATATGAGAATTAGGTGAGATTAGGAGGATATTAATTCAATTAATAAATGAATATTCCTCAAAAATACAAATTAGATTTATGAAATTATAAAATTCTCATAAATTGAAATTATCTAATTAATTAATAATTTGAGACTTAGGGAAATGGGGAATAAATAAAGTTTTTTTATTTATTCAATTAGAACTGAGGATAAACTATGGGTTATTCATCCAAAGGGGGAAATTAGTGGGTTATAGGTTGAATTGAAGGTGTTGATGTTGAATTGAAAGGATTTTGATAATGTTGATAAAGATTAAGGTTAATTCTGAGGGTTCCGAAATAGTTTAGGAAATCACAAGGCATCTATGATCTTTGACAATGTGCCTGGATAATGATGATTGGAAATGAATGAAAAGTGCCAATGAATTTTGATGGCATCGTAAGATTGAAATGGGGAAACATTGATGATCTTTGACAATGTTCCCGAAATGATAATCAGAAATAGTATTGACAATAACGAACAACACTATTGAATTGAAATTTATAGATTGATAGCGATAACACTGATGATCTTTGACAGTGTTATCAAATGGATGATTAAGGGGATACGAAGCATTTATGATCTTGGAGAATGCTCTTAAAATTATGATAAGATTGATCAAATTGAATTAGGGTTTTGATCGATTAGTTTGAAATTGGGTTAATTAGGCATCGGTGATCTTGGACAATGCCCCAGAATGGTCAGAATGAGTCTAGACAATTTTGCAAGTGATTAGGAATAGAATAGGATTGATTTGAACTGATTTAGGAAGGTTTGGAATGTTTTAGGATCAAATAGGATCAGTTTAGGAAGGTTTGGGATGGTTTAGGATCGAATAGGATCAGTTTAGGAAGGTTTGGAAATGATTTGGAAAATGATCAATTTGATAGAGAAAGTAGAGTTGTTAGTAAATAACTGAACAATTTTGCAATATTCAATCATTGATGAAAGACACAATGTCACCATAAAATAAAGATCATATGTGCCACATAGAGGAATAATTAGGTCACAAAACAATGTTTCAATTGTAATGCTAAAAATGTTAACACATGTAGACTAGTAGGCTCAAACTATTTTTAGGTGTCTACAGGTTGAAGATACTACTGAAAGGTATGAAAGAAGAGATCACAGAAATAGTTGTCATATATTGTGATAACATGAGTGCCATCAATATTTCTAAGAACCCTATGATGCACTCTAAGAAAAAGCATATAACTATCAAGTATCATTACTTGAGGGAGCTAGTTCACATCAACGAAGTAAGACTGGAATATGTGCATACTAAGGAACAGTTAGCAGACATATTTACAAAAGCACTACCCAAGGATGCTCATGAGTATCTGTGAGGTAAATTAGGGGTGATTCCCCTAACTAAGGCTAATTAGTTTAGAATGGAACTGTTGCATCAAATTATATATTCAGAATATTTGTCACACTGATGCACAGGTAGTCACACTTTAGGATGTTGCCTAAAGCTATGAAAGAAATACAAGGATAGAAAAGATGATTAGTCATAAGAAAGATGATAGAAACAACATGATATTGAGTTAGAACAGAATAATCTGCATGATGAAGATGTCAACATCTTTGGCATTGTTTTCAAAGAGGGAGAGTTTACTATACTTGGATTAAAAGGGAGAGTTTACTGAAAGAGAGAATCTATAGATGAACAAAAATAGAAAGATTTCAGTTTGATTACAGACACAGAGGGAGAAATGTTTTACAAGATGAGAATCAGAATGAAGCTAAAGACATTAATGAAGATTTTTTCATATCAAGGAACACAGGCAGATTTTTTGGATTGTATGGTAACTATGTTTGTAAAATTATTGTTTTAATGTTTAGTGTTGCCATCAATGCCAAAGAGGGATATTGTTGGAAAGCTACAATGTAAAAAATTGTTGTTTTTTCATTGATGTCAAAACTTAACTGGTGAGACTATTTCTATTTGTTTGAGTACCATATCTATTGATTGTTGAAAAAGATTTGAATGCAAGGATAACAAGAAGACCGAGTGAAATGGTTGAGTTATGAGAAATTACAAGGGTACTTGATCAGTTGGCACATTGGCAAAGTAATGTGTTTTTTATCTTACTAGGAACAGTATATGTCGAGCGAAGTTTGTGTCAACCAAGCACTAGTGTATGTCGAGCATAATTTCTAAGTGTCAACCAAGCACCAGTAAATTGCCGAGGAAAATAGTGATGACCGAGTGGAAGAACACAGTGTTGGCCGAGCAGTAGTATTTTGGTAATTGTTGAGATTTGAGATCTATGGCTGACATAATTGAATTTATTGGGATATGTAAAGTTAATTAAGGATAAGCATGATTGGTCCACACTATTTAAATATACGGGTAACTGTAATTAACGCATGGATCCAAGATTTAATTAATGATTACTTTGGAGAAGTAAATTAAATGTAAATGATGGAAAGATCTGTTGGATCTGACCTAACCTAAGATCTATGATCTTTATTAAGAGGCAAACATTTATTTTACCTAGATGAAGAGGTATAAGATAACCTCAAGGGGCTTTTCAAGAATATGATGCATGTGAAAAGTGTATGCAAGAGGATTTAATGGTTAATTAACTGATTGGCATGATCTAGCAGAAAAGGCTAAGTAGAGAAGCAAAGAGTTGTGAAAGAGATTGCTTAACAGATTTCCAAGAAGATCTGAAGATTGAAATGAGAATGGAGGCCACTCAGTGAATTAGCATAAGAGCTAAATTGGATCTAGATTTGCAAAGTAAGTTGTATGTATCAGATCACACCTGCTAATTACTTTCTAACCACTGTATCAGTCAAAATCCTTTAACCAGGTTGACCTAACAGTCATTGTATAAAACTTTGAGCAAGATGACATTCAGGTGGAATTTTCGAAGACCTCTAACAAGGCCACTCCTGACAGGGTGGTTAAATCCTTTAACCAGGTCACATTTAGCAATATATTTTGTAACCTTTAATAGGGTTGGCTCCTAGCAGAGCTCACTTCAGAAGAGTGAAAACTTGGTAGTATGTTACTAGTGGTTTTTCCCAATTTTGGTTTCCATGTCAAATACTGGTGTCAACTTGTGTGAATGTTTATGTTGTGTTTTATTGTTAAGTTTCTACAAGCTGATTACATTTGAACAGTAAACTACATATTTATGTTGTTGACTTATGTTGTTACTGCCGAGCAGATCTGAGTTGTTTAAAGTGCTATAAAGTTTCAATTGGTACATCTATACCTGAGGATAACTGATTCACCCCCCCCCCCCCCCACTCAGTTATTCTAAATTCATTTGAACATTTAATGGGTGAGAGTGAGAGTTTGAACAAGGGGAAATTTCTCAAAAACTAGGGTTTTTGAGGAGGGAGATCAGGATGATGAGGATGATACAGGTGGATCTAAGAAGTTTTGGGAGGTGCTTCTGCTCCTAGGTGCATCTTCTAGTGATTGTGAAGTGGACGGTGCATGGTTTTTGGCCCTACCATTATGGCTCTGGCCCCTATTGTGATATGAGGCTTCTAGAGCTTATTCTAGCACTAGTGTGTTGGGGCACTAAATTTTCCACTCAACACCATGGCATTTCCCCCTCTTACCCCCATGCATAGGCTTTTGATTTGTTGGTGTGGACTTGGTAAATGATTCTCTTCAGTTTGTCTTGATGTGGGCCCTTTTTATTTTGGGTGACCTATGCGTGTTGCTTATGCCTAGTCATGAATGTGTTCCTATCACTCATGTTATCTCTAATGATAGGCTGGTGTGGTTTGGGAGTGTATGTTGGTCTTTCTCTTCCTCTTTTGTTGTTGGTCATGGAGCCCTCCATTTTGCACATTTTGGGTTGATGATGTTGGTTATCGTGGACATGGTGTGGTGGGGGAGGCAATGTTCCCACTTCTCTTGGGGCTCTGGCATTTTGGAGGCCTTTCCTTTGTTGACCACGATGTATGCTCGATGAAAGATCAAGGAGATGCGGGTGAGAATATTTCCAGTGAGATGGAGAAGAAGTATGGTGCAGGGTGGGTAATTCCAATAGATGGTGGATGCCCTATTCATGTATTGGGGTTAGGAGGAAGTAGTTTTGAAGCCTACCCACTGGTGCATTGTCTACATTAGTGGTGTTGGCTTTCCCTAGTTTTGTAAGCATTGGTGTGGTATGACGGGGGTGTTGTTCCTACATAGTGGTGTTGGGATTAATGGGAAGTATTACTGAGAGGGGAGGTGTGAATTAGTACCTCTAAAACTTTTAACTCTTTTCACCATTCATCATTAGTAATCATTCTTTACTATGTTACTGACCATTATTATTGTTCTTTCTTATGCATGTAGTATTAAATCATAATCTTTAATTGTTTGCAACATTCATAGAAACATTCATGAAAGTAATAAATACATAACACAAGATATGATATCGCAAAAAACTCATGTTGGGAAGTAAAAAATGCAATGGGGATGTGTTAAAATAACAACAAAATGAGGAGGAGCAAGGAAATTGTTTAAACCAAAGAGCAAGGAGTAAAGAGATATACCATGAATAAATCAGAAAACTAGGAGCATTCACTAAAAGCAAGAGAAGGACACAAGATTTTGAAGGGGGAAAAGCATAAAAAAAACCCTCATGAATAAATATGAATGGGAAAATTGCCTAAGAATGTGAGAGAGAGAGAGAGAGAGAGAGAGCGAATGAGATCCAAGCTTATACAATGAGTCACTTGAAGTGACGAAGTGCTGCAACTAGTGCTTGTGTTACGAAAGAAGAATTGAGTTGTCAAAAGAGAGAAGGAGAGCCATCTCTTTAATAGAGAGGTGAGGGGGAGTTACATTGTAACTCCCATTTCTATGTATGCAACATTTCATAAAGTGTGTGCCACTTGTGTTATTTCCTCTTAGGGAGGAATCTAAGGGATACCATGGTTTATCCCATTTAAATAATACAACCAAGGGATAATAAAATACATAAAATGAATCATCCTCACAAGAGGAAAAAATAGGTGTACGGATTCCATAGAAATCTCCTACTTACATAAATCAAGTAAAGATTAATTTCTAACACCCCCCTTTAACCTTTACTTGGGGTTTTACAAAAATCTGCAACTAGCTAATCTTTCTCGTAGTAGAGGAGGTAAATTTGATGGTCTTCACTTTGAGTTAATATGAGGTGATGGTTAATTGATATATGCTTTGATCATGAAATAGGGGTCCTTTGAGTGTTGCAATACACAGGTTTAGGTGCTTTTTGAGATAGGCCCAAATATTCAAGTACATGTTGAGATTGATCATAGTTTCTTCTCCAAGAAATATTACCTGAAAAAGGATAATAACCACAAGTGGATCTCCCATAATTGGGATCTCCCTTTAGAAATGAATCAGTAAAATTTGATAAACTAAAAATAGATTGAGAATCATTAAATACATCATTCATTTCATAAAGAGATTTTGTAAATTGAATGAAATCATCACTAGATACAGAATCAAAAGTAGAGCTAGTATAGTCACTATCAATAATATTACCATTATCATAATGAGGAAGATTAGAGTTTAGAGAAGGAGGTTGGTCCTCCATAATAACCATTTGAGTGTCACAAAATTCATAATCTACTTTGAAGTAGATAGGAACATAATTTCCTGTAATACATAAGGGCAAAGTGACATGGATAAATGTATTAACAATTTCATCTTCTTGTTCTAAAATATCATCCAAAGCAGAAGAGGTATACGAAACATCATCAACCTATAACATGTTATCTCTATGAGGAAAATAGGAAGCGAGGGGATCATACCATGAATAAATCAGTAAAGAGATATACCATGAATAAATCAGAAAACTAGGAGCATTCACCAAAAGCAAGACAAGGAGACAAGACTGAAATCAGATCTGAAGCATGTCGATCTAATGTATTATCCCTGTTCAAACAATGTTTTCAATAGATAGAGAAAATGGTATATAAACAACTGGCCAACATACACCGACTGCCAACACTATAAATAGCCCACAACCATAATTACCAAGGATTTAACGGCTGTAACCAGTGAAGTATTCAAATCAAAATGAGCAAAAGGGTGCACATTAATCAACAATAAATCAATGAAATTTAACTTCCACCATTAACATTATACTCTATAGAATACAATGACAGTTAACAGAGGTAAGATCTTGTTGTGCCAAGAATAAGGCAGGGGAAGCCTACAATAAAAAAAAACTACATGCACATAGATTAAAAACCTGCACCAAAGGTTAGAAGAGTAAAATCTATGTTAGAAATCTTAAGAATAGAAATATATGGCTGTAAACTCACACGGAGATATAAAACTGCATAAAAAATGAGAAGATATTGAATATAGAAAAAAAGAGAGATAAAAATTTTGAATCCTGTAGGTCGATAGAATTTTGAATAAAAATTTGGGAAACCTGCACACAAATTTGATTTTTTCCTCAATAAGATAGAAAAAAAATGAAATAAACTCTCTCAAGAGGTCTCCAAAATTTGGAGTGCTCCAAGATATGGTAGCTCCTTCACCTGTACACTCAAAAATGGATTAAACCAACCTGCTCTAATACCATGTTAAAATAATAACAAAATGAGGAGGAGAAAGGAAATTGTTTAAACCAAAGAGCAAGGAGTAAAGAGATATACCATGAATAAATCAGAAAACTAGGAGCATTCACCAAAATAAAGAGAAGGAGACAATATTTTGAAGGGGGAAAAGCATAAAAAAACCCCCGTGAATAAATATGAATGGGCAGTTTTCCTAAGAACGTGAGAGAGAGAGAATGAGAGCCAAGCTCATACAATGAGTCACTTGAAGTGATGAAGTGCTACAACTAGTGCTTGTGTTATGAAAGAAGAATTATGTTGTCAAAAGAGAGAAGGAGAGCCATATCTTTAATAGAGAGGTGAGAGGGGAGTTACATTGTAACTCCTATTTCTATGTATGCCACATTTCATAAAGTGTGTGCCACTTGTGTTATTTCCTCTTAGGGAGGAATCTAAGGGATACCTTGGTTTATCCCATTTAAATAATACAACCAAGGGATAATAAAATACATAAAATGAATTATCCTCACAAGAGGACAAAATAGGTGTAGGGATTCCATAGGAATCTCCTACTTACATAAAGCAAGTAAAGATTAATTTCTAACAGGATGGCACCCACAAAAATTCACTATCTGTAGAATGGAAGGGATCTGGTAAAGGATTATGATTGATCAGTTCTAATGATCTACCCTATAAGGAGTATTAAGGTGGAGACCGGTTAAGATCTAATATGTTAAGAGCATTAGCAACACTGATTTAAGTGTGCACTTACTTAAGAGATTTACAATAGGAATATTAGGTCCACCTTTCTTGAAAGGATTTCTTGAGTGTACTACACTTGTGAGAATGAGTACATATGTTTGACCTGACTGTATACAATCTACAATTGTTGATCACAGATCCATTAAATCTCTCATAATAAGAATATCACCTATAGTGACTGATTAATACCTCTTCTCTGCTCGTTGGTAGCCTGTGTTCTGTTCTTGAAACTGATTTGATCCTTTTATGTCCTTCTGCATGAATTATCTCATCTGATCCTTAGATTCTCTCAGTGGCTACAATCATCATCAAACAACAACATGTTCACCATATATTGAGCATCTATTTATAGAAGTATTTGACCTAATCTAGAATCACGCATTACAAAGTTAACTCTTAGATCCAAGGTTTACAACTTGACCTTGATCTTTAGTTTGCATGTTTTAAATCACTAAAAATAATTAAAACAATAATAATTACATTTCATCCTCCACACATAATGGTTTTAAAACAAATCAAGAAGCTAAATATACAACTTTAGTGTTTTGTCTGACGTGGAAAGTCTGATCCACTTTTTGCGGGATGTAACTAACTGTCAGTTCTTGGTCATTGGGTTGAACTGAAAGTCTGATGGCATTCCTTTTTTGAACTGATTGTTGGGTTCCATTTATCTTTTGGGTTCCTCTCTTTGTTATTCTGTTGAGTTGCAATGTTGTTACTCTTCGGGTTCCTTTATCCTTTTTACAATCGAGTAACACTAAATAATGTTTGCTAGGATTCTTTGAACTTGGCAATGTCGAGTAACCTTGGCGTTGGGTAGTGTTGTGCCCTGTCTATCAGTGTAGTGTAAATTGATGGTGTAGATCATGTTTTTCCTTGTATATACTAATGGAAAAATATAATGCCTTCAATCTCCCCCTTTGAGATTAGTATCAAAAACTGATATGTGCATAATACTAAAGTGTTTAGTATGTACACCATGTTTATATCCTTGTCATTATATGACTCCCCCTAACTATATGCATTGGTATAGTATAAGTATATGTACATGTATACTTGCCTATGTACTATACATTCCTTGTTCTTTTCTCTTTCAATTGTTTGACAGTATATTTCCCCCTTTACACTATCTGAACTATATGTACATATCACTTCCTCTTTTATTTGATACTCATGACAAAAATGTACAACTTATAAAATGCCAAAAATGTGACAAAAATTTGTAACTTACAATGCGTCAAGAATATGTGAGTGGGTGTTCTTGATGTCTTTAAGCAATTTCTCCCATTTTTCTTTGAGTAGTTCTAGTGCCATGTGCTCTAGCTCTAGCCTTGCATGCATATCATAAATGTTGTCTAGGACAGACATTTATGGGGTGACAATTAGTGCTTTTTCCCCTGTCATATTTATTTTTAGTAGTGAGAGTGTCGGTAAGAGTTGTGCTTGAAGCTCATTTACCTCATCTCTAAATTTTGTCTCTGCAATCTAAATGTCATGTCTCAATTTCCATGCTTACTTTAGCTTCTCATCATGCAATTTTATTTCCTCTTCATTATTTGTGAGACTTTGTGCACTTGTTTGAAGATTAGCATCTATATGTGCTATCTTTTCGGTTACTCCTGGGTGAGTTGATCAAGTGTGCATAATTTATGTATCAAGTTTATAGCTTATGAGATTATTGGATCAATTGTGCTAACCAATTTAGAAAGCTTTACCATTTGCAATGCCACTTCCTGGCTTATCTTTTATGCTAGCTTGAACTCATATTTCTGTTCAATTATTTCTTCCATGACCTTCTCAGCATCTATATTCTGAGATGTGATTGCCTCTGTGAGAACCACTAGTTGATCAAGCATTGGGGCTTGTTGATCAACATCTATATCAGGTAATATTTGTTGAAGTATTACTCTTTCTACTTCAAGTACCTTTTCCTCTTTTGTGGCCTTTCTCAATTTGTCTTGCATTGCCTTCCTCTCACAAATTCTTACATTATTGGTCAATTCATTTAGATCCAATGTTCTGGGATCACAAACTAGAATCTCAATGATTTCATCCAGAGTGACTAGATTCTTATGCTTTCTCTTCTTCTTCTTTGAGACTTGTGGGGATGTAGATGTATGAACTACTATTTCTAGTTCATTTTTCCTCTCTAAAGTGCTTGGTGAAGGCTTTGTTGATGATTCTTCTTGTGTTTTCTTCTCGGGGTGCACCTATCGGTTTTGTGAAGACGTCTCTCTATCAACCTTGGGTGACTCTAAAGATTTTTATTCTATTTTCTTTTCCAACTCATCTTTCTTTGCTTCTTCACTCTTTTCTTTCTATGTTTCCTCTTCTACCTTTTGTTTTTCTTCTATACTTTGATCAGTAGACTTATCTTCTAATCATTGGTTGCAACTTTCTCTACAGTTGTGTCCTTTGTGTCATCTGTGGTGTCTTTTGTTTCATCATCACCCTTGTTCTTGGGTGTGCTTGTGTCTTCTATAGTAGATCCTTTGTTACCCTCTAGTATATTGATTGCCTTCATTAATATTGGCATAAGTGTAAAAGTACCCTCATTATTTATTCTTCATTATTTATTTGATTTCTTCAACCTTAGATTTGGGAGGCATAAGTGTAAAAGTACCCTCTCCCTTGCTTCTCTTTCGGTTTGTAAAACATATGACCATTGTTGAGATATTTTCTTACCTATCTCTTTGGGTATTTGGTTGAAAAATTTAGATGGTACATATTTGTACTTTACCATTGCCCTTATTATGACATCTTGTATCTTATTTTGGTCTTCTAGCTTAAGTGTATCCCATTGTCTGATTTTCTTATCAAACATGGTGTCAATTGCAGCAATAGATTCAGCAACTTCATTAATTTTTTGATTTCTAAAATTCTTCTTTTTTACATTAGGCTCATCATCTTTTGTGTCTTCTATGTCAGCTTTTTTCATGACCAATCTTTTTCTCCTCTTTGTAGGTGTTGGCTTCACAATTTTCTCCTTTGTTTTCTTTAATGGTTGCTTCCTCTTATAGGTCCTTACTTCACCTTTCTTAAGAGGTGTGGTATTAGTTTTAGCCATTTGACTCCTTTTCCTCTACTTCTTTGTAGGAGGTGGAGGTGTATCAGATTCAGTTTCTACAGAGTCTGATTTATGTTCATCTTGCCCTTCACCGATGGTACCTTGTTCATCAATTTCCTCTGTTTGTTCTTGTTCCTCCTCGTTTACCGATAGAATCTTTTTAAGATTCTTAACCATCTTATTTTTCTTATTGATAGTCTTTTTTATTTTTAGGCCTCTTTTTATCTTTGACCTGGCCTTTTCATAGGTTCCAAACCTTGGTTGCTTGTTGTCAATTGGCTCATTGATCAATGCATCAATAGCATTGGTTGCTTGATCTATGTTTATTTCATAATCAAGTGGGGCTAACCAAGTTTTCCTTGGTACAACCGATTTTATGTGGATGAAGTCTGTATCCACCATAAAACATATTTCACCTCTATGTTTTTCAATCAGTTGCTCAGGGATTCTTGTTCTTTCCATCATCTTTTCCTTTAATTCAAGGAATTATGCAGTCATAACTAATTCAAAGTTATCTCCTAGTGACTTAATTAGTTCACTAATTTGTAATGTCAATGGCTTAGTAGTATCCCATTTCACTTTTCCTACTAAAGGAAAGTATTCATGAAAGTAGAAAAATATACACATGATAAGTGAGCCGAACTTACATGTGTTAGTCTTTGCAGACCTAATTGTGTTCATGTTCTCATCAAGTTGTTTTAGCAGGATCTCACACATATCCATCTAAATTCCCTTGGTCACTATCTTGTAAGTTGTGCTTACTGATGTTGATGATATGTTGTTCAGCCTGCTTGCCTGAAAGATCTTGTAACCAATCACACATGCACCGAATCTTAGTTCTTCATTGGTGATGGTGTTAACTTTCAGACCTTTGTTATCTGATTCAAATTTTGTAATCTTTTCAACTTCTTTCTTGGAAGGATGCTTGTGAGCCTTAGGCTTGTCAGTTATTGGATAACTAGTGACAGCCTGAAGGACATCCTTAGTGATTTTCTTAGGTTGATCCAGCCATAGCTTCTGGTCATGCATTGTACTAAGTACCAACCTGATCCAGTCGGTTTTGAAGTCCCTTAGGAAATATAGGGCATTAGTTATCCCTTTAACCTCTAAGTGTTTGTGCTCTTCCTTTAGGTTACCTTCTGCATCAAAAAGCTTCTTGTAAGCTTCATCCATCTCTAGATCACCTATTTTAGCAATCTTACAGTGAATATAGGACCATAAGTCCTCTATTAGCAAAACCCTAGGTGGAATCTTGGAAAATGTGTCAATTTCATCGGGTTGTGATGCAATCTCTGGGCATATCTTGTATTTGGACTCTACACATGTGTTTTTCTTGATTAACCTAACCGCATTCTTCTTATCACTCTTGATCTTAGTGGTTCTTGATGTGGTTGCCATCATTTTTCAACTTTAGGGCTTTCTTGAAAATTTAAGGCTTTCTTGAAATAATGACAGAGTTCTTTCGGTGCCCTTGGTACTTACTTCAATCTGTGAACTGGTGAATGATCTATTTGGGGTGTGCTGGATTGAGTTGAGGTCACTCTACTGAATGCTCTTCAATCACTCTATTTTTTCTCTGCTTTTTCTCTTCAAATTACAGGTGAAAAATGATGTGCTCCCATCGAGTATTTATACACTTTTTCCCTAAGTCTATCATAAGTGCTCAATGACTCGTTAGGATATGAAGATGGATTTCATCGAGAAGACTTTAAAAAATCATCATTGGTGTTGTCAAGGTGCTCAAGATGGTTGTTAATATTTTTTATTTTTACCGACGGATATCGGTATTGTGTCACGACAACTTTATAAATTTTTTTCCTTACCGATGGGTGTCGAGTTATATTGGAAACTTAGCCATTTTATGTTTTGACCAAAAATTTATGGTAAATGTAAATAGCTCATCCATTATGTTCACCAATGATTTTTGGTATGTGTATATCGACGGGGTTGTTTTATCAGAATTTTAACAAGTAACATAATATGCATCTTTATTTATGCATATTTTGACTATGTATCAATTTGTATAATGGAACTGATGCAAAATATGACTTGGTGTAGTGTTGTTCCATACTTATTTGTTTAGCTTAAGTGGGGGTGGTGATGTCACCAGATCCATTAGATGGGGTGTCACCATTTGCATTTATTGGTCCAACTTCATCATTGCTTGAATCTTTTCTCCACATTTTGTCTCTAGCCCTCTAGATATCTTCAATGGTGTTTCCATTAGGATATGTGCTTGTCTCTGTCATTTGGTCTTTGCAATATTTCTTGAGATGACCAACTTTTTGATAGTGTAAGCATGTCATTCCAGGGTTTGACCAACCTCTAGACCTTTTGGTCCATTCCCTCATGTAGTTTGCAGCAATGTGACCATATCTACCACATGTTGTACATTTTTTCCAAGTATTGTAGTCCCATACATATTGATTATCGATTCTCTTTGGTTGATAGGGAGTTTCTTGATCTTTAGGCTTCCATGCTTGCATTTTCTTTTTCTAGCATTCATTAGTTGTGTGCCCATTCATCTTGCATGCAGGATAGTATTTTTCCATGTAGGTTTCCTTCTTGGGTTGATCCATATTAGACTTACATTCATATGCTTTATGTTGTTTCTTGTTACATTTATAACAGAATCCTATGATTGAAGATGTAGATTTAGGAATACCTTTGATTTTGCCTCGGCACATTTGATGTGTGTCCTTTCTTTCCACAGTGTTTGCATGTCAGCTTTCTTGGTCTTGGATTTTAATAGACATTCTTTGGATTGGCTTGATTTGATGATTCTCCATTTTTGATAAAGCCTAGACTGTTTTTGTTGTTGACTTTTCGTTGTCCTTCAATAAAATCATCCATTCTTTTATTGTTCTCTTCAGCCTTTCCGATAACTCCATTATGATGTTGCTGAATTCTAACCTCATGCTTTAATTTTTCATTCTCTTCTCTTAGTTCACCGATAGCCTGTACTCTTTCAATGAGTTTTATAATTGATCTGTTTGCTTCTTGACTCATAAGAATAATCTGATTTGTAATCTCATGGTGATGCTCATCATGTCTTTAGATTTCTAACTCCTTCTCTTGTAGTTTCTCTGTAATCTTCATTTTTTCATCAATAGCAAGTGTTCTTTCTATTTCAGCTTATCTAGTAGAACTTTCTCTGTAATCTTCCTTTTGTCATCAATAGCAAGTGTTCTTTCTGTTTTAGCTTGTGTAGCAGAACTCATCACATCAATAATTCTTACCATCTGTGTCTCTTGACCAATTTGCAGCATCTTTATTTGTTTTGTCCGGTGTTGATTGATCTCCTTTAGACTTGTGATGTTCTCTTCTAATGTATCTGATGTATTACTTGTATTTGATCCTGAAGATTCAAAGAAATCTGGAATCTCTTCTTCTTGATAATATTTTTCATTTCTTCGAGTTTCCATACCTTTTCTCTCATCTAGTAGCTCTCTCATCTTGACTCTAGCTTCTTTATACTATTCATAGAACATCTATATCTCAAGTTTTTTATTCTTAATATTCTTATCAAGTTTGTACTTCTCCATTATATGATCTTTTCTCTTAAGCCTTTAATCTTTCCAAGAAGAGACTTAGCTCTGATACCAATTGTTGGGATTAATGGGAAGTAGTACTGAGAGGGGAGGGGTGAATCAGTACCTCTAAAATTTTTATCTCTTTTCACCATTAATCTTAGTAATCATTATTTACTATATTACCGACCATTACTATTGTTATTTCTTATGCATATAATATTAATTCATAGTCTTTAATTGTTTGAGATATTCATAGAAACATTCATGAAATTAATAAACACATAACACAAGATATGATATCATAGAAAAATCCTGTTAGGAAGTAAAAACTGCGGTGGGGATGGCACCCACAAAACTTCACTATCTACAAAATGGAAGCAAGCCGGTAAAGGCTTACAATTGATCAATTATGATTATCTACCCTGTTAGAAGTATTAAGGTCGAGACCGGTTAAGATCTACTCTGTTAAGAGCTTTAGAAACACTGATTTAAGTGTGCACTCAGTTAAGAGATTTACAATAGGACTATTAGGTCCACCTTTCTTGAAATGATTTCTTGAGTGTACTACACTTGTTAGAATGAGTACATATGTTTGATCTAACTATATGCAATCTAAAATTGCTGATCATAGATCCATTAAAGCTCTCATAATAAGAATATCACCTATAGTGATTGATTAATACCTTTTCTCTTCTCGTCAGTAGCCTGTGTTCTATTCTTGAAACTGATTTGATCCTTTTCTGTCCTTCTACATGAATTCTCTCGTCTAATCCTTAGATTCTCTCAGTGGCTACAATCATCATCAAACAACAACATGTTCACCATAGATTGAGCATCTATTTATAGAAGTATTTGACCTATTCTAGAATCACTTATTACAAAGTTAACTCTTAGATCCAAGGTTTATAACTTGACCTTGATCTTTAGTTTTCATGTTTTAAATTAGTAAAACTAATTAAAACAGTAATAATTACATTGCTTTTTCTGCACATAATAGTTTTAAAACAAATCAATAAGCTAAATATACAACTTCAGTGTTTTATCTGACGTGGAAAGTCAAATCCACTTTTTGTGGGATGTAATTGACTATCATTTCTTGGTCGTTGGGCTGAACTAAAAGTCTGTCGGTGTTCCTTTGTTGAACTGATCATCGAGTTCCCTTTATCTATTGGGTTCCTCTCTTTTCTATTCCATTGGATTGCACTGTTGTTACTCATCGGGTTCCTTTATGCTTTTTTTATCGGGTAACACTAAATAGTGTTTGTCGGGATGCTTTGAACTTGGCAGTGTCAGGTAACCTTGGCGTAGAGTAGTGATGTGCCTTGTTTGTCCGTGTAATGTAAACCAATGGTGTAAATCATTTTTTCCCTTGTATATACTAATGGAAAAATATAATGCCTTCAAGTGGATGATTTTACTAGAAGTGGAGTGGCTTCTTTTCTTTGGTGACCATGATCCTTCCTTGGAGGGTAGCCTGCAGATCCTTGGCTACAGAGATTGTTTTGCTAGGAAGATGTCACTGCTTTGGATCATTATTGCTCCTGGTTTGGTATGGGTTTGGGTTTGGGATCGATCTTTGGGATGGGGACAAAGATATGTTTTTTCTGCTAACGAGGAGGTGCTATATTTATCTACTTCTAAGAGTACCTTGTCTCAAGTTGGGATCATACATGGTGTTATTTCTACCTCTGTTGATGTTGTGCGTGGTCTAGCTCTTGATGGTCATTTGGAGTCAGTTATTTTTGAAAGTTACTATGTTGGTAACTATTTTTTTTCCCTTCTTTTCTTTTTTTGTGGTTGCCTGTCAATTTTTTCCAAAATGGAAAAAGTTCTTGCTTTCCTTTGTGATCAGTCATCTTCTAGAAGTTTTCAAGGGTGTGTTATGGTATTTTATTTTATAATGGTATGCATCTAGTTTTAGGGTTGTTTTTTTTGCTTCTATGGTGATTGGATTACTTCAAATCTTCTTCTTCTCTATCGGTGTCCCTATGGAGGTGGATGTGTCTCCTATGGAGGTGGGGATATGTATTACGATCGAGGAGAATTGGTTTGGTTTGGTTCAACCTTCCTATGAAAGGAGATATGGTTCCCTTCCCTTCTGGGTGGTCTCCTACTAGTATAGAGATGGGTGGGTACTTCCTATGATTTTCTATGGTTCTTTCATTATTAGTGGCCTTTCGCGGCCTTGAGTTTTCCTTTTTCTTCATGGTTTCGTTGCTGACGGTGTAGCTTTGGTAATCTTTCATTGTCTTTCACCACTTCTTGTGGTGTTGTTTCTTCCTTCATAGATATTGTCTTGTGTTTTTATTTGGGTCAACCCCCTTATTTGGCTGCTTTCTTAATTAAAAATAATAAAAATCAACTTCCAAACATTCATTAAATTTCAGCAGCATAACGTTACATATTCCTTTCAATTTCAAATTTAATTCCTATGTAATAATTTTCCTAAGGAAAAGTAAGAATATGCCAATATCTAGAGTCCTAATGAATAGCACAACAAAGAGAGACACAAGATATGATCAATTAATTGAATGGATTCAATAATGATTAAAAATGAATATTATGAATGTGTACAATGTAGATGTGCCTAAATATATAGGAAATGCATGATAACTAGGAGATAAGAAAGAGATAACCTATCACCTACACTAGGTGGAATCACATGTCCATGAAATATGGATCATCCTCCATTATAAAATTAAGTATGATAAAAAATGTGATATGTTCACTAAAGGTGGATTGCACACATAAAGTAGAAATGAGATAAGAACTATCACCACCTAAAGTGGAATTTCTCCTACACCGTGTGCTAAAATAGGATGCAAAATCTTAGTTGTATACATTGAAAACTACTATGTAATGCATTATCCTAAGAAAGATTAAGTAAATTTTAGTTAAGAATAATTAATTACACCAACAAGCCCCCTTAAGTGCAACTTAGGGGAATGCACTTAAACTCACAATGCTATATGACAATGTAAGATGGGTCCCAACTACTAGGCCATGCTAGGTACCCATGTATAATATACAAATGAAATCTCTCATAAAGAGGAGAAAGGAAAAAAATATTATGGGATAAATCTTCCCCCCAAAAGAATAGAGATGAAAACACAAAATTATCTCAATAATGAATGAGAGAGAAGGAAAGAGACTATGAACCTAGAGAAAATCAGCTTCCCTTTCCTTTTTTATAACTCATCCAAGTATGGCACCTGGCTTGTAGATTCTATTCAATGAGTCAAGAATGTAACTCATAAATGCATCTCTTTCCAAATTTGGTGTCATTCTTCCAAGGACGGTAGGTTTGAATTCAAGGACCCAAATTTGTAACTCCCTCCAAATATGGGAACATTCATCAAGGATAAATGCAAATTCAAGAAATCAAGCATAACCTCCACTTATTCACCATATTTAAGACAAGGCATGGGAGATTAGCTTCAATTTATGAACACCTTTTTCAAGGTTATTGGCATGTAAACAAAGGTCAGAACTTGCAATTTAAACAACCAATATGCAAGTGGCCAACCTACCCAAGTGGCCTTATGGGACATTGTGCCTCTACAATTTCCAAGGGGTTTCTTGGGCAAGTGAACATGTGTCAAATGGACTCTTTGAAGTTTCCAACTAGAGCTAAATGTCCAAATAAGAGCTAAAACATTTGAATTTGAATAAATTGAAGTGTAGAGATTGCCTATGCATGTAGAAACAAAGGTAAACTGAGATGTCCAAATGAAAGGTAAAATATTTTTTTAGTTGATGTTGATGGTTGGACTCCTAAGATGCACCTGCATTGGACTCCTAAGATGCACCTGCATCAAAATAGCTAACATCTTTGTTTGGTTTCCACATCCTTCAATATTCATGTTTGTGATTTACTCTTTTCCTCTCCCCTCATTAGGGTCACTCTAAGGCGGTATCAATTATTTTACCATGTTTTAGAAAATGATTTTTTCAGGAATTTTTGTTTATTTATCGATAATCTATTGCCTTATTCATGATTTATCTATTGAATTTCTCTACATCCTCATATTTCTTCCTTTACCTGGTCTCCAAAACTAATTTATACAAGGTTTAGACCTATTCCACATAGACAGATTAAATTTAAAAAATGACTCTTTAGTGTTAGGACTATTGCACATAGATAAATAAAATGAAAAATTGATTCAAACAAGGGTTAGGCCTATCGCACACACACAAATCAAATAAAAAATTTATTCAAAGTTGCTTGACACAACACTGAATGAAAGTAAATTATCAAGAATAAATCCTAACAAACCTGAACTTAAAAAGATAGTTTTTTGCTTTAAAAAAAACTATTAACTATCTATAAGATGCCATGTGTTGCTTTATTCGGATATCCTACCAAGTTTAAAGCATAATTCATCAACATTGGAAAATTATTATTTTAATATTACAAGATTATTTTAAATTCACCTTAGCTTGGACATCATGTGATATAAGTGCCATGATTATTGGCCTTCAAGTGATCATTAGTATTCCAAAAGTTGTAATCATTATGAGTCCCTTGCACAAGGGGGATCTCATACAAAAATTTTACATTGGGTATGGTGATGGCCTAAAATACCTATATATAGATATTACTGTTATACACTAAATTATGTACCCTATTCAATCTCTCATAGTCTTGATAATCTAGTATAACATGGGAATCACTTCAAGGTTGTGGAAGCTTTGCTAACTGAAGTGAAGCCTCCGGGTTCTAGCCCGGTTCCTCTTGGATAATCACCTAATATTCTCTTTTGACATGAAAAGTACACTTGAGGGAAAAGGGATAGAAGGAATGCTTCAAAGGGAAATAACTCGAAAGAAAATTATCCTACTAGGTGATACACCGAAGGTAACATGAAACATAATATAATGACCAAATTAGCATGAAGATTCTCAGATCTAATAAAACACAATATTTCTGAATATGATTGCATAAGTATTTCATAGAGAGGTCTGAAATAGAAAGAGGCTATTCAAGGAAATAGAAGATTTCACAAACAATATCTTTCCTAAGGGAATAGACATGGACTGTGAGCTCCAAGAAGATATTCACTCCAGAAAATAGGCACAGGAATGAGACAAAGTAACCAGGGATGAACAAAATCCTCAGGTTTACCTAAATCAATCAAACACAATAGTACACAAACATGCTGAAAGAAAGGAAGGCTCAAGAGATCCAAGATTTCTCTAACATAAGCCACTATATTATACTCAGTAAGAGAAGTATAGATAAATAAAAAATTGAGGATAGAGAAGATGTCTCAGAAAGCTCAAATAGAATCTGGAATTCAATGAAAGATTACAACAAGGTGAAAACCTGAGGGCAGAGAAGATGCCACAGAAAATATTACACCAGCTTGAAAACTCTAAGATCTAAAAGCTCTAAAACTACTTATATACATGCTCCTCTAGCACACATGCTTAGGAGGCAATCCAATTCCTAGAAATTAGGGTTACAATAGATTTGCATAAACAATTCAGAAACCCTAAGACTGTCATGTCTTCTCATCAATGCATTATAGAAATATCTGAGAAGATCATATATAGACTTAAATATCTTTCCCATCACCATAAATTTGATCTCAGAAGTTAGCTCGACCCATCTCTCTGTCTACAACTTGAAAGATCACACCACCACCATGGATTCTGAGAATTAGATCTTTTGAATATTTAAATTTAAACTCAAATGGTCAGAGGTGGCATGGAATATCCAATCAATGTCCTAGATTTGAATCTTTAATAACTTTAAAACATGGTCGTCGATCTTTATCTCAAACTTTGGCTCTATCTTTGCCTTGGTCTACCATGGACATGTGTCAGCACCGCATAATGGCTTAATCACTAGATTTCGAATACTTTGTCTTCAAGCCATAACGCTGACCATTGGATCTTCACAGACTTGATTGGTCTTTAACCTACCTCTATTTGAAGTTTTAACCTGTATGAGTGAGAAAAAAAGCCTTAGTCCCATACTTGCAAAAAATTTTAATTTGGTCTTTAACCTGGGGCGACTGAGTGATGACTAGCTTTTTATTTTTATCGTATACTCGCGACCCCTTTTGACTTGATCTTTTATCATGTGCGAGTGAGAAAAAATTCCTTTAGATAACACATCGCTCACTCACATTCCAAAATATGCTAACTGTTAAGCCTTGGCAAGTGAGCGATGACATACAACTTCATTTTCTCACATAGTCGCTCCACTTTTTTGACTTGGTCTTTAACCTGTGTGGGTGAGCGACTGCATAAAAATCCCTTCGGTCACACGGTCGTAGCACTTTTCCTTTTAACTGCCAAACTTGAGCAAGTGAGCGATGACATGAAATTCCTTTGGTCACAGACTCACGAGCTCGAAGACTTGAAGTGAATTATCATTGTGAGCGAGTGATGGAAACATATAACCCTCAGTGAGTGAGTGATGATATTCCATTTTCTGCAATAGAGACCTCATCGCACACTCGCACAACAAAAATATGTTAAGTGATTAGCTCAGAAAATGAGCGACAAGCATAAGATTTCCTTTGATCACACACTCGCGACCTCAAAGGCATAAAGTGAAATACCATGGCGAGTGAGTGACTGCATACCATTTCCTTCAATCGTACAGTCGCAGTGCCTTAGGCATAAAGTGAAATCTTATGGTGAGTGAGCGACTACATCTTTTTCCCTTGATTGCACACTCACGAGATGGAAGGTATCAAGTGTAAAATCATCGTGATTGTGTGACCACATGATAATCTTCTCACCCGCCTACTCGCAGAGCTAAAAGACTGCATAATAAAAATAGTGCAACTGCTTGACTTGATTCAGCACAACTGTGTGACTAAGAGACTTAAAGGATGATTTGAAAAGTGCACATGCTTAAAGGATCACTTAAGCTACTCGAAAAAGGTAACAAGGAAAAATAACAATTTTTAGAGAACTAGGGTTTTTCTCAAATTTTCTTAGGGATTTGCACTTAGGTTATTTTCCATAGACAATGATAAACCAGAGAGCTAGCAAAATGTAGATGAAAGGATTAAGAATAGAAAAAACACTTAATTTTACAAGTTGGGCTCTACCCTTGTGGGAGCCTTATTTACTCCACTTGTAGCCAAATTTGACAGGATGGGGAAATTTGGATAACATTTTGGCAATTTTTGCTGGATGTCAGCCTGCTAGACATTGAAAACCAGTGGCCTTTAACATTCATTGGGTATGGATTCATCATTTGAGCACACAAAAATTTTCTGGGAAAGGAAATGGATTGAAACCAAGAAGAGGAAGAACAAGAAAAAATAGGAAAAGACTATATACAAGTTGAAACAAAACACATTGTACACAAGCACTTGGAGGAAAGCAGGGAAAATCTAATCTAATCTAAACTAACCATTACAAAAACTGGTTAAACAAAACCATTTACTGGAATGTTGAAATAGCTACCTTTCCTCATTAGGATATTTTGCATTAAATTCAAAAGGATAGCTAAAAAGATATGAGCTACAAAAAAGTATGTCAAGGAATACATAAATTCCTCTTGAAAACAGAGATCAAATTCACTCACCTCAAATTGATCATATGATGATGTCTCAGTAGTATCCTTTTGGACCAAGTATCTGATGGGGCAGCCTCTTTAAAGTTTAAAAATATAAACTATCTTGATGGTTTCTTCTTTATTATTTTCCTTTAAATCTTGAGAGTCAAACTGCAGTACAGGAAACCTTGTCAACTCATTCTCCATATTTAGAGGATCATTATTCACAATAGAACTAGAAGATAGCTCTTCACAGCTATCAATCCCTTGAAGGTGTTTAGGATCAACTGGTTTCCTATCATCAATCTCCACACACAAATCCTCTATGATTCTCTCCAAACAATTGTCCCTAAGGTTTTTGTCAATGTTCTTTTCTTGGAAAATATCTTCCATAACTGAAGGCTCGTGAATTTGCACATCATTAGGATCAATCCCCTCTAGTTGCTGCAAAATTACAGAAGTGGTCATGACTCTATCTTTGTCATCCTACTCAAAAAACCTAGGCAGCTCATCCAAAAAAGACACGGTGTCTTCCTCTTTATCACTACCTTGCTGATGGTGACCCTTCTATCCTAAATGACCTTCAGCCATAGGTAATGGCATATCTTCTTCTTCATCAACAAAAAAGGGGAAGCTCTTCAAATAAATCAACCAATAGCTCTAGTTGAGAATTAATATCCTTATCTTCATCACATGAGGGCTCATCTACCACAAGTCTTTTCTCTGATGCTTGACTAGTATCCTTGAATAGACTTGGCATCTGATAGCTAGGAGGTGGATTCCATGAAAGCTTCCATGGCAGTTCAATATCTTGAGAGACCAGAGGGGTCTCTTGGGATAAAAAAATGTCTTGAATAGGTTGGTCTTGCAGAGAGGTGGATTGAATCTCAAGTATAGGCTCTTGGAAAGAATGCTTTCCCTTAAAACTTGGGATATAAAATTAAGAGTGTTCAGATGCATACATAGAAGGCATGCCTTTTTTGAAGCTTGGAAAATTGAAGACCCTATCTGACATATGTTGCTCCTTTGCAACTAGCTCTCTTTGATGACTTTCCCCAATAGCTTTTAGCACCTCCATCTCAGGGAGACATGCTTGACAAGCTAGTGCCTCTTGCTGCAGCATCTCTGACTTTTCTCCAACAGGAAACTCATAGTTCATGAAAATAGGTGAATAATCTAGAGTTTCCTTCCCAAAAAATGGGTTTGAGACATAGCCAGCTACTTGGATGCTTTGTGTTGGGACCATCTTCCTGACTAGATTGTAGGGATGAAATGACCTCTTTATCAAATTCTATCTTTGATCTTGATAGGATTGTCCTTGAGCTTAGTACTGCTAGTTGAGACCTTTATTTTGTCTTCTCATATTAACCAACTCGTTATTCATTGACTGCAATAAGCTCTTCATTTCTTGCAACTCTTGGGAAGGGCTCACTTTGGATTCCTCACTGCTTTAGCTAGCTTGAGGTGCTACAATAGTGGGTATGGGGTTGAGCAGAGGAAATTGCAGAGACATATTGGGCTGAATGATAGGGGAGATATGCATGGGTGGCCTTGGGGTTATCATACCAGCCTAAATTAGACAATTTTCTTCTTTAATAGCCATATCAAAAGCCTGGGGTAATGAAGTACCTCCTAAAGGCTGAATCATGATAGATATATCACTATTCAAGCTTCTCAAGAAATATAAGAAAGCACAATCTATTGAAGGCCTTATATTAATAGGAATTCTATTCCATGTCTTCAAAAATCTACCATTAAAATATGTCATATGTTCTTGAGGGGCTCTTTTGATAATTTGGAGTTTCTCTACTAGAGATAAAGAGTCTAATCTATCATCAAAATAGTTGTTAAGGAGCTCTCCAAGTCTATCCCATTAATTAATGGATCCAACTACCATATTTCTAAACCATTCCAGGTCTTTACTCTTAAAGAACGCTTCCAACAACTTGGTAGCCACATCTTCTTCTGTGATATTATGTATACTACAGATGGAAGCCACATCTTTTATGTGCTCACAAGTTGTTATTTAGCTTTCACCTATGAAAGAAGGTATAATTTTAGTGCTACTAGAGACACATCATGGTGTTGGGCAAAATTTAATGGACTACCCTGATTAAAGGGTACAAAGGCAAATTGTCTTTCCATAACAGGGATCTATTTTTCTCATAGGCTTTACTAGGATTGTATCTTCTATTCTTAACACCAATGGAGTTACCAGATATGCTTTGAAGAGAAACCTCTTTAGGTCTGTACTATGTTATGAGCATATCAAAGATAACACAGTCTTTAATGTGAACTTCTTTTGTGGTCCCACCGGGCATGCCAGAATTGTTATACATAGTGGGGCACTTGATCTTTGAAACCAATAGACCCTTTGGAGTCACCAGATATGTAGACAATGACCACTTCAAGGTTTGTACTATGTTATTATCATATTAGAGATAACACAGCTTTGAATGTTCAAACCTCTATATTTTGTAGTCCCACCGGGCATGCCAGAACTGTTAGTCACAGTGGGACACTTGATCTTTGAAACCAGTAGACCCTTTGGAGTTGCCAGATATGCAGACAATGGACACTTTCTAGGTCTGTACTATGTTATCAGCATATCAAAGATAACATATCTTTCAGAGATGAACTTCTTTTGTTGTAGTCCCACCGGGCATACCAGAACTGTTATACACTAAGTTTTGCACCCTATTCAAGCTCTCATAGTCTTGATAATCTATTATAACATGGGAATCACTTCAAGGTTGTGGGATATTTTCTAACTAAAGTGAAACCTATGGGTTCTAGGCCAATTCCTCTTGGATAATCACCTAATCTTCTCTTTTAACATGAAAAGTAAACTTGAGGGAAAGGGATAGAAGGAATGCTTGAAAGGGAAATGACTGGAAATAAAATTATCCTACTAGGTGATACACCAAAGGTAACATGAAACATAATATAATGACCAAATTAGCATGAATATTCTCAGATCTAATAGAACACAATCTTTCTGAATAGGTTTGCATAAGTATTTCACAGAGAGGTCTAAAATAGAAAAAGGATATTCAAGGAAAGAGAATATTTCACAAACAATAGCTTTCCTAAGGGAGTAGACACAAACTATGACCTGCAAGAAGACATTCACTCCAGAAAATAGGCATAAGAATGAGACAAAGTAACCAGGGATGAACAAAATCCTCAGGTTTACCTAAATCAAATCAGACACAATAGTACACAAACATGTTGAAAGAAAGGAAGGCTCAGGAACTCCAAGATTTCTCTAACATAAGCCACTGTATTATATTCAGTAAGAGAAGTACAAAAAAAGGAAAACTTGAGGATAGACAAGATGTCTCAGAAATATTACAACAAGGTGAAAACCTGAGGGCAAAGAAGATGCCACAAAAAATCTTACACCAGTTGGAAAACTCTAAGCTCTAAAAGCTCTAAAACTACTTATATACATGCTCCTCTAGCACGCAGGCTTAGGAGTCAATCCAATTCCCATAAATTAGGGTTACAATAGATTTGCATAAATAATTCAGAAACCCTAAGACTATTAAGTATTCTCATTAATGCATTGTAGATATATCTGAGAAGATCAGATATAGACTTGAATATCTGTCCCATCGCCATAAATTGGATCAGAGAAGTCATCTCGAACAATCTTTCTGTCTGCAACTTGAAATATCACGCCACTACCATAGATTTTGAGAATTAGATCTTTTGAATAGTTAAATTTAAACTCAAATAGTCATAGGTGGGCAAAATATCCAATCAACGGCCCAGATTTGAATCTTTAATAACTTTAAAACATGGTCGTCGATCTTTATCTCAAACTCTAGCTCTATCTTTACCTTGGTCTGCCATGGACATGTGTCAGCACCACGTAATGGCTTAATTGCTAGATTTTGATTACTTTGTCTTTAAGCCATAACACTGACTGTTGGATCTTCACGGACTTGATCGGTCTTTAATCTGCCTTTGTTTGAAGTTTTAACCTGTGCAAGTGAGCAACAATGACTTATTCACATACATGCGACACTTTTCAATTTATTCTTTAACCTATGGTGACTGAGCAATGAATAGATTTTTCTCTTTATTTCATACTCACAACCCCTTTTGACTTGATCTTTTATCCTGCACAAGTGAGTGACAACCCCTTCTAAGAATGCATCGCTCACTCATAGTCCAAAATCTTCTAACCACTAAGCCTTGGCGAGTGAGCGATGACATACAACTTCCTTTGCTTGCATAGTCACAACACTTTCCTAACTTGATCTTTAACCTATGCGGGTGAGTGACTGCATAAAAATCCCTTCGGTCATGCGGTCGCAGCTCTTTTCCTTTTAACTGTCAAACTTGAGCGAGTGAGCGATGGCATAAAATTCCTTTGGTCGCAAACTCGTGAGCTTGAAGACTTGAAGTGAATTATCATTGTGAGTGAGAGATGGCAACATATAACCCTCAGCGAGTGAGCAATGATATTCCATTTCCTACAA
Source organism: Thuja plicata (assembly GCA_018584345.1). Taxonomy (NCBI): domain Eukaryota; kingdom Viridiplantae; phylum Streptophyta; class Pinopsida; order Cupressales; family Cupressaceae; genus Thuja; species Thuja plicata. The sequence continues at coordinate 2,028,664 of MU223845.1, forward strand.
TAGAGACCTCGTCGCACACTCGCACAACAAAAATATGTTAAGTGATTAGCTCAGCGAGTGAGTGATGAGCATAAGATTTCCTTTGATCACACACTCATGACCTCAAAGGCATAAAGTGAAATGTCATTATGAGTGAGAGACTACATACAATTTCCTTTAATCACATATTCGGAGCACCTTAGGCATAAAGTAAAATCTTATAGCGAGTGAGCAACTTCATCTTTTTCCCTTGATTGTACACTCGCGAGCTGGAAGGTATCAAGTACAAAATCATCGCAACTGCATGACCACATGATAATATTCTCACTCACCTACTCGCAGAGCTAAAAGACTACATAATAAAAAAAGTGCGATTGCTTGACTTGATTCAATGCGACTGTGCAACTAAGAGACTTAAAGGATGATTTGAAAAGCGCACATGCTTAAAGGATCACTTAAGCTGCTCAAAAAAGGTAACAAGGAAAAATAACAAGTTTTAGAGAACTAGGGTTTTTCTCAAATTTTCTTAGGGATTTTCACTTAGGTTATTTTTCATGGACAATGATAAACTAGAGAGCTAGAAAAATGCAGAGGAAAGGAAAAACACAGAATTTTACAAGCTGGACTCTACCCTTGTGGGAGCCTCATTTACTCCACTTGTAGCCAGATTTGATAGGATGGGGAAATTTGGATAACAATTACATTTTCTATTGCGACCTACTTTGGGTTAATATGTGTACTTCATCTATCTCATTCTTTATATTTTGTGGGGTTGAAAAAGGTGTTATTGAAATATTGAAATCTTGAAGCTTCTTGTTTTAGTGTTTATGAAAGATCCCCAACTCTCTAACCATTGAATTTATGAATTTTGCTTGGTTCCTCACTGAGTTTTTCCTGCATTTTTTTTGTGCAATATCTATTTTTTTTTTCTATTTTCAAGGGTTTTCTAATTTTTTGTTGTTTTTAGAAAAGATGAATTACAATTCTTGAAATTCAACTAAATATTGTAATGAAAACTAACAAAAATTAATTCACACAAAGAATAAATTTCAGACTTTAAATTTATTCAAATATCTACATTGCATACCGTACCAGGTTGTACGGATCTGGGAAAATTTGGACAACAAATAAATTGACATGTGTTGATCTGCAATCCTGATACTTTCTCTGTCATCTCCCAAATGTTGATGTAGATCCATGAAAAATTAGAATTTATATTGTCTATTGCTGTTGTATACTAACATCCAGCTGGGGATGGACATGGTTGCTTTCCTGGAGTAATATGACTGAGTGTTGATGCCTGAGAAATGAATACTATGTTGCTCAACCTCTGATCTTCAATTTGCTAATTGAAATCTACCCTTAACAAGTTTGAAACTAGAGATTCTTCACAAGAATTGATGTCACTTTGATTCCCAGTCCTATCTGCAATGTATCCTATCACCAGGAGAGCTGGGTTTTCATCCAACTCTCAATTCTTCCAAGATTTTCATTCCTAGAAGATCAATCTGCAGTAGAAACCCTTCACAAAGATCATTCTCAAGAAAAAATGACTTCTAAATGCTCAAAATGGCTTCCCCAATGTTACTTTATCCTCCCCAAACCCTAGCCATATCTTTTTAGGGTTTCCTCTTATTTGTTTTAATAATTTTATTCCCTCTCTTAGAGCTTTGAACCTCTTAGGTCTTATTAATATGAATGACCCATTTTTTAAGAACTTATAACTCATATTGCCTAGGGAAGTGTGCCATGGGGGCCACTTTATTATATTTTATTATAATATAAAGTGAGTTGATTAAATCACTTTATTATTAATTATTTAAATCAAACTTTACGCAATAATTTAATTATTCTAAATTTAATCATAACTCCATCACCTGGACTCCAAACTAAAATCTGACTGATACCACCAATCCAACGATGATATCTAAATGCAACATGCTAAGTGATAGTTCCCTCCTAAAAAACAAGGATTCTCCCTAAAAAATATTAACTACAACCAAAGTCTCCAGAATGGTCCCAGAGGTCCCTTGATGCATTCTAGTGAACTCCGAGTCAATCCCTATAAAGTAGGAATCCCTTGTAAAATTTAGGAGACTATCCCAAACTATCCAAAATGGCTAATAAAGCCCCTGTATAGCTCCACAAACCTCTGGATGGGTCCCCTATCCATACTAGAAATCTATAGGAACTCAGATAATTGGCCAGACTCGATTGACAATTGAGCTGTCTAAGGAAGGGACATTACAGTTTATACAATTTGCAACAATAAGATTATTTATGGAAATTTAGCCCTTTCATAAGTTCAAGCTAGATTTTGGCAAAACTAAACATGTGAAGGGTTGCTGACTTAATGGTTGAGGGCCTAGTATTGTTGATCCATACCCTTTAAGGTGGTACCAAATTTAGGTGGCTAGATGCACCCAATCCATGTGGTGTGGGAGGGGCTGCCAAAGGTTCACCCTATAGTATTAGTTTTAAGCATAGTCAAAAAAAAATTGTTAGATCGTCAATTTCTATTATTTATGATAAAGTTTACAAGCCCATTGTATGCATGTAAAATGCTTTAGCAACCTACTGTTATATTTGGCCTAAAAATGCATGCTTATTACTTGAAACAAATCACTGCATTCATTGGAATGTTGAGTAACTTGATGAAAGGATTTCAATGATTTGGTAGATCTGAAGGACCAATTGCTCCATCTTGAAAATAGTTTTGTGTTGAAGAAATATTTGTAAGATATTTCCAAAATAATATTATGTAACCAAACTCATAGGGTCCACAAAATGGCTAAGACCAAAAAATTGTTGGGTTGGAAACATCTAGGGAGAAAGAAAGAATGGCTTGCAGAACTTTGTATTTTCCCAACAAATGGTTAAAATCAGCTCAGTCTAGTCTTAGAAGGTTGGTATTTTGAAATTTAGGGGGTTAATTGTAGAATCCTAAGTAATGGATTTAGGTACTAACATTGAGTCCTAGTTGTTCCATGTCTTGTAATATGTTCTTAAAACTAGGTGGATAGTCACATTCAAGTCATACGTGGTTTCAGGGAGATTGTTGGAGGTTCAATTTTTGCCCCAATTTTAAGCATGGTAAAGAGTACGAGACATGCTATCAATGGTTGTTATTTTTCATAAAGTTTACAAGCCAATTATACACATGCCAAATGTTTAATCAAAGGTATATTTTTTGTTGAGTTAGCAACTAGTGTAAGTTATACCTCAAGGCATCCATGGAGATGTAAATTCTCACTGCCATAGGTGGATTGCTTTGACATGGGAGTAATTAAAAGATCCTCTCCAAGATATGATCTGATTTTTCTGATATATATATATTTTTCTTTTGTGTTTATCTGCAAGGGCTTTGTTTAAGTTTTCAATGCCAGGTGATTGTTTGGAGTTCAACCATGAATCATATGCAAGGTAATAATTCTTTTGGAACCAAACAACACATATATAAGGACTGATATAAAATTATGAGTTTTGATTTATTTATAACAACAATTTAAACTTTAGATTTGCAATTCCATATAGCAAGAGATGCATAAGTGGAAATTAGCGTTCAACCACTTGATGAGTTTTTTTTATGAGAGAAAATAAAGGAATAGGAGAAACCAACTTGTTGAGGTGGTGTCAATTGCCTTTATTCTCATCTACAATAATTATTGAAAATAAATAATGAAAGAATCAATGGAACTGCTAAACCCTACGCCTGGTCTGTAACCAAAGATGTCAACTTCAGGGTGACAATCCTCAATGGGCATGAAAAAAATTAATCCACTAATTATTCTTGATGTCTGATGAACCTAAATATGCTACTAATAAATACTAATAAAGAATTTTGTACAAACCCCAATGTCAGATCCATATGGTACGACCTGCTAGAAGAATGGTATGGTTGTAATTAGTGAACTTCAATCATTCAATTTTTCTCATAAATTGATATATAATTGTTACAACCAATTCCTATAGCACATCTTGTAGAAAATTCATCAAACAATGCCCAATCGACCTCCAAGCGACATCCTTATTTATTAAATAATTTTGATATGATTACACCAAACCCTAGAAACCTTATTATTGTAAGAAAATCTATGAAACCTGCCTATAAATCATCCAATGTTGCACAATTGGAAACCCTATGTAGATTCCCCTAAATTTTGAAATGGGTTTTCATCCAATTCACAATTCTTTGAGGGATTTCATCCTTAGAGGATACCTTACATGAGCTTCTTAGTGAACAAATATTGAAAATGTACCATAATAATGAGTAAATGTGAGAAATAAAATACTTTTATAAAATCCCCTTTACCTTGGAACCCAATGTTGCATTAGTCTTTTCTTAAATATACTTTTAAATCTAAGGTGGCATCCAAGATTAGGGTACGCTCAAGTTGGGTGAAATTAAATAATTTCATTTAATAAAATATTCTTAACTTTGTAATTTAATATTATAAAATTACTTTATGATGACTTTAATATTATAAAGTTACTTTATAATTTAACATTATAAAGTCACTTTAATGAGAATTTCTATTTTTTTCCAAAAAGTAACTTTATAATAAAATAACAATATTTTCTCATTAAATAAGCCATCCAAATGCCAATCTCTAGCATGTAAAGTCCTCCCATGCCAGGAATTACATCTCCTATTCACTGGATTTTCTTACAGAGATTGATAATAGGAAAATATCAACATCTAAGTGATCGTCTAGGAAAGAGGGGATATTACAGTCCTCTCTTCCCAAGATTACTTTCCCTCAAGCAACTACAAAGCTGGATGTTGAAGTATCATCTCTCCTTCCCACGTGGCATCCTCCAAAGGCAAGTCCCTCCAATGAACCAAATACTCTCTGATCACTCTGCTCCTTAGCCTCCTCTCCCTCATGTTTAAAAGCTCTGCACGAATCAAAATCAATTGACCCTCCTCATCTAATGGAGGCAAATCAGGTGAAGAAACATGTTGTACCAAAGCCTTCTTCAAGAAAGACACATGAAAGACATTATGTATCTTACTCTCGAAAGGTTCTCAAGCTCATAAACTGCCTCTCCAATCCTCCTCAATACTTTTTATGGACCATAAAACTAAGGCTTGATTTTCTTCTCCCTGCTCCTCTTGAGCATACTTTGTTTGTAAGGCTGTGCAAGAAAATCATGTCTCCAACTTCAAATGTCCTCTCAACCCGATGTTAATCTACATACATATATTGTGCAAGCTAAATGTTATCCTTAAGTGCCTTAAGGTTATCATGACTATCCTATTGCCAATCTAAAGCTCTTGGTGCTCTACTATCACCCAACGCCAAGTCCCCAAAAGATAAAGCATCATATCCATACAATGCTCGAAAGGTAGACATACCCATGAACCTGAGATGCTCCTACATTAGACACCCCAGGTATAAGAAAATGTTCCAAGAAAGGAAATCATGTGAAGACATTATATTTTTCCATTAGTATATGCAAGGAAAAACATGATAAATACCATCAGTTTATACTACACCGACAGATAGGGCACAACACTACCCGATGCCAAGGTTACCAATATTGCTAAGTACAAAGCATCCCAACGCAACACTATTCAGTGTTACGTGATGACAGAAAAGACAAAGGAACCTGATGAGTAACCAACAGTACAACCTGATGAAACAGTCAAGAGTGGAACCCAACAGATGAAGGGAACCTAACGTTCAGTTTAAAGAAGGAACACTGACAAACTTTCAGTTCACACTAACGATCAAGAACCGACAGTCAGTTACATCCCGCAAAAAGTGGATTTGACTTTCCACGTCAGATAAATCATTGAAGTTTTATATTTAGCTTCTTGATTTGTTTTAAATCCATTATGTAAGGGAAAAAAAATGTAATTATTATTATTTTTATCAGTTTAACTGATTAAAAATATGCAAAATAAAGGGTCAAGGTCAAGTTGTATACCTTGGATCTAGAGTTAACATTGTAATGTGTGATTCTAAAATAGGTAAAATAACTTGTATAAATAGATGCTCAATCAATTATGAACATTTTTTTTTATGATGATTGTAGCCACTAAGAGAATCTAAGGATCAGACAAGAGAATACATGCAGCAGTACAGACAAAGATCAAATCAGTTTTCAAGAAAAGAACAAAGGCTACGGACGAGCAGGAAAAGGTATTAATCAATCACTATAGGTGATACTCATATACTGTAAGCTTTAATGGATCTGTAATCAGAAATTATAGATTGCATACAGTTAGGTCAAATATATTTTACACATTCTAACAAGCGGGGTACACTTAATAAATCCTTTCAAGGAAGGTGGATTTAACAATCCTATTGTAAATCTCTTAACCAAGTGCACACTACATCAGTGTTGCTAAAGATCTTAACAGAGTAGATCTTAACCGGTCTCCACCTTAATACTTATAACAGGGTAGATAATCAAAAGTGATCAATTGTAAGCCTTTACAAGCTCCCTTCCATTCTGTAGATAGTGAAGTTTTGTGGGTGCCATCCCCACCGTAGTTTTTAGTTCCTAATAGGAGTTTTCTATGATATCATATCTTGTGTTATGTGTCTATTACTTTCATCAATGTTTCTATGAATTTTGTGTACAATTAATTTTATGAAATAATACTACATGCATAAGAAAGAACATCATATTTGGTCGATAATACAGTAAAGATTGATTGTTGATGAAGAAAGGTGAAAAGTGTTAAAAATTTTAGAGGTACTGATTCACCCCTCCCCTCTCAGTACTACTTCCCATTAATCCCAAAAATTGGTATCAGAGCTGAGTCTCTTCTTGGAAATTTTAAAGGCTTAAGAGAAAAGATCATACAATGGAGAAGTACAAACTTGATAAAAATATTCAGAATAAAAAGCTTAAAATTCTGATGTTCTATGAATAGTATAAGGAAGCTAAAATCAGCATGAGACAATTGTTGGATGAAAGAAAGAATATGGCATTGTAGACACCCTAAAATGGATAGGCTTGAGACTTTACATTAAAAACACTAATTTTCATCTATTAATTAATGGTTTTTTAATCATTAATTAATCATCTATTTTCCTCTAAATTCATTCCCCAAATCATCTAATCAAAT
>MU223845.1:2037474-2053081 GCA_018584345.1 Thuja plicata
ACTTTTGGGCTTAAAATTGAACATTGGTGCTTGTATGGTGGTGTAGCTTAGTTCACACTTTAAACTTTGGAGCTTAATCGATTTACCTTGTGTCTTGAGTTTTGGGTGCACTTGCAAAAACTGTTAGCTTACAAACCTTTACATTTTTAGAAAGGCCTGTCTAGGGAATAAACTTCTTCCTCGGAGGACAACCTTAAACCGGTAATCCTTCCGATCAGTATATAAACAAGACATGAACCAAAGTTCCATCTTATCTAGCCAAGCTCGGGCGAGGCGTGTTGATAATAGTCTAGATCGGGTGAATATCCTTAAGGAGCCAGCATGGTCAACTAGGCTCTTAAGTGAGTCACACACCTACAAACTGATTGGAGAGACACCACAAACCCTTACTACAACCTTGATTAATTAGAGGCCAACCTGTTTTACCTCCGAATAGATACCTTATTATAGTGCAAGGGGTTGCAAAATTTCCCCTCAAGATTACCAACATATGTTTCCCACGGTATTTGTGTAGTGAAAGAAACCTTCACTTCACGGCAACAATACCTGGAAACGGAAAAAACATGGGCACCTACGTCGTGGACCTTCGTGTCCTAGTAGCATGACAATTGTTGTGTGAGCTAACAGAAATTCAAGCATTGGGCCTATAACATTGTATTCTGAAGCCATTGACCTAGATTAATCTAATTGTTCATTGTTGAGACCTCGTGATAGCCTTGCAACTTGAAAAAGTTGTAGAACATACACAATTTCAGTCTTCATTTCTCAAAACACAGTGTCTATTGTGCTTGTTCCTTTGATCAGTTTCTAAAAATGTAAAACAAAACATCCAAACTATCAAAATGAGTCAAACGTGTTAAATTCTAGGGTTTTCAACGTCAACTATCTTGCAAATCAGAAGCATTGTTCCAAAAAAATTCAAAATTATCAAGCAGTGATACTTATTCTCTAGTCTTTTTTTAGACTGTTCCTCATTTACCTCAATTGCCCGCATTGTGCCACAATTGAAGGAAGTTTTCTGCAGTTGACTTGTTTATTGTTGTAATCGTCATGTTTATTACCGCAAGTGGTGATAAACTACCACAATTGACCAGTTATTTTACCGCAATTGGTGAAGTTGTACTGCAATTGACCAGATATACTATATTCCTGTTTTGACCTAAAACCTTGAAAGAATTCTCCATTTGGTGTCCAAAACTAGTGTCTATCCCAGGAAAATGTGAAGAACATTGTGTGAATCTCTAAACATTAAAGATTACCCTTTCCTTGTAAAGCATGATTATCGTCAAAAACATTGTTAGTTCAAAAGCTCAGACTTGAAATACCTTGATCTCATCATATCAAACATCATCATCTTTATCAAAGTGACTTTGTCCAAGGAAAAGGTCAGAAAATCTTATCTTTTTTATCACCACTTTGAGATCAAGTTATATCAAAATCTGTCCTTAGAATTACCCTTGTCCAAAACATAACTTGGACTTCCTTAGAAAGGATCTTCTTCTTTGTTTGCTTTATATCACTTGTTTTAGTTACAAAACCTGGACCGCACTATGTCTCAAACACCTCATGGAGGACCTTACACAAGGTCTAAGGCTATAAATCAACTTGATGAGTCATATATCAACTGTTTCCCCACTTGGGAAATAGAGCAAGAGAATGATCCATTCATGAACACCAGTTCTTCTCTATTTATTGAACAGCCCTGTGGGGCAGCCTTTTTCCAAGATATCACAAAAGAAGAACTTGAAGATGTGGAACAAGATGCTTACTCCACCAAAGTAGTTGATGATGTTGTAGAGAGGAACCCTGAACGTTACTTGGCCATGATAATAAATAAGGGAGTCAAACTCCCTGCTGAATTTAGTGTATCGACTATATGGCCTGAAAACACTCTCACAGGTCAAAACACTACTCAAAATCCTAAGATGCTACCTGTTGTGTCTCCAATCTTTCCACCATTGGTCTTACCCACATTGACACAAACTATATCCAATCAAACCAATGACCCAACCCAGGCCAACACATTATCTACTCAAGGCATGATAGGCTTGCAACTAAGTGCACCCATGGTCACTAGTATGCCTCCACCTTTCATCTCATGGCCAGGACAATCAAGCTCTCATTCTATGCCTTTCATCCCACCAAACACCAACTATTCTAAAACTATGCCACTTCTACAGTCAATTTACACTAGTCTTGGGATCAACACCTCATGCCCATAGGGATCCATCTCTGCAGGAATGACTTACAATCAAGGCCCACCCAAGGCTACACCTTTGCCCATTCTGACATCAATTTCACCTCTGCAACAGCAACCCCAGCTTCAGTTGCCTCAGTTCCAACCCCCGCAATATCAACCCCAACTTCAGTTGCCTCAGTTCCAACTCCCACAATAGCAACCCCAGCTTCAGTTGCCTTAGTTTCAACCCCTGCAACAGCAACCCCAGCTTCAATTGCCTCAAAACCAACCTCAGTGACATTAACCCCAGTTTCAAACCCAACCTCAGCAGCAGCAATACCAACCCCAGCAGTATCAATCCTAGTTTCAATCACAACAGCAAATGCATCAAAACCCGCCATGGCTTACTCATGTCCCTCCAATCACAAATCACTCAGTGGGGAATCAATATCAGGTCCCTAGGATGAAATCCTATGTTCCTACTCAAGGGACACAAAGGTGTAGCCTCATACCACCATAGCACAAAGGAATGTCCATTCACACCAGCCTCAATATCAAACAGACATGTTAATGCAACAAATGCAAACCCTTCAAACCCAAATGATGGATATGCAAAATTAGGGGCAAACTAAATCCTATACTGCAGAGGATTTATACCCATACCCCTTTGACCATTCTCTTCACATGTCTTAGTTCCCAAATCACTTCTCAGTACCAAAATTTGACAAATATAGGGGCAGTACTAACCCTATTGAACATATCTGAGATTTTTTTCTAGTTGTGTCGAAGTCGCTCATGATGAGACATATCTAATGCGACTGTTCCCACAAAGCTCGGCTAGACCAGCAATGGAATGGTTCTCACATCTACCTCATGGCATTCAGTCTTGGGGAGAATTGGCTGAAAAGTTCATAGTTCACTTCCATCATAACATCGAGCACAAGGTCAACATCAAAGACCTTTGCGACATTAAACAAAAGGATGGAGAGTCTTTTGTGAAATTCCTATAGAGATGGAGGAATACAGAAAACCGCATAACATATGATGTGCCCGAACAAGACTTAATAGTCATGTTTGTTGACAATCTAATTCCAGACATGTCATTCACAACAGAGTTATAGTTAGCTCCAAACTTCACACAACTCATTGAAAGAGGAGTTTGTTGTGAGAAGAACTTAGTCAAATGAGGAATCCTTACAGATCCCACACAAATGAATATAAACAAAAATGTAATGGACAAAGCTAAGTGGTGGAACAAAAACAAATATGTCACTATTGATGGTGTCATTGATGTGAAGACAGTAAACTATGCACAACCCAAGGTGTCACTGGAAGGCGCACCTGTGGCAAACCAAAAATCCACAGGGCCCACTCAACAAGAATACACCTAAAACCAACCTCCTCTTATAAAAGTGGCCGCTGTGTCAAATATTCAACAACAGAATCAATGCAAACCACAATTTCAATTCCAGCAATGAGATTTCACACCATTGGGAGAGCCGATAGAATCAGCTTTATGCAAGTTGATACAATCAAACACTATCACTCTCCCAGAAATTAGAGACTTTGAACAAGATGAAAACAAACCGAGGTGGTATAATGACAAATATTTATGCGAGTTTTATCAGGTGAAAGGGCACAAAATGGCCAACTACTACCGATTGAAACATGCTATCCAAGATCTGATTGACAAAGGGGTCATCGATGTGACAAACACTCAAACCAAAGGCACAACTAATCACACTATATTCAATGATACCTTTCATGATCACAACAAGGGAAAAGTCTCTGGGTCTGGTGGACAAGAAAAACAAGTGAACTATATGTATGCCAATAGTGATAATGTTATCAATTGCATTAATCCTTCAGATAGCCATGTGGCTACAATTACTAGGAAAGACCCAAGTAATAAATGTGTTGTAACAACACGTCGTGCCAGAGTCATCTTGCAAGGAGTACCATCCTCAACTACTACATCGGCCAATCCTATAGCAAACTTGGATCCACAAACAAGCATAGTGAACCAACTAAAGCGCACACCTGCTCAAATCTCCATGTTTGACCTATTGCGCATATCTCCACAGCATAAACTGGCACTTGACCAAGCCCTTCAGATTGTAGCTTTCCCTAGGGACATAACACCTGAGAGCTTCCAAATGATGGTCAACCATATAGCTGCTAACAAACATGCCACATTCACAGACCGTGATGTTCCACCGCATAAACCCCTGCATAATGATCCTCTACACTTACTTTTTTAGGTCCACAAAAGCGCTATCCGTAGGGTCCTTATTGATGGTGGAGCTGGGTTAAACATTTGTACTCTAAATTTAATCAAGCAACTAGGATATTCAGAATCAAGCATTGATGTCACAAGGAGGATAAATATCAGAGCTTATGATGAAGAGGAAAGGTCCTCTAAAGCTATTATCATTCTACCTATTCGTATTGGTCCCATGGTCAAAAACACTCCCTTCCAAATCTTAGACCTTGAGTTGGGATACAACATGCTACTAGGGAGACCTTGGATACATGAAATGCAAGTTGTACCTTTGACATACCATCAATGCATCAAGTTTCCACACCAGGGAGAGGAAATCATCATAGAGGGAGATCCCAATCCCTTCCAATATTGTAATGCGGTCTAAATCAGCACTGATAACCAGGTACCATCAAACCAAGATGCAAGCATCCCATCCTCTTTAGATTTAAATCCCAAGGATGTCACATGAGCGGCAGGAAAGATAGTCATTAAACAAGATGCAAGTATTCCCTCCTCTTTAGATTCAAATCTTAAAGATATCACACAGGAAGTAGGCAAGATATCCATCATGGACAAGGGCTATGGTGAATACAGATATGAAGAGGCATTTACCATCATGCACATGCCTCAAAGCCCAAGAAATCATGGCATTCCACAACCTGTTATTGCTACAGAAACTCTATAGCCTATTCTATTCAGATGTCCACCCACAACCTTTGTCCGATGGGGAGACATAGCGGAAGAAAATCCTTTTGAACAAGACATCAATACCTGGTTATACCAAGACCCACCATAGACAATCCGACAACCACTACCCTTGTCAAACTATGGTAATGGTTACACAATGATACAAAGATTTGGGTATGATGGTACAACTGGGCTGGGGGCAAGGTAACAAGGCATATTTGAATTGCCTCTCCCACCAACCTAGAGAAACACAATAGGGTTGGGCTATGGACAACAAAGCACTAGTCATGTAATCAAAGACATTCAAATTAATTAGGAGAAAATAGTAGAGATGCACTAGGGGCACAACACAGAGCATGTCTTAATAAGCAACATATAAGCACAGTTGTTGCCCACCAAAGAGGGAACCACGCAATCCCAAATAAACCTACACATAGCAATCGATGATAACCAAGGAAGTGAGACATATGATGAGTGTTCTATTGAGACTGACTCCCACAAGTATGAGTGGAGATCCCTTCACGACTCTGAACCATCGATCCCACATTATTCCCCTCGGTCAGACATTATCATAAATCTAGCTGACCTATTTGACCAACTAACCATTACCGAACAACCTTGCATAGACAAACATATCATCTATCAGACCTCAAGTGGTACATCCACATCATAGTCCAATTTTGTAGGCACCATATCAGCAGTCCCTTTCAGTCAACCAAAGCCAAACAATCGTGAAAGTGTATGTCTTGTACACCCTGAACTTATAGAGTGGGATCAACCAAGACCACTAGATCTAGATGTTTTCAATAATGATGAGGCAATAGCTCATTTCATGGGACTGAGGGAAGGCATTCTGTCAGGAGATCACAAGGCAGGATTCTCCATTAACCTAGATAGAGCGGCATATTTTGGGGAGGAAGCTCCTCTTTCTAGTCCACAAAAGAAAAAAGAACAAAAGAATGATAAAAGCTAAAAGAAGACGTATCTTCTAGCAAAAACCTCACTGAGGCACTAGAAGATGGAAAGAAGGAACTCCTCCTCTTGACAGAGGAGAAATCAGCATTACTAGTAGAAGAAACAAAGGAAATCAACTTGGGAGATGACAAGAACCCAAAGAACATATACTTGGAAAAATCACTCACCCCAGAGGAGAGAGAACAGTTCATTAGTTTCTTTAAAGCAAGAATGATCAATTTTGCATGGTCCTACTCAGATATGCTAGGGTTAGATCCAGAGCTAGTACTACACCATCTCCCATTGCTACCCAATGCCAAACTTGTCAAGAAAAAGCTGAGAAAGATGCATCCCCACGTTGCATTGCTAGTCAAGGCAGAATTGAAAAAACTCCTCGATTGCTAAGTTCATCAGACCTATACCATATGTGGACTCGATATCTAATTTGGTACCAGTTACAAAGCACAATGGTCAGATATAGATTTGCATAGACTTCAGGGATCTTAACATAGCATGTCCCAAGGATGACTTTCCTTTACCAAACATTGATATGATAGTAGACCTAACTGTCGAACATCAAATTCTATCACTCATGGATGGCTTTTTGGGTTACAATCAAATAAGGATCACGCTAGAGGACCAACACAAAACAACTTTCACATGTCCTTGGGGAACATATTGTTGGAATGTCATGCCGTTTGGTCTAAGAATGCCAGAGCGACATATCAAAGGGCTATGACAACTATATTTCATGATCTCATCCACAAGACAATGGAAGATTATGTGGATGACATACTAGCCAAGTCAATACTTTGAAAGGATCATCTACATGTTTTGGGACCCATCTTTGACAGAATATAGGAATTCAAAGTTCGTCTAAACCCAAAGAAGTGTGCATTTGGTGTCACAGAAGAAAAATTACTGGGGTTCATAGTATCACATAGAGGATTCGAAGTGGACCCAGCAAAGGTCATTGGAAATATTGGACATGCCTCCACCATCGAATCTAAGACAACTAACAGGGTTACAAGGAAGGATCCAATCGATCAGATGCTTCATAGCTCAACTAGCAAACAAGTGCCACCCATTCCAACATCTATTGCATAAAGACATCAAATTAATATGGACAGAGCAATGTGAACATGAATTTCAGATATTCAAAGACTACCTTCTTAAGTCTCCTATATTGGTACCACCAATACAAGGTAGACCATTGCTTCTATATATCTCAGCGACGGAATCAATGTTAGGTGTACTCTTGGCACAACATGATGACGTAGGAAAAGAGAGAGCAGTCTAATATCTAAGTAGGACTTTGGTTGGATATGAGCTAAACTATACACTGATTGAGAAGTCATGCCTTGCAGTTGTTTTTGCTTCCCAGAAGCTAAGCCATTATATGTTGAGTCACCAAACAAAATTGATCACACATATTGATCCTCTAAAGTACCTCCTAAGAAAAGCAGCGCTCACCAGATGGTTGGCAAAGTGGGTAATGATCTTAAGTGAGTTCAACATTGAGTACATAGATAGAAAGGCCATCAAAGGACAAGTGATCACAGATCAACTAGCAGAGGCACCAAGTCAAGACCACCAGCCTATTATTTATGACTTTCCTAATGAATCTATCATGACACTACAACTAGCGATCGAGGTATGGCAACTTTATTTTTGATGGATCGTGTATGAACCATGGTGCGGGGGTAGGGATAGTGCTTATCACTCCAGATCATGATACAAATCCAAAGTCTTTTAGACTTAACTTCCCATGCACCAACAACATAGCAGAATATGAAGCACTGGTCATCGGTCTAAAGATAGCAATTCAATGGAGAATAAAGAACCTTAAAGTCTTTGGTGATTCACAGTTGGTCATTAGTCAAGTCAACAATGATTATATGACCAAAGATGAGAAGCTCATACCATACAGAGTACATATGGAAAGATTGCGCACCAAGTTCCATTACATTCTCTTTGAGCAAGTCCCAAGAGCAGAAAACAAAGTTGTAGATGTGATGGCTACCATAGCATCATTGATTGATATGCCAGGTAACAAAACCAAATTCTAGTTTCTAGTGGAGCAACTCTTGGTGCCATCACATCAGGCATCTATCATAGAATCAGCATGTGTCCTTGTTGGTCCTGAATCCCCATGGTACCAAGATGTCTATAACTATCTCCAAAACAATATCTTACCTCCCAACTTGTCTAGGAACTAGAGAAAATCCCTCATCCACCAAGCCTCTAGGTATACCATCCTCTCAACTACTTTATACAGATGAAGTCTAGATGGAACACTTCTACGATGTCTCACTTCCATGGAATCCTAGAAAGCTTTGTATGAGGTACATGAAGGAATTTTTGGAACCCACAAAGGTGGCAACAGCTTAGCTAAGAAGATCATCCACATGGGATACTGTTGGCCCACAATAGAGATAGATGCACACAAACATGTTCAAAGGTGTAGATAGTGTCAAATTCATGGAGACCTCATCCATGCACCGGCCAAGGAACTAAATCCTATCACATCACCATTGCCATTTTCAATGTGGGGATTTGACCTAGTGGGCAAAATTACACCTTCTTCAGCAAATGGACACAAGTAAATCATAGCAGCAATGGAGTACTTCACCAAGTGGGTGGAAGCAATTCCCCTCACTTACATCACTGGAAAGCAAATAGCAATGTTCATACTTAACCACATTATCTGTCGATACGGGATCCCCCAAATAATCCTGACAGATCATGGTACACCTTTCCAGAACAAGGATGTTGAAGACCTATGCGAACAGTTCCATATCAAACAAGGGTTCTCCTCATTTTACTACCCTCAAGGGAATGACCAAGCCAAAGCTACAAACAAGACAATCTTGAAAATCGTGAAGAAAATAGTGAACGAATCAGGGCGAGACTGGCATTTACAGCTTAGTCCCGCACTATGGGCATACAGAAATAGTGTGAGAACACCTACAGGAGCCACTCCTTTCTCCCTAGTCTATGGATCAGAGGCGGTATTACCCCTCAAAGTGAAAATCCCATCCCTAAGGATATCATTGAAGAACCTAGTTTCAGATGAAGACTATAGAGTAGCAAGGCTCAGTGAACTAGAGTTACTAGAGGAAAGAAGGCAACATGCCTTCGACCACTTACAAGGCTACTAGAATCACCTTAGAAGGAACTATCACAAGAAGGTGAAGCCATGGACATTTGAGGTAGGAGACCTTGTCCTCATGGAAAATCAGAAGAATCAAGCAGAGCGAGTCAAACCTGGTAAGTTTGAGCCTAACTGGCTAGGACCATTTGTCATTGTCAACTCTACTCAGAGTAGGGAATTCATCCTAACCACACCAGAAGGAGATCAGCTCCCTGGATACATTAATAGCATGCACCTCAAGAGGTTCTACCCTTGAGGTCTCTATGGTTAAGGCACTTATCTACATATCCAAAAAATACCAAAAAAATCAGAAAATACAAAATCAAAAAAGTAAAGAGAAAACAAATCGCTGTCTTAGTGAAAACCTGGCACTTAGGTTCTATTGAGTAGGTACCTTGGTGAAAACCTGACAAACAGGCACAGAGTGTTCAAAATCCAACTTCACCATCAATGAGCTCCAAAATCTTGAGCACACTTCAAATGCAAAACTAACTACCCAAGCTATATCCAGAAGCACATTCCCCTCTGAGCACCAAGCACTTACCCATGATTAATACTGGTCCACCAGACTAGGGGGCGATTCTAAAGGTCCTGTAAAATCCTAAAAATTGGAAAACTCATCAAAAATCCAAAAAACATCAAAATCAAGAGAAAATCAATCTTCATCAAAAACATTCAAAAAATTGCAAAATCCAAAGCAATAAAAACAACTCGGTTATCAAGAGAGAAAGGGGGCAATCACACCCAGTCAATCAATGTCACAATCATGAGCTTTGTGCATCAGCATTGGGCTCATTTGACACATCTTTATCAATCTAACAATTCAATCAACAAGAAGCTGGCGACCAAGCTAGACTATCAATACTGTCAAAATCATGAGCTTTGTGAACCAGCATTGGGCCCATCTGACACAGCTTGATCAGCTGCCAACATGATCAAGGAAATCAAATCAATCAATACTATCACAATCATGAGCTTTGCGGACAAGCAAGGGGCCCATCTGACACAGCTTGATCAGCTGCCAACATGATCAAAGCAATCAAACCAATCAAGCCTATCCAAAGAGTCGAGCCAATCAAGAGAATCCAACTACATTAAGGAACCATCCAAAAATGTTGACTAGGTTAATCAAGTCGGTCAGATGTCAGTCTATATTTTGCAGTTATGTTGTTACGCTACTCTAGGATCCACCATGTGAGGAGAGTAGCTATGATAGATCATGACTTATTTTCTTTGATTGCTTTCTGTTGAATGTTCACTTCGATTTTAGGGCCATGATGATTTAGGATAAATGCGGTAGACATTGTCACTTATCTGGCAGCCGTGCAATTCCACGATCTGAGATTAACCCTGGGAAACAATTGGAAATTCCTTCTCTTTTATTTTGGCTTGTTTTCTTTATAGAATCAAGAGCTACACTATTCAGATGGACTTTGAGTGCTTTGGAGTTCTATCTTGGTTTCTATGGTCTTTCCCTTTATGTTGCAAACAAGAGCTCATGATGCCATCCAGATGGACTCTAGGGGCGTAGGAGTTCTATCTTGTTTTCTTGGCTTTCCCTTTTGGAAATCAAGAGCTCACAATGTTATCTAGATGGACTCTGGGTGCATAGGAGTTCTATCTTGGTTTCTTTGTTTTAGATTAATTTTAGAGGACAAGTGGTATCCAGATGGTCAATATCTGGGTGCGTTTGGCTCTCTTTCTTTTCAAAATAGGGAACATAGTTGAACCCAGATGGTCAATATTTGGGTGTACTATGGGTCTATTTCTATTCACTCTCTCTACTCCTTCTGCTATAAAGAGGTCGTGGTGGTATCCAGGTGGTATGTGATCTGGATCATTCGACGCTCTTTCAGAATATCAGAAAAAACAAAAAAAGATGCAATGATGACAATTATTGGAAACAGGGGCAGCGACTTGGGACAATCATCCTTTCTATCAGATCATATATGTCCAAAAAATGCAAAAAGAACATCCTTTCTATCATTCCATTCTATTAGATCAATCTCAGAGAAACATCTATCCAAACTATCTACTTTCTAACTAACACATGCATTACTCAGATATTTTGTGCATAGTAGATTACATTCATTCCATTAAGTACATTAGAAAATGATAAAAAAAAAGGTAGTTGCATACATGATAAATCATAAAATCACATGCATCCATAAGCATCTCATATAAACATGCATTTCATTTCCACCATCCTGCATAACGTGTCAGTATCATAGGAAAAGTAAATCATCCATATACGAGTCTACATAATAGAATCATATTGCATATAATCTCATCATATAAACCACCAAATCATGTAGAATCATACATATAGAAAAGTAAACCATTGCACATCATATCAAAAACACTAGCTGCATCTCATATAAATCAAAATATCTGAGTACAATGAAGGGTTGCAAGTCTGATCAAAGAAGGTAATCAACATGTATATCAATAAATATCAGTGTGTCAGGATACAAAAATGGTACTACTCAGAGTATATACGATGGAATCACTACAAAAATGGTACATGATACATATGTCAATAGGAGCTACCCCCACCCTCGCCAGGAGGTGGACAAGGGGGTGGCATGTCAGAATCTATCTTATGAGAGGAACCAGAAACTCTAACACCACTACTCTGAGAACGCTGGGGCCTATTGGATCTCTACGAAGTTATGTAGCTAGGCACCCTCTCTGTTGTAGGAACTATGCCCTCATAATGGCATCTCTAATAATTAATCTCTCTCTGAGCATCTCACCCAGATTTTTAATACCTGTCTAGAACCTCACGGTGTGAGACATCTTGTACACTTTCTATGAATGAGCGAACCTTCGCTCAAGCCTGTCACTCTCAGAACTCAGGTGCTGTAACCCGAGCCTCTAAAGCAGTAGCACATGCATTAGATAAGGCAAGTCAGGCCTGAAGGTCCTGAACCTGCTGAGTGAGGTGCTCCACCTCTGATGGATCATCATCCATACCACCCATAGCAACGTCCATGTCTCCCTCCTCTGCCCTGTCTCCCAATCCCTCATCTCCTCTCCGCCTAAGAACCAAAGAATCATCTGCACTCTCTGAGCTCTCCCCTTTGCTTCTACCTGTGCTGCCACTATCCCTAGAGGAACCTGTCTCCACACTCTACTCATCTAGAGCCTTCGTGTCTATATCCCCAATCTCAATATCAACATCCTCAATAATCACTCTATCCTCCTCTCTAGGAGCCAAAATAGCAGTTGTCTGGATGCGCACTCTCCAAACTAACTGGGGTGCCTCCTCCTTAATAGCCTCCTCATCCTCAAAAATAGTGCCCAACCCAACTTGGCAAGCACTAGTCTGACCCACACTCCAACCACCTCTAGTACTAACCCGGCCACCAACACCCCCAGGACCAGGATCATCACCTCCGTCATCTCCCCTACCCCGTCCCACATCTCTCCCACCATCCCTCCCTCCCCTACCACCACCTCTCCCCCCATCCCTACCTCCCCTGCCACCACCTCTCCCTCCATCACAGCCTCCCCTACCACACCGTACCCATTGAGCCCTCCTCATAATAGTCCTGGGAATAGGACATGAGACATCTGTCAGTGCAACCGACCGATGGTGCAACCAATGGGCATCATACTGTGGTGTAGTGCCTGCAAAAGACAAATTCAACTATCAGTACCATAATAGATAAAGACATAAGTATCAAAACAAGATATAAGAAAGAATCAAAGAGCAGAAAGGAAGTACATAAGAAATCAGAAACAAGACAAACCTGGGTCTACAGGGGCAGAGCGCCAGGTCCATGCCACAGGAAGTAAACCTAAAAACTCAGTGCGAGCAGCATTAAGTGATACTACAACACCCCAAATAGCAGCATCCCTCGACCTCCAAGAAAAGTATGCATATGAATCAGATACATCCTACTACTCTCCAAACTGGCACAACACCCTGTCAGTGTTGTGAAAATCTATCATATGAACATGATCACTCACGCAACTAATCAAGTGTCTCTGCTTATGACAGAATGGGAGATGAATGTCCTCTCTATCCCAGATGGGACAATCTATGTATGGCCTCCAAATGAAATATGGAATCATATCTAACTGTTGATGCCAATATGTCAAGAGACCCATATGTGTTTGAACAATGGCTCCAACATACATGAAGACATACGTCCTATCTACTGGAAGAGAATGGGCACCAATACGATGACATACGGCAATATGCTCCCATACACAGATCTGCAAGAGGGTAGCACCACAGCCGAGTGACTTACCATCAAGGTAAGCCGCATACAACATGTGAAAATGCATATGGGCCAACATGCATGGACCCTAAGAAAAGATGATATGGTCCCAGACCATACTCTGCAACACAGTACCAAAGCCGACAGAAAAACCACGCTATTGGTGATCGGGGCATAGAATCCCACATATCAAACTGCCCAATAAAGTGGATAGCCTATCAAGGCCTAACATGAATCTAGACCAAGGAATATCATAATCACCAGCGAGACAAAGCTGATCTCGGGGCAATCTAGAAAGCTCAGTCAAAGACACAACACCAATGCGGGTGGATTACTCCAAAAGCTCGCCCTGGATAGGGAGTTGGAGAATGCGATAAACATCCTCCAAAGTAACAGTACACTCCCCAGTGGGTAACCATAAAGTACAAGTCTCTGAATGCCATTTCTCTACAAGAGCGGAGATCAGACCCCTATTGGTCATGATCTCGGGCATATAACACAGCCAGTACAAACCAAGATCGCGAAGCACTGACCTCTCATCCTTGGTCAGCTGAAATCTATACACAAGGCCCGCCGGCCTAGACTCTCGATAGCGCAAGATCTGCCCAGTGAACTGCAAATAGAATAAAATCAGAAAATTATTAATTTTAGTCATTGAGGAAAGTAACAGAAGCAAGAAAAAGTAGGTATTAGACACAGACATCAGGCAAATAGAGCTAAAAAATCAATTGTGGTAATAAAGTAATTCAAATGCGGTACTTTTAAGAAATTGTGAAACATAAACAACAAGTGCGGCATACAAATGTCAATTGCTACAATAAACAAACACAAGTGTGGCACACTTATCAATTGTGGTATTTAACTAGCAATTGCGGCATTAAAACCATAATTGCGGCAAATCCACAAGCGATTGCGGCACACATGGCATTTTTCCAAAAAAGTATGATTTTTAAAAGTAATAAATGAAAGCATTAATGACACACAAAGCGAGAAAACTCATTGGATGTCTAGAGCCAGCTGGTCTGTAGTAGGTCTGGACTTGGTTAGAGATGTGGATGACACTAGGAAGGCCAGCCATCGCTCGAAAATAGGAGAAAAGAAGGAAGAAATCAAAAAGCAAACTCACCAAGATATCAGAGCTCCAAGATCGCAATGTGCCAAATGAATGGCTCTCTTCACTACTTATAGGGGTTCTGGAAAACCCTAATTTCACTAGGAGCTTCGAAATTTCTTCCCGGTCCCCGAAAACTTTGACAGTCAATAATAGGGGCATATTAAACCATTTTTCAAATCCGTCAACTACCCAATTTCAAAAATTGCAGTTTCAACAAATCAACGCTCGTCTCGCGAATTTTCACTCAAATTTGTTGAGGGGGCATAAATACACTTACTACAACCAGGGCAAGCTGGGGCAAAATCAAAGAATCTTTGACACACTATGATAAGTCACATCGCATCAAAGAGGGGCAAATGTAAACACCCTAAAATGGACAGGCTTGTGACTTTACATTAAGAACACTAATTTTTGTCTATTAATTAATGGTTTTTTAATCATTAATTAGTCATCTATTTTCCTCTAAATTCATTCTCCAAATCATCTAATCAAATTCCCAAAATTATTTAAATAATTAGTTTTATTTAATCAATTAGCTTTAATTGATTAATTACCATTAATTAATTAATTAAACTCAATTTCCTATAGTTTAAATTCAAATATTTAAACTTACTAATTAAATTCTTCCAATTAAATTAATTTCATTTCATCAAATAAAGCAATTCTTAATCAAAAAGAATTCAATTATCTCACATGTTGAAAACAATAATTAAATAAATGAATGAAATATTCATTTATCTTCAAAGAGATAACTCCATTCAGATCACATGGGTTACTCCACCCATCTCTCCAGTCCACATGGGTAACTTCACCCACCTCTTCAGTTCAAAAAGGTAACTCATAATTAGGTCTTCAGTCAACCAAGCTTTATCTCCTCTTCCAAATGAAGAGGTGGAGTTCACTGATGACCTCTCCAGTTCCTTTTAATCTCAACCATTCATCTCCCTATCTCTGGGATTGATCTCAACCGTTCATATCATCACCAATTCCTATATAATAAACCCTTCATAACCATTTGAAGGATCCA
>MU223845.1:2053131-2074877 GCA_018584345.1 Thuja plicata
TCCTATATAATAAACCCTTCATAACCATTTGAAGGATCCAGGATTTCAAGCTCTCGTGCGCCATTACTCCGTCAGTTTGGTTCTAGCATTCAAGCCATCTTGCGATCACACACCCATTTCAATTAGCGAATTCTTGACACTTCTCAAGTCATAGACGTTGCCTTGCCAATACTGAGCATCAAGAACAGTGTTTCGGAAGGAGTAGAGAGAAACAATAGAACCTTCAAGCATCGTGGGGTTTGCATTTATTTTTTTTCCTTTCTCTTGCTTGTATATTTTATTGATTACATTTCATTGTTATTCATTTTAGTAGCATTGTGTACTTGGTTTATATCAATTTTGAAACCTTTGCTATTGACCCTTGCCTTTGGAAAGCTTGGGAATCCATGGATCATGAGAAGAGGAGGCGTACAGGCATCTCATTATAATGAGATAGATTATCATGAGGAAGAGATTCCAAATTTCTTTGAGTCTTCAGGATCAAATACAAGCAAGGCATCAGATACATCAGAAGAAAGCATCACAAGCCGAACTAAAATCAATCTACATTTGGCTGGACAAGTCAAATCTCTACAAATCAATCAAGAGACACAGATGGTAAGGATGATTGATATCATGAACAATGCAAGGCAAGTTGAACAAGAAAGAACACTAGTTATTGATGATAGAAGAAAGATCATAGAAAAGCTACAAGAAAAGGAGTGTGAGATACAAAGACTTACATAGCATCACCATGAGGCTACAAATCAGATTATTCTTATGAGTCAAGAAGCAAATAGAATGAATATGGAACTCATTGAAAGAATACAGATTATCGGTGAACTAAGAGAAGAGAATGAATAACTAAAGCATGCGGTTAGAATTCAACAACATCATAATGACATGATTAAGAGAGATTAAGAGAGTACAAAAAGGATGGATGAATTCTTGAATGCACAAAGAAGACCCAACACCAACACTGGACTAGGGTACACCGAGCATGGAGAGTCATCAAATAAAGCTGATCCAAAAGGTGCCTACACCAATCCTAGACCAAGGAAGCTGACATGAAATTACTGTGGAAAGAAAGGTCACACCTCAAATGTTTGCAGGAGCAAAGAAAAAGGTATTCCTAAATTCACATTTGCATTCTTAGGACATTGTTATAATTGCAGCAAGAAAGGACATAAAGCACATGAATGTAAATCAAAGGTGAAAGAACCAAAGAAGGAAACCTATATGGACAAGTATTTTCCCACCTGAAAAATTCATGGGCACACATCTCTTGAATGCAGGAAGAATAAAATTGAAGCATGGAAACCCAAAAATCAAGAAAATGCATATAAATCGAGCAGAGTCAGTAATTCATATGTTTGGGATTACAATACATGGATAAACTACATAGTATGTTGTAGATATGGTCACATTGATGCAAACTGCATGAGAACATGGACCAAAAGGTCTAGAGGCTAGACCAACCCAGGAATGGCATGTTTACACTATCATAAGGTTGGACATCTAAAGAAGGACTACAGAAACCACCACTTTTGCAAATGGTAACACCATTGAAGACATCAAGAAAATGAGAAAGCAAATGTGGAGGAAAGCTTCAACCATTGAGGAAGCTAGACCAACCAATGCAGTAGGTGACACCTCATCCCATGGATCTAGTGACATCACCACCCCAACCTAAAGATGAACAAGTATGGAATGGAACCACACCAAGTCATATTTTCATCAGTTCCATTATACAAATTGATAGATAGTCAAAATCTGCATGAATAAAGATGCATATTATGTTACTTGTTACAATTCTGAGAAAACAACCCCGCCAGTAAACACATACCAAAAATCATTGATGAACATAAAAGGATGAGCTATCTACACTCGTTGAGAATCGTCGCTCAACACATAAAAAGGCTAAGTTGCTAATGTAACCTGACACCCATCAGTAAGGAAGAAAAAGTTACAATGTTGTCTTAACACTACACCAAGATCCGTCGCTGAAAGAAACAATCTTAACAGCTATCCAAAGCATCCTGTCAAGACCGAGAATGTTATTTAAGAGTCTTCTTGAAGAACTCCGTCTTCATGAACTGATGATTTGTTGAGCATTTGTGACAGACCTAGGGCAAAAGTCTATAAATACTCGATGGAAGCACTTCATTTTTCACACATGAATTGAGAAAATAGAGTTAAAAGAGAGTAGTTAGCAGAGAATCCTCAACTCGATCCAACGCACTCCAAACAGATCACTGACAAGTTACATGGATCGAAGTAAGTACTGAACATACCAAAGAACTCTGTTATTATTTTCAAAAAAGCCCTAAATTCAAAACACAATGGCAACCACTTCAAGAACAGTAAAATTGAAGAGTGATAAGAAGAATTCTATTAAGTTGATCAAGAATATAACTTCTGTGGAACCTAAATACAATATATACCTAGAGATTGCATCGGAACTGAATGATTATGGTGAATTTTCAAAAATTCCACCTAGGGTTTTGTTGATAGAGGACGTAAGATCGTATATCCACTGCAAGATCATTGAGATTGGTGATCTGGAGATAGATCAAGCTTATAAGAAGCTATGTGATAAACAAGGGAACCTAAAGTAAGAACACAAGAACTTGCAAGTAAAAGGGATAACAAATTCCCTATATTTCCTGAGGGTTTTCAAAATTGACTAGATTCAGTTAGTTCTAAGAAGAATGCATGATCAGAAGCTATGGTTTGATGAACCCAAGAAGATTAAAAAGGATGTGTTACATGCTGTAACAAGTTACCCTATTACCGACAAACCTAAGGCACACAAGCATCCCTCTCAACCAGAAGTTGAAACACCCACCAATGTTGTATGGGATAACCGAGGACTTAAGGTTAACACTATCACAAATTAGGAACTGAGGTTCGGTGCATGTGTGATAGGTTACAAAATCTTTCAGGCTAGCAGGCTAAATAGCAGTAAGCATAGCTTACAAGATTGTCATGAAAGGAATATAGATGGATCTATGTGAGATCTTCCTAAAGAAACTTGATGAGAATATGACTACAATCAGGTCTGCCAATACAAACACATGTAAGTTTGGCTCACTTATAATGTGTATATTCTTTTATTTTCAAGAATACTTTCCTTCAGTTGGCAAAGTGAAGTGGGACACTACCAAGCCAGCCACATTGCAAATAAGTGACCTCATCAAGTCACTAGATGACAAATTTGATTTAGTGATGACTGAATACTTCCTTGACTTCAAGGAAAAGATGATGGAGAGAGTGAGGATCCCTGAACAGTTGATTGAAAAGTATAGGGATGAAATATGTTTTATGGTGGATTCAGATTTCACACACATTAAACTAGTTGTACCAAGGATAGCCTGGTTACCACCTCTTGACTATGAGATTAGCATAGATCAAGCAACAAATGCAATTGATGCATTGATGAATGAACCACTTGACAGCAAGCAACCAAGATTTGGAACATATGAAGAGGCAAAGTCTAAAATAAAAATGGGCCTAGTCATCAAGAAGACTGTCAACAAGAAAAACAAGATGGTGAAGAATCTTCAGAAGATGTTGTCAGCTAATGAGGAGGAGAAAGAACAAATAGAGGAAACCAAGGAATGGGGTACCATCAGTGAAGAGAAAGATGAGCAAGAATCAGATTCTAAGGCCACTAAGTCTGATGTGCCCCCACCTCCAACCAAGGACCACAACAGTTCATAAGACAACAAGCTAAACTACAAAGAAAGATACAACACCTCTTAAGAAAGGTCAAGTGAGGACTTATAAGAGGAAGTAGAAAATAGAGATGCAAACACCTACCAAAAGGAGGAGGAAACTGGTCAGGACCAAGGCTAACATTGAAGATTCAAAACGGGATGAGCCTGAGGTAGAAAAGAAAAGCTTAACCCTGAGAACAATTGATGAGACTGCTGACTCAATTGCTACAATAGGTACCATGACTGATAGGAAAATTAGAAAATGGGTAAATCTGGAGCCCGAGGACACAAATAAAATAGAAGATACAATAATCAAGGCTATGGTAAACTTCAAATATGTACCAGTTGAGTTTGCTAGCAAAATACCCAAACCACTGTGGTGCTGGAGCACCAAGGCCAAGAAGGAACACTAGGGTCACTCATGGATCCTAGAGGATTTTAAAGATAAATAATGACCATGAAGAGTCTTTTTTAATATAATAAGACCAATTTGGTCATTTGATGATGTTTTGTTAAGAGTTTTAATCATTTTATGTAATAGGATCATAGGCATGCTTTGTAAGCCATGATTGGCACCTCAGGCCTAATAGGCTATTTGTAAGTGTTGATAAGGCGTAATTTCTCATTGTAATGGTTTAAGGGGTAGTTTAGGTCTAATGAATTTTATCCAAATATAATGGAGTGATATATAAATGCAAATGGATAGGAATTTGTCGAGTTGACAACTATGTTGTCAACTTGACAACATTAAACAAAATGTAACAATCAGTTTTAACTTATTACAGTCAGTTCCAAGGAAGTTTGAAACATTTGGATGGTATTATAAACATGGAAAGAGGCCTATTTACATGAAAATATCCCAAGGAATTGAGGCATGGTCAGGAGGATGAAGTTTTGGAGTTGGGATCAATACAAATAACACATTTTTCTTTTTAATTCTTTGTCTCTCCTGGTAACACTTATATTGTTTAGTATTTTCAAAGGTGGTAAATCTTTATATTTGATGAAATGTTGATTTAGCATGTTGGGGTTGTGAGTTAAGATTTTTTTTTTTTTTGAATCATCACATTTGATTAAGTTTGGAGGAGTTCTCTTCATTTTTCTAAAGACTGGTTAAAACCTCGATTGAGGGTAACCCGAGAGATTTAAAATGTGATTCTCTTTAGGATATACATGGATCAGACCCTCTCATCTAGGTAGTGATGAGGTAGGTGTGTGTAGAAACTATCCCTATATTTTTAGAAGACCATGCAGCAAGGAGGATGTTTCTTGAATGGAAGAGGACAAGCAGTTTGTAAAGGGTGAAGGTATGACTGTCATAAAAAATACAGTCTCGGTGCAGAAAGGATAATTTTTTTTTGCACCGTTGAATCCTTCTCATTTTTTGATAGGTTGTAGATAACCTAGTTTTAAAGAGTCCCAATGGAGTGATTGGCCATAAGTGTGTACGTTAAAAATTTATGATAGACAGAGTGTAGTACTTTCAAAGGTGGACAGTGGGTTATGAGTTTTGGTTTTAATTATAAAGATGAAGTGATCAAAGGTTCGGGGATATTTGTATGTGGATTCCAGTGGGTGGAAAGGATATTTGGGAGAGGTTATGACCATTATAAGGTCTACAAGGAACCATTAAGTGAATGTGAGGGTTAGAGGATTAGTTGGGGAATCTAGAAGTTGATCCAAGATAATGGAATCAGTTGGTTACATTGAAGGAAGTTGTTTGATGTAAGAAGTTGTTTCTCACAAGAAACTTGCACAATCAGTTCTTATTGAAAAGGGAAAATGTGTTGAACCACTATGCTCTGCATCAAAAGGTATCAAATAAATCAAAAGGTCTAGGAGGAGAGACCTAAAATGGCTTACACAAGATCAGAGAGAGAGTTGTTCAAGTTGTGGAAAGAATTCTTGAATGAAGACAAGGAAGCAGAGAAGAAGAAGGAAGAAAGAAATAGAATGGATTATGAAAGAAGAGTTGAGAAGCTTGAAGAAAGCTTTGGAGGAGCAGGAAGAAGATGGAAAGGAGAGGGAAGAAAAGTTAAGAAGCCTAAAAAGAGCATTAGAAGAAGGTGAAGAAAGATTGAAGAAACTAGAGAAGATGCTTAAGGATGCTACAAGTTGGAATTTAAGGTTGAAGAAGAAGATGAAATGGCCTATTCAAGGACTAAGAACAGCAGCAAGGAAGGAAGCAAAATATGAAGAAGAGAAGGGTACTATGCAGGGTACTCTTGGAGAGGAATTTTCACCTATGATAAAGGGTGTAAGGACTCATGATGGAGTCTTGGTTGATGCTAAAGAAGACAGCATAGAGGCAAGCCTAGAAGGGCTTAAAGAACAGGTAGACTTATGCAAAAAAAATTCTGCTATAGTTGAAGAATGGAAAGGTCATGGAGGTAGTAATGAGAGCCATAAGGAGGCTCTAATGATGGGAAAATTTTATCCACATATGGAGATATTGCAGGAGGAAGATTATATGGTTCCTATGGTGAACCAAATGGATAATGATGTAATGTTTGCTAATCTCTTTGTTGCAAGTTTGTAGAGACACTATGTCAATGATCAAGTGGGAATGACCCACACCAACAATGTTGATGAAAGAGTTTGGCAAGGGTACCAAATGATGGAACCATGGTACTATGAGCCACCAAAGAAAGAAAAATTTGTGTTTGCAAGCTATCAGTAGCTTGTACCTAAGAATTGGAAGACAAGGAAGAGGAAGGAGGAATCCAGGGGACTTAGATTCTTTTTGTCTCCAGGAGTACCACTTGATGCAGAGAATAGTGGTTCAACACATTTTCCCTTTTCAATAAGAAATGATTCTACAATTTTCTTGTGAGAAACAACTTCTCACATCAAACAACTTCCTTCAATGTAACCAACTGATTCCATTATCTTGGATCAACTTATAGATTCCCCAACTAATCCTCTAACCCTCACATTCACTTAATAGTTCCTTATAGACCTCCCAATGGTCATAACCTCTCCCAAATATCCTTTCCACCCACTGGACTCCACATGCAAACATCCCCCAACCTTTGATCACTTCATCTTTATAATTAAAACCAAAACTCATAACCCACTATCCACATTTGACAGTACCGCACTCTATCTATCATAACTCTTTAACCTACACACTTGTGGAAAATCACTCTTGTGGGACTCTTTAAAGCTAGGTTATCTACAACATATCAAAAAATGAGAATGCTCCAATGGTGCTAAAAAAACTTATCCTTTCTGCACTGAGACTGTATTTTTTATGATAGTCATACCTTCACCCTTTACAAACTGCTTTTCCTCTTCCATTCAAGACATGTCCTCCTTGCTGCATGGTCTTCTACAAATATAGGGACAGTTACTACACACACCTACCTCATCACTACCCAAATGAGAGGGTCTGATCCACGTATATCCTAAAGAGAATCACATTTTAAATCTCTCAGGTTACCCTCAATCAGGGTTATAACCAGTCTTTACAAAAATGAAGGGAATTTCCTCCAAAATTAATCAAATGCGATGATTCAAGAACAAAAAATATCTTAACTCATAGCCCCAACATGCTAAATCAACATTTCATCAAATATAAATAATTATCACCTTTGAAAATACTAAAAAATATAAGTGTTACCGGGAGAGACAGAGAATTAAAAAGAAAAATGTATTATTTGTATTGATTCCAACTCAAAAAATTCATCCTCCCAACCATGCCTCAATTACTTGGGCTCTTTTCATGTAAATAGGCCTCTTTCCATGTTTATAATACCATCCAACTATTTCAAACTTCCTTGGAACTGACTGCAATAAGTTAAAACTGATTGTTACATTTTGTTTAATGTTGTCAAGTTGACAACATAGTTGTCAACTCAACAACTTCCTATCCCTTTGCATTTATATATCACTCCATTATATTTGGATAAAATTCATTAGACCTAAACTACCCCTTAAACCATTACAATGATCAATTATGCCTTATCAACCCTTACAAATAGCCTATTAGGCCTTAGGTGACAATCATGGCTTACAAAGCATGCCTATGATCCTATTACATAAAATGATTAAAAATCTTAACAAAACATCATCAAATGACCAAACTGGTCTTATTACATTACAAATGACTCTTCATGGTCATTATTTATCTTTAAACTCCTCTAGGATCCATGAGTGACCCTAGTGTTCCTCCTTGGCCTTCGTGCTCCTGCACCACACTGAGTGACATAATATCAGCACGATGGTCTTATGCTTTGAGCTTTGAAAAGGAAGAAAGGGAGAGGATACTTGTAAAACCCATGCCTCCCAAATCCAAAATGGAAGAGATAAAAGAAATGATGATTCTAGTAAATTTGTGGCAAAGATAAGAGCCTACAAGGTGCTACATGGGAAATTCTTAGATTTGGACAGCATGACAGATGCTAAATGGAGACAAATTCTAGATCTACCTATAGAATCAACAAGTTGTGAGAATGAATTACTTCTCACTGACACACCTCATATAGAGGAGCAGAAAGATAAAGCAAGTCTAGAGCACATTTCTTTGGATAATGTGGAGAATACTGAGCCCATTGACTTAGATAAAGTCATGGATGATCTTGACATTCAAGACATCACTCACTATGATTCTAATAAAGATCCATAGAAGGAAAATGATGTCATATTCATATCTCTTAAGGATCAAGAAAAGAAACAAGAACTGGAGACACAAGGAAATAAGGACATGGATGTTATTGATGAGATATGGCCAAACACTTCCATCATTGACATAACAGGATTGGACCCTGCAGAACAAATACAAAAGGATGAAGATGTCACTATTCAACAAGCTCAAATTGACAAACAGGACACTACTATAGATGCAGCACAGGTGGATACATAGAATAATATGTCAGTATTGATGAAGGCCATCAATCTGCTAGAAGGAAATGAATAATCTACTGTAGTAGATACAATCATACCCAAAGACAAGGGTGATGCTGAAAAAAAAGATACAACATATGACTCAAAAGATACCACTGCAAAAAAAGTTGCTACTAATGATCAACAAGACAAGTCTACTGATCAGAATAAAGAAGGAGAAAAACAAGTAGAGGAGGAAAAGTAGAAGGAGAAGAGTGAAGAAGCAAAGGCAGATGAAGCACAAAAGAAAACTGAAGAAAAATCTACTGAAACACCCAATGTTGATGAAGAGATGTCTTCACCTAACCAACAGGTGAACCCTAAGCAGAAGGCACAATAAGTTTCATCTACAAAGCCTTCACCAAGCACCTCAGAGAAAACAAATGAACTAGCAATGGTAGTTCATACATCTGCTTCTACACAAATCTCAAGGAAGAAGAAGAGAAAGAACAAAAATCCAGTCACTCTGGATGAAATAATTGAGATTCTAGTATGTGATCCTTGAACATTGGATCCTACTAAGTTGACAAAGTATGCTAGACTTTGTGAGAGGAAAGATATCAAGGATAAGCTGAGAAAATCCAAAAAAGAAGCAAAGGTACTTGAAGTTGCAGAAGGAATACTCCAAAAAATGGTACCTAACACAAATGTTGATCAAACAGCTCCAATGCTTGATCAATTAGTGGTTCTCACCGAAACTATCGCATCTCAAAACATAGATGCTGAAAAGGCTATGGAAGCTAGACTTGAGAAGAAATATGAATTCAAGTTAGCAGAGAAGATAATCCAAGAAGTGGCACTGCAAAAGGTGAAGCTATCTGAACTGGTAAGCATAATAGACCCCATAATTTTAGAAGCTATAGCCTTGATACAAAAATTGTGCACATTGGATCAACTCACAAAGGAGTATACCAATAAGATAGTACAAATTGATGTTGATCTTCAAGCTAGTGCACAAGGTCTAACAAACAATCAAGATTCAATTAAATTGCACCAAGACCATCTCAAGCAAGCCAGGAAGCTAAGAAAAGATATACAAATCAGAGAAACAAAGTTCAAAGATGAGGTGAATGAGCTTCAAGCTCAACTCTTACCAACTCTCACATTACTGCAACACCATATGACAGAGGCAAGAACACTTATTGTCACCCCATAAATATCTATCCTAGACAACATTTATGATATGCATGCTAGGATTGAACTAGAGCACATGGCACTGGAAATCTCAAATGAAAATGGGAGAAAATGATTGAAGATATCAAGAACAGTCACTCCCACATTCTTGACACTCTATAAGTTATACATTTTTGTCACACTTTTGACAACTTATAAATCATACATTTTTATCATGATTATCAAAAAAGGGGGAAATGATATGTACAGTCAAGTCAGTAAAAGGGGGAAATGAAAGGAGGAAATGATATGTACAGTCAGTCATTAGAAAGAGGAAAGAAAAAAAAAGGAGATTGTAGAGTACAAAGGCAAGTATACATGTACATATACTTATACTATAGTGATGCATATAGTTAGGGGGAGTCATATAATGACAAGGATATACACGGTTTACATACTAAATACTTTATTATTTTGCACATATCAATTTTTGATACTAATGTCGAAGGGGGAGATTGAAGACATTATATTTTTCCATTATTATATGCAAGGAAAAACATGATAAACACCATTAGTTTATACTACACCGACAAACAGGGCACAACACTACCCGACACCAAGGTTACCAATATTGCTAAGTACAAAGCATCTCGATGCAACTATTCAATGTTACCTAATGACAGAAAAGATAAAGGAACCCGACAAGTGACCAAAAGTAAAACCTAAAAAAATAGTCAAGATTGGAACCTAATAGATGAAGGGAACCTGATGATCAGTTCAAAGAAGGAACACTGACAGACTTTCAATTCACACCGACGAACAAGAACCAGCAGTCAGTTACATCCTACAAAAAGTGGATTTGACTTTCCATGCTAGATAAATCATTGAAGTTTTATATTTAGCTTCTTGATTTGTTTTAAATCCATTACGTGAGGGAAAATAAATGTAATTATTATTGTTTTTATCAATTTAACTGATTTAAAACATGCAAACTAAAGGATCAAGGTCAAGTTGTATACCTTGGATCTAGAGTTAACATTGTAATGTGTGATTCTAAAATAGGTCAAATAACTTGTATAAATAAATGCTCAGTCAATTATGAACATGTTTTTCAATGATGATTGTAGCCACTGAGAGCATCTAAGGATCAGACAAGAGAATACATGCAGCAATACAGACAAAGATCAAATTAGTTTTCAAGAACAAGAATAAAGGCTACTGACGAGTAGGAAAAGGTATTAATCAATCACTATAGCTGATATTCCTATATAGTAAGCTTTAATGGAACTATAATCAGCAATTATAGATTGCATACAGATAGGTCAAACATATTGTACACATTCTAACAAGTGGGGTACACTAAAGAAATCCTTTCAAGGAAGGTGGATTTAACAATCCTATTGTAAATCTCTTAATCGAGTGCACACTACATTAGTGTTGCTAAAACTCTTAACAGAGTAGATCCTAACAAGTCTCCACATTAATACTCCTAACAGTGTAGATCATCAGAAGTGATCAAATTGTAAGCCTTAACTGGCTCCCTTCCATTTAGCAGATAGTGAAGTTTTGTGGGTGCACCGCAGTTTTTACTTCCTAACAAGAGTTTTATATGATATCATATCTTTTTTTATGTGTCTATTACTTTCATGAATGTTTCTATGAATGTTGCATACAATTAATTTCATGAATTAATACTACATGCATAAGAAATAACATTAGATTTGGTCAGTAATACACTAAAGATTTATTGCTAATGAAGAAAGGTGAAAAGTGTTAAAAGTTTTAGAGGTACTGATTCACCCCTCCCCTCTTAGTACTACTTCCCATTAATCCCAACATCATGAAAATTTAATGAGAATCAAAACTGGTATTCCATACTTGTTCTTATCTTATACATCCTCGTGTCCTTCATCCCATGATGTCTTTACGATGTTCATTGTCTCATTCAGCAAGTTCATCTGTCCTACACTCTTCTCATATCTCCTATCTACAACTAACAGTAACTGACTTTGACCATCCTCTATCTTCTCATGCTCTCTTAGTGTACTTCTCATACCATCAGTATTTCAGGGAACCACATCCTCATCAATCTTACTTATTAGCTCATTATTATCTAAATCTCTTTGTCCAGTGAGTGCCAGCATTTTTTTTACCACCTTACTCATAAGAGTCATTTGTTTCTTAATATTTGTAAATTCCTTAGAGATTTCACTCTCCTTAACTCTTTCCTTCAATTTCTCCTTCATTTTACTCATAAGCTTAGGTTCATCAATTCTCTGATCCTCATGTTTATCATTGTTACATAGGTATTTGTATGACCATCGAACATAGTATGTCTATCAAATTGCCAAGGTCTTCCAAGAAATGGGTGACAAGCATCCATAGGCAACACATCACATAATATCTCATCATGGTAAGCCCCAATCTTGAAATTTACTAGGCATTGATCTTCAATCCTAACCTTAGACATATCTTGTATCCAACTAATCTAATAAGGATTAGGGTGTTTCCTCCTTTCCAACTTTAATTTACTAACCATCTCTTTTGAAACAAAGTTTTTCAGAAATGCCACCATCAATTATAACATTGAATACCTTATCCTTGCTTTTACATTTGGTTCTGAACAAATTTCTTCTCTACACTTGTTCACTAACACATGCAGCCAATCTCCTAATGATAAGAACTTCACCTTCTTCTATAGAATTCACTGTGCCTTCCTTGGTAGTTAGTGCAACTCTTCTTTTAGAACATTGAAAAGCCCTATGACCCTTCTCTCCACACTAAAAAAAAGTACCTATGAACTCATTTCTCCCTCTTCCTCTTTGTCCACCATTGTAGTTCCTAGTGGTTTAACTACTACCAGATCCTTCATCGGTCTACTTAGGATTCTCTACCACATTAATAATAGCATTTGTTTCATCGATCTTATCACCTTGATTTCTGTTATTTTCTCTTCTTTCAAACCTCTTGTTCAACTTTTTTGCAATCTTAAATGCCATCTGATAAGCATCTCCTATTGTTTTCATCTGAACATTAAGTTACTCTTCTTGAATACTAGGTCTCAAGCCATAGACATACCTAGCAACCTTTTCTTTATCAGCTTGAGAATGACCAGTCCTAATCAGGATTCTATAAAATTCCTCAGTATATTCCTGCATCGATTTTTTTGTCTGCTTCAAGGTTTGCATCTTCTTGAACATCTCCAATTCAAAATACACTGGAATGAATTTCCTTCTCAACTTTTCAACCATTCGATTCCATTTATTGATCCTTTCTTTTCCTCTCCTACTACTTTCCAATTGAACTTCTCTCCACCATATATTTGCATGACCCTTCAGTTTAGTCTTTTCAAATCAAACTCGATCCGGGTCTTCTACTTCCTCATACTCAAAGTATTCATCCATCTCATTAATCTAATCAATCAATTCCTTTAGCCTAAGGCTACCAAAAAATATGGAAACTTCAAGCTTAGGTCTTTTCCCAATTTTAGACATAGCTTTCAGAAAT
The DNA here is from genome assembly GCA_018584345.1 of Thuja plicata. Lineage (NCBI taxonomy): Eukaryota > Viridiplantae > Streptophyta > Pinopsida > Cupressales > Cupressaceae > Thuja > Thuja plicata. The sequence goes on from MU223845.1 coordinate 2,066,334, forward strand.
CTAGCCTATCCTGGGTCTCTAAATTCTTCTATAGCTTCATCAAAATGTTCTTCCTCTTCATATTCTTCATCACTATCTTGGTTCTCTTTCGATGCAATCTTTTTCTACAACTCCTCTTGTAGATCTTGCACTTATTTCTGCAAAGCCTGAAAATCTTCACAATTGACTTCCCCCACTGGTTCCTCCTCTGTGATCTCATGAGTTTTCTTCGAAGATATATTCAATCCACCAATCTCCACTGATGAAACCTTTCTATGATACCACCTAACGCAGTCAAGGATGGAGGATCCAAGAATGGAAACTCCAACCTTGCAACTAAACAACAACCACAATGGAATTCACAAACAACACAGAGGTATAAAATCAACATTCAATTTACTTCAAAATGTCAAGCTGTAAGGCCTTCCCAATTATGGCCAAATACAAGACAACAACAAAACTTAGATCTTCTCACAAATCTTCCCAAGCCCACAAGATCATCCTCAGCTTCCTCCCTCAAAACAAAACTTCCTCTACCACTCTACCCATAACCTTCTTTTATAAAAAATAGCCACAAGTCAACTTTACAACACAAAAAATCAATTAAATAACAGTCAACCTCAAGAACATAACACCCAATGTGTTATCCATCAGTCGGCTTGGAATGGTCATTAAATAAACATAGGAGAAAGAACCATCCTAGATTTAGGTCCACATAATCACCAATGAGAGATCCATAATAAATGCCATGACCAAAATTAACTATGCAATTTGGCCAGCATATCTAACCAAAATAAAACCTAGTCAGTGAGACAAACCATCAAGAAACAAAACCCCCTCGATAAATCCACTAAGAAAACAACAACAACATAGACCAAGGTTAGTCAGTGCAACCGAGCCACCAATAGTAACTGTGTTGAAAACACCCCACTCTATGAAACCACCAAGCACACATCCACCGAGCCAACAATAGTGACTAAGAAACCTTTAGCTGAGTACTCTAACCAAGAACTCCAACAAGTAAACCGAGCAGTTTACCAAAACTCTCCAACCAAATACCGAGATCAAACAAACATATATATTTTTGGTTGATACAAGATTTCCATGAACCCAAGATTCTCCTGCATCATGACCCACGTATGGAAACTTTACACATTTATGATAAGTAGAGAGTACCGCTTGCATGTTGTGGATCCACAGTCTACCTAAAAAAATATTATAAGTCAACTTAAGGTCTAGAACTTGACAAATTATATCCTTTTGTATAGGACCCAATCTAATTGGTAAAGTGACGGTCCCTTTTAAAGACCTTTCTTCATCATCATAAGCCTTTATAGTTATTTTTCTTGTAGGATCAATGGCATTCTTAGAATACCCTAAGGATTTGACCAAGTTTAATGTACATATATTTAGACCAACACCTCCATCTATTAAGACTCTTTTGACCCTATGCTTTTGGATGAAGACTTCAATATGCAAGGGTAGGTTTTGGGGATGGTGCAAAGACATATCATCTTTCTCAGAAAATGAAAGGAAATGGGGAGAAATGAGGTGACCAACCATATTTTGAAATTTTTTTGCATCCAAGTTATTAGGAACTAATCTATCCACTAGAGGTTTCTCCAAAATTTCCTTGTGTGTAGGTGAAATTTTAAGTAACTCCAAGATTGAAATTTAAGCCGGTGGCTTTTGGAGTTTATCAACAAGGTTGTATTTTTTTAATGATAAATATGAAGAATTAGGAAAGTTTCGTTTAGTGGGGATTCCTTACAATGTAACTTTGGAAGCTTTCACCCTAGTCACAACATTAGATGATTCATTTTTTTTTTTTATCCTTCACCACAACCATATTGATGATATTTTCATAGTTAGAGAGGGAGTTGATAGTTTTTTCATTTGTATGTGTAAAATTAACTTTGTTGTCCCCTCTCTTGTGGTTTTGATTGGAGTTGGAATATTCACCTTTGTCATGATTCAAGAAAGGGGTCTTGAATGTTGTGTGATCTTAATTATTCTTTGGACCATCAACTTGGATGGGTGATGGTATTGAGTGAATTTTATATTGAGTATGTGGATCAAAAAGAAATCAAGGGACAAGTGATAGTGGATCAATTGGTGAAATATCCCTTAGTTTCACATCCTCCTATTCAAATAGAATTTCCAGATGAAAAAATAGTGAATGTGGAAGCAAAAGCATGGCAGTTATATTTTGATAGATCCTACACTCAACATGGATCAGGAGCCAGAATTTTTTTGATCACACCTAAAGGCTATACTATTCCTAAATCTTACAAAATCTTATTTCCATGTACCAAAAATATTGTAGAATATGAGGCTTTAGTCATTGGAATCAAGATGGCTTTAGAATGGAATGTGACAGGACTGCAAGTGTATGAAGATTCTCAACTAGTCATTAATCAAATTAATGATGAATACCAAACCAAAGATGACAAGTTGATGCCCTACAAGAGGATGATAGATGATTGGAATAATTTATTTGTTTTGATAACCTTTGAACAAATTCCAAGAGAAAATAATAGAGAAATGGATGCCATGGCTACTTTAGCTTCATTACTTCAATTGCCAGATCAGAATGCTCGATATGAGTTCTTGGTGGAAGAATTGGTAAAACCCGCATTTGACTTACCTGAAATCCAAATCATTTGTATTTTTAATGGACATGACTCACCTTGGTATGGACCTTTATTTTCCTATCTTAAAAACCAATTCTTACCCTTGGACCAAAACAGAAACCAAAAAATAAATTTTATACACCAAACAACCTGTTATACTATCCTTTCTAACACATTGTATCGCAAAACTCTTGACAAAATTCTACTTAGGTGTCTAGAGGATGAGGATTCGAAGTTAGCTTTACATGACATTCATGAGGGAATTTTTAGGTCTCATTCAAGTGGGTTGAACCTAGCTAAGAATATCCTATGCATGGGTTACATTTGGCCAACCTTAGAGAAAGATGCTTACCAATTTGTAAAAGTGTGTCAGAAATGTCAATATCACAGAGATATGATTCATGTGCCCGCACAAGAGCTTCACCCAATAATTACACCATGGAAATTTTACCAATGGGGGTTTGATCTCATTGGGATGATTTATCCACCTTTATCCAATGGTCATAAGTACATTATAACTACAATTGAGTACTTCACAAAATGGGTAGAAGTTGTGCCATTAACAACTGCAACAGGTAAACAAATATCCATGTTTATTCTTAATCACATCATTTGTCGATATGGTATTCCTCATGCCATCATCATGGATAATAGAAAACAATTTAAGAATAAGGATTTGGATGAATTGTGTGAGACATTTCACATTATACACCATTCTTCTTCCATTTACTATCCTCAAGGAAATGGTCAAGTTGAAGCAACAAACAAGAACATCCTTAAGATTTTGAAGAGATCGGTTGATAATTTAGGAAGGAATTGGTATGTACAATTGAACCCAGAACTATGGGCCTATAGAATGAGCATTAGAATACCAACAAGGGAAACACCATTCTCTTTGGTCTATGGAGCAAAAGTTGTCTTACCTTTAGAGGTTGAAATCCCATCTTTGAGAGTATCCTTGCAAGGGTTGATAACTGATGAGGAATATAGGGTTTCCAATCTTAAACAACTAGAATTATTAGAAGAACATCACGCCCAAGACTATGAACATTTGAAAGTGTACCAAAACCTAATTTCAAGGAATTACAACAAGAGGATAAAGCTTAGGGAATTTCAAGTGGGAGATATAGTGTTGAGAGAAAACCCTAAGAATTAAGAAGAGAAAGAAAAGAAAGGGAAATGGGAAGAAAATTGGTTAGAAAAATTTGTTATTATTTCTTCTTTTGGCATGGGAACATACAAGTTGGCTGATTGTGAAGGAGATGAGCTACAAGAACCTATCAATAGCATTCACTTGATGAGGTTTTACACCTGAGCAGATGAAAGTGTATAGGTGTAATGTCCCAAACTAGTATTTTCCCAATTTTTCCACAAATATATCTCATGCATATTTAAACAAATAAATGCATGCAATAAAACAATGATTCAACAATAATAACCAGCAATATATTCCATGAAAACCCTTAGCAAATATTATTGCAATATACAGCAGCAATACAATAATAGTGGGATTTCTCACAATCCAAATCTGAGCTACAATATGCAACAGAATATCAAATAACAAAATAACCTAGAAATGAAATGGTGAACTCTATTGTGAATCCACCCCCAAGATGAACTAGGTTTCCATCCAATCCACCAAGAAATCCTGAAAGTTTCTGTCCTCAGGTTTCAGAATTGAAAGATAAAGCTTCCTGGATTCTCCAAGAGAAATAAATTAATGAAACTAAGCATATCCCAAATGAGCCTCCATTCCTTCTTTTAAAGAAATAGTTGTGAATCTTCAGTTTCCATTCTCTATCTTTTCATATTCTCACTTTTGTCACTTTAAACTAATACATCCATTTAATAATAAAGTTACATAATAATAAAGTAAGAAATCTTCTGGCATTAAAATGGATGACCAAATGAACTCAGAATAAGTCATGTGATAGCTTGTCAGAAAGCTCCCAGAAATACGCTCCAAGTCCAATACTGAAATTCCATCAAGACTGAACTCTGACGACTTACTATAAATAGTAAGTATTTGGAAACCTTGCAGAAATTACTCTAATTGGCCTAAAACTAGAATTCCATAGGCCAAATATCATACTAACCCAGTCAAGCCCTAGTTAGCCTATCAGACCAAGATAAAAATAGACAACAAGGCACAAAAATAATGTGCCTGAAAAAGGGGACATTACAAATCCACCCTTCTTAGATATTTCTTTCCCTCAAGCAATCAGTATCTGCATGCTAAGACAACAATGCCTGGATCTCATACCAACCTCAAGGAAGCTTCTCCACCAATCTGTTGCGTAAAACTGACACAAAAAATTTGTCCAGACTTGTGAAGCCAATCATCAAAACCACACAGCAACAATGCATCAATCAAACTAACATCGGGGTCCCAAATCTCCCCATGTGTATGATCATTCAAACCAACCTACCATGTGCTTACATCATCTATGAGCAGATCCTCAATCCATCTAGGAGCCTCACTCCAAATGAAATCATAAGCACTACTAAGGTCAAGTGAAGGTGGGGACCTAACATTATGCCAACTAGATCCCTAAATTATCAATAACCCAGAGAAATTTCCCCCTAGTTCCCACAAAAAAAGGGCCACCCAACTCCCCAATTGACTAAAATATCCCATTAATCCATGCCCATAATGAGTGAATTTCCCAAAAAGTCCAATTGCCACAAAATTGTCCCTCCAAAATGTAACCCAAACCAGAAACTGTACTGAAGAAGAAAACTACCAAAATTGTAGGACATGGATTCCTTCATTAGGAAGGGAAGCGTATCATGTTAGAATAATAAGCAGACTAATGCAAATATAAACATGGAAGAGAACACAAATGACACAGAGATTTAACGTGGTTCACCCAATCCCTGGGCTCTGTCCACCAACAGCAAGTCCAATATTTTTATTATTATCCAGCGATTACAATCTAAAACCTACAACTCAATATCATCATAGGAAGCTACAAAAATCCCTCATACAATGAAATCTTGAAACCCTAAGCCCTTTTCACAAGCATATCTGACCTAACCTAATTAGGGAAAAAATACTCCAACTAATAGAAAATCAATGGTGGACCCTTTACAATATTATTAAGTCATTGTTGGCATCGAAGGGTGCTGCCCCTTGACCCCATCTGGGGCTCTGCCCCTTGACCCCACCTGGGGTACTGTCCTAGGACCCCGCAATGGGCTCTGCCCCTTGACCCCGAGCTTGGGGCCAAAATAGATATGTGTGGGGGGAAACTGCGCTAAAAGAAACTGAGTCTGATTAGGCTCCACATACATAAAAATCTCCCACTTGGAGACTGATCAGACTCCACAACAATATCCTCCCACTTGGAGACTGATCGACCAAACCTGTAGCTCCTACTGGAATAAAGAAACCACCCTGGACTCTGCTATTCTTTTATTCTGTTTAGTCTAGAAGACCAATTAAAGCTGAAGAGGAATTCAGCTTCTCCCTTGTCACTGCCTTTGTAAACATATATGTTGGATTATCATCTATATGTATCTTCTCCAACTTTAACTGTCCATCATACAAAAATGACCGGATGAAATGATATCGCAATTGTATGTGCTTTGTTTTTGAGTGCAAAGTAGAATTCTTTTCAAGATGAATGGCACTCTGACTATCTGAATACAAATAATTATCTATCTATGGATGTCCCAATTCTTCCATAAAGAATTGAAGCCATATCATCTCCTTGGCTGCCTCTGTAGCAGCAACATACTCTACCTCTGTAGTGGATAATGCATTCACCTTTTGTAATCAAGAAATCCAACTCACTGCTGTCCCACCAACAGTAAATACATAACCTGTAGTACTCTGTCTGGTATCTATATCTCCTACCAAATCTGAGTCAACATAGCCATGAATAGTAGTAGAAGAGCCCCCAAAGTGTAAACACTTATTGGATGTACCTCTCAAATATCTAAGAATCCATTTGACTGCATTCCAATGCTCAATCCTAGGGTGACTCATATACCGGCTAACAACTCCCACTGCATGTGCAATGTCTGGCCTAGTACATACCATAGCATACATTAAGCTCCCTACATCTGAAGCATAAGGTATCTTGGAAATTTTTGCCTCTTCTTCTGGTGTCTTTGGACACATTTCTTTGGTCAATTTCAAATGACCAGGCAAAGGTGTAGTGACAGCTTTGGCATCCTTCATGTAGAATCTCTACAACACATTTTCAACATAATCAACCTGAGATAGAGTTAATTTCTTGTTCTTCCTATCTCTGCAAATTTTCATGCCAAGGATTTGTTTTGCTGTCCCCAAATCCTTCATAGCAAAAGATTTTTCTAACTATTGTTTCAACCCCTTAATATGATGCATGTTAGATCCAGCTACAAGCATATCATCAACATATAAACATAGAATAATGTAGCTGTCATTTTTTAACCTCTTGAAATAAACACAATGGTCAGAATTACATCGAGTGTATCCATTATCATTCATAAAAATATCAAATTTAATATACCATTTCTGAGGTGCTTGCTTCAAGCCATATAAACTTTTCTGCAATTTGCACACTAAACTCTCCTTACCCTTGACCTTAAATCCCTGTGGCTATACCATATATATTTCTTCATTCAAATCACCATGAAGAAAGGTTGTTTTAACATCAAATCGCTCTAAATGCAAATCTTCAGTAGCCACAATACTTAAAATAGTACGAATAGAAGTCATTTTAACAACTGGAGAAAAAATCTCATCAAAATCAATACCATTTTTCTGTGCAAATCCTTTTACTACTAATCTAGCTTTAAATCTTTTCTTACCTCCATCTTCTTCTTTCAACCTATAAACCCATTTATTCTACAAAGCCCGTTTACCTGCAGGTAACTTACATAAATCCCAAGTTTGATTTTTCAGCAAGGAGTCCATTTCGTCTGTCATTGCAGACACCCACTAAAATTTTGTATCCACCTGCATAGCTTCATTATAACATTCAGTTTCACCAGCACCAGTTAATAAGATAGAATACAAAGAAGGTGAAAATCTATTTGGAGGTCTACTTAGCCTTGTTGACCGTCTAGCATTTACTGGGGTGTGTGGTATTTTTTGTTGCTGCAGTTGCGGAGCATAAGGAATTTCTGGAACATTATCATTTTGAATATCATCCAGCACTACATAATCATTTTCTTTCTTCTCATGCTGCTGCAATAGATCTTTGTACAACACTTTCTCATTGAATATGATATCCCTGCTTCTTACAATTTTATGATTTTCAAAATCCCAAAGCCTATAACCAAATTCAACAATGCCATATCCAACAAATATACATTTCTTAGATTTAGCTTCCAGCTTGGTTCTATTTTCAAAATCTATATGTGCAAAGGCTTCACAACTGAAGGTTCTGAGAAAAGAATAACTCACCTTCTTACCTATCCATGCTTCCTCTGGGATACCACAACCCAAGGGAGTAGATGGACCTCTATTTATCAAATATACAGCAATATTTATAGCCTCTTCCCACATGTTTAGGGGGAGCCCAGCATGCAACCTCATGCTCCTAGCACGTTCCATTATTGTCCTGTTCATGCGTTCAGCCACTCCATTTTCCTATGGAGTCCTTGGAATTGTTTTCTGTCTACGGATACCAGTAGAGGAACAATAATCTTCAAATTATTTTCTGCAATACTCACCACCATTATCAGATCTGAGACATTTTAATCTTTTTCCAATCTCATTTTCAACCAAGCTTTTCCATTTCTTAAAAGTTTTAAATACATCAGATTTCTGTCTAATGAAATATATCCATACTTTCCTAGTTGCATCATCATTGAATGTAACATAATACTGAGAGCCACCAAGGGAAGATACCTGAGCTAGACCCCATACATCTATATGCACAAGCTCTAATTTTTCATCTTTCTTTTCCTTCCCACTCTTTACAAAACTAACTCTCTT
>MU223845.1:2076023-2097597 GCA_018584345.1 Thuja plicata
CCTTCCTATCCAAAATATCCCAATCTTCCTTAGACATTGCTGCCTCTTTCTTGGCTATTCCCTCTAATGGCCACCATAGATCCTTCTGATAGAGATAGTCCTCCATTTGCATCTTCCATAACTAGAATTTCTGCCCATTAAACTTATCAACCTTCAGCCTACCCTTGTCTGCCATTTCTCCCACTTAACCGAGAGACTCTCCCACTAACTCGTGAGACTTTCTTCAGAGAATAGATGAAAGAATGAATGAAAAAACCTCGCTCTGATACCACTAGTTAGAATAATAAGTATAATAATGCAAATATAAACATGGAAGAGAACACAAATGACACAGAGATTTAACATGGTTCACCCAATCCCTGGGCTATGTCCACCAATAGCGAGTCCAATATTTTTATTATTATCCAGCGATTACAATCTGAAACCTGCAACTCAATACCATCACAGGAAGCTACAAAAATCCCTCATACAATGAAATATCAAAACCCTAAGCCCTTTTCACAAGCATATTTGACCTAACCTAATTAGGGCAAAAAATACTCTGACTAATAGAAAATCAATGGTCGACCCTTTACAATATTATTAAGTCATTGTTGGCATCAAGGGGCACTGCCCCTCGACCCCATCAGGGGCTCTACCCCTTAACCCCGCCTGGGGCGCTGCCCCAGGACCCCGTAAGGGGCTCTGCCCCTTGACCCCAAGCTTGGGGCCAAAATAGATATGTCTAGGGGGAAACCGCGTCGAAAGAAACTAAGTCTGATTAGGCTCCACATACATAACATATCACCTATCTTGTAATAAGTCACAACTGCCCATCCTAAACCGCTGGTGTAGAAACCAAACATCTAAACAACTGAACTTGCCTCGTTACTCTAATCTGGCGACCAAAACTCATCTCTAGTAACTGAACCTAGGTCCCAAATCCTGAAATCAACCTCATCCTCATCATGATAATAGGAAGTACCTTCCTCATCTAGCTCAAAAAATGGATTATTAAAAGTCAAATCAGCATCCATCTCAAACAAGGAATTGTCAACTGCCTGAAAGTTATCTAACTCATAAAGAAACTCTGGATGATCCAAAGATATTTTGGGGTAGATATCCAAGTCATAGGTCTATTATATTCTATCAAGTTCCTAAACTACCTCTTGAAAGAATTCAAACCTTTCCTTGTCGTCCTATTCCCTGTATTGGCTCATGGCAGAAATCTGATTTCTTGCTTCCTAAAGAGAAATATGTGTGTGTTCCAATGTACCCTGAGTAATACTAAGCTCTCTATTGAGCTCATTAGCCTCATCCACCTTTTCCCTCAACTTCTCAGCATATTTTCTCAAAACTTGTAACAGGTAGTCGTGATCTAAAAGTAAACATAGATATTTTGATTTCCAAACCTCACAAGCTGCTTTGACCCCCTATAAATCAGCAACATAAGATTCACTCCCAATACCCATTTGTCCTTTTTCCATATGAGCCTTCCTATAAAGATCTTCAATAATTTAGTGAGTGTTATCATGAGGCACAAGAGCTGCAATAATGACATCATCACTAACCTTCAATTGATTCTTCAAAGCATGCTTCTCTTTATTTTTATTTTGAATTGCATTCTCTGGTTGGTCATCCAAATCCTCAATATGCATAAGTGATGTGTTGTTATATAAATCACATGATTCCTCATATCCTTCATAGGTGTTAACATGGTCACCATAGGCCTCAACCGACCTATATGAAGTGTTATGTCATTCCACAATTCCTCATGACATGAAGTGTTAAGGCCATCTAGCTGGTTGTCACCATCTTTAACCATATCTTTTCCCTGCATAATACCACAAATATGTTTAGGAGACCAAGCCCCTTGGTATGTAGAACAAATCTGCCCTCTTCTCATTTGGTTCTTGCTCATCTATGGAGACCCTGTAATCTGTATGCCTACTGATATTTGCTCCTTCTCAGTCATAGAACCCCTAAACCTTTCATCCTTATGCTCAATCAATTTAGCTGAGAGCTCATATGTCATGGGTGAGGTCCTTTGTTCCCCTTTCCAAATTTCCAACAAATCTGATTGCAACTGCTTAGATATGTCATTTTCCTCATCTAAGATCAAGGACATGATGGTTTTCATGCAAGCCTTTACCCTGTCTAGATGATGCTTCCTGAAATTACTTAGGAGGCACTGAAATAGCTGTGGAATCATCTTATTACAACCGAGATTCAACATGTGAATAAAATTATTAGTTCTTTCCATTGAGACCAAGATTTTTGCCTACTTACTAGAGGTAGGACCTTTATCATTATTTAGTCCACCTAAACTATTCATAATCAGCTATAATACCTACTTCCAAATGTTATTGATATAAGGTGTAATAGGGGTTGTAATCTATATGATCTCACTAAGAGATGAGGCGACTGCAAGCCTAACATCTTTATGTGGATGTTTCATAAACATGTGTTAGACCAAAGCAACCATTGAGGGATGCATAGCCCAATTGAAGAGCCTAAAATTATATTGGTCTATCCTAGATAGATATGAGTATATCTCATCTAATTTGGAAAGAAAACCTCCCATAAATTTTGGACCCTCTAGTTGCCATCCAAGACAACATAACTCATTTCCAATTTCAATTTCCTTTCGTAATTCCCTTAGTTGCTCACTATAAAATGTGTCGATGAATTATTTTGAGAATACTGGGCTTTCCAAGGTTTCATTAATCAATTCCCTCTAATCTATTGGTGTGAATTTGAAATGGTATATGCTTAAGAGGCTCCGATGAAAATTATGAAAAAATTTCAGTCCCTAAATTTCACTGAATTGACTACTATGCTTTCAATACTCAACCAGTTTCTTCCCACATCTGATAAGGTGTTGGTTTGTGATCTCTTCTTCAAGAATTTTTAAATTCAATGCCTTATGTTGTTATGATACAAAGTGTTGACAACCCAAATCGACTTCTATTAACATAAACTCCCATATGCCTCTTCTGAATCACATTCCAATTCTAACTACTGCTTTCTTCAATCTCAGACCAAAGTATAGTTGTCAGGTGATGTCTATTATTAATTTTCAATGCATCCATTCAGCATATACTAGACATACGTTAGAGTCAAGACTCTTGTGTTTTCTACCTTTTCAAGTTGCCAAGATGACAATCTAAGTAGGCATAACTCCTGTTTAAATGGTCATTGTTCAATTTTTTTCCAATAATTTGGAAAACCATGCACCACATGGTTTTCAATACCACACAATATTTATCACAAAATAGAGACTGTAATATATTTCTCAAAACATGTACCTTGCATAATCTTTTTGTCACTTAAATATAGCTTGTTATACGAGCTACAATTGTGAAGTGCTCCCCAGCTATGGCAATATTGACTAAACAAGTCCTTTCAGACTCCCTTAGTAATAGCTTTGTTTGATGCAAGGAAGGTTAGGCAGTGGGGCCAAAGGCTCTCCCAAGTACCAAACCAGCTTGAAGATACAACAATGTGGAAGCAACAACACATAGGGTGAGAGAAGAAACAATAGATAAATTTTATTTCATTAATTGATCAAACTCATTACATGTCAGGTTGTAAGGCCTTCCTAGTTTTGGCCATATACATTCAGTGAATTACAAAATGATCTTCATACATGCAAGGTCATAGACCTTCCCTTAAATTATCTCAATAGTTTACCTTCTATCCAAGTCTACTATCCTCCTAACTGCCCCAAAACTAAGAACAGAGATAAATATATACAAGATGCCACCAAAGAGGTCGACACTCAAATCTCTAAGAGAGACCTAGATTTAGGTCCACACATATCCCAAAGAGAGACCCTACATTAATTACACCACAGAAATTAAATGTAGAAGTCGGCCAGATCAGGATGAACAACTTGGGAAGAGCATCATCGAGCAACATCAACCACTTGGTAAAATCATACCTGAGCAATAGGGATGACTCAGTAAGAACGTACCTGAGCCACAGAAAACCAACTCGAAGAAAGCATAATCGAGCAACAAAAATCAACACACACTGAGACCTGTCGGTAAAGCAACACAGAAAGGATACCCGAGAAATAGGGTAACTGAGCACTTCACTGAGAAGCCTCCAAACAAGCTAAAGAACAAAAGAAAAAATATGTTTGGTTGAGTAGGATTGCCAAGGGCCCAAGATTATCCTGCATCAGACACCTAGGGTTAAATGAAATGATTCCCTGAATCATGTATCAGGTCTAACCTAAAATGAATCCAAATTAGATTGAGAAATCCAAGATGATTCCTCAATCGCTCTATTCTTCCATTTTACTAGATACTTCTTGTATTCCTTTCCTCTTGTACTTCTGTCAATTCTTTGTTTCAAAATTTGTTCAACTTCCTCTCTCTATTTCTTAGGATAATCACTCAGTACTGTCACTTCTTCATCAGGTTTATAATATTCATGCAAGTCTAAAATATTGAATATAGGTGATATACCCATGTCATCAAGTGATTCAACTTCATAAGAATTTCCATTTTTGAATCTTCTCAGAATTATACAAGGACCAAATTTCTTCATTTCAACTTACCATATGTTCCAACATGAAATTTGCCTTTCTTCAAATGAACCATTACTACATCACCAACTTCAAAAGTCTTATGTCTTCTAGACATGTCTGCACTATCTTTGTACTTCTGATTACTTTTCTCCAACTTTTGTTTTACATCTTCATGTAATGTCTTCATAAACTCAGCAAATTCCTCTTCTTCAACACTTCTTTTCTCCTCTCCAACAATATATCTCAATTCTGATATACCTCTCGGTTGTATGACATGAATAATCTCAAAAGGTGTCTTTCTGGTACTTCTATTTACTAAACTTTTGTATGCAAACTCTGCGTGTGCCAACATCAAATCCCAATTACTAGGTATGTCTCCAACTAGGCATCTCAATAAATTACCCAAAATTTGGTTTACAACCTCTGTTTGTCCATTAGTATGTGGATGAAATGGAAAACTATACTTCAACTTAGTATCCAACTTCTTCCAAAGTGTTTTCCAAAAATAGCTAACAAATTTACTATCTCGGTCAGAGATGATACTCCTTGGTAATCCATAGAATGTGACAATTTCCTTAAAGAAAAGATCTGCTATATGTATTGCATCTGATGTTTTCCTACATGGTATGAAATGTTTCATCTTATAAAATCTATCCACAACAACAAATATGGAATCATTACCTCTTGCTATCCTCGATAAGACAAGAACAAAATCCATCTTGATATCACTCCAAGGTTTCTCAGGAACAGTAATCGGTGTATACAAACCAGTATTCTGACTTACTCCTTTTGTAACTTGACAAACTCCATAAATTTTCACAAATTTATAAACATCCTTATACATTTGAGGCCAAAAATACCTTTTCTTAAGTAAAATCAATGTCTTATCAATATCGAAATGTCTAGCCAATCCACTACTATGTTTCTCCTTAATCAAATTAGTTCTCATTGAACCTCTCAGTATACACAACTAAATAACTTTGAACAACTTATCTTCCTGAATGAAATATTCTTCATACTTACATGATTGATTTGAATTAGGTGCTCTGCACACTCTCCACTTCTTAGAAAAATCAGGGTCACTTTCATACAAATTCTTCATATCATCAAAACCAAGAAGCTCAATTCTCATTTCAGTCAACAAAGATTTTTCTAATCAATGCATCAAAAACTCAGTTAGAAACTCCACTCTTATGTTTTATCACAAATGTGAAACTCTATAAATACTCTGCCCATTTCATATGTCTCTGATTCAACTTATTCTTACTACCCAAATACTGTAAAGCCTTATGATTAGTATACAACAAAAATTCTTTTGGCATCAAGTAATGTCTCCAATTCTTCAGAGCTTGAACAATAGCATAGAACTCTTGATCATAGACAGAATATTTCCTCTTTGCATAATTCAAATTTTCACTAAAGAAAGAAAAAGGTTTACCTTCTTGAGCCAACACAGCTCTAATTGCACTTCCACTTGCATCACATTCAACTTGAAATACCTTTTTGAAGTCACGTAAGGCTAACACAAGTAATTCAGCAACCTTCAACTTTAAAGTCTCAAAACTCTTATCAGCTCCATGTGTCCATTTGAATTCTTTTTTGTCTCCTCTCATTGTCTCAGTCATAGCATTACAAATAGAACTAAAATTTTTGATAATATTCCTATAAAAACTTTCCAATCCATGAAATGATCTTACCTCACTGACATTCTTAGGTTTAGGCCAAATAAGTATAGCTTCAACCTTCTCAGGATCCATCTTCAAACCATCAACTGAAATCACAAAACCTAAATGCACAAGTTCTCCTTTCATGAAGGAACACTTTTTTCAGATTTATCAGCAACTTTTCCTCTTTCAATCTCTATAATACTTGTCTTATATGCATCAAATATTATTCTCTAGTCTTACTGAATATCATAATATCATCCAAGTATACAATCACACATCTATTCAAGAATTTCTTCAAATCTTCATTCATTAACCTCGTAAATGTACTCAGTGCATTAGTTAAACCAAAAGGCATAACCAACCACTCATATAGACCTTCCTTTCTCTTGAAATAAGTCTTCCATTCATCACCTTCTCTGAATATGATCTGATGATATCTACTCTTCAAATCAATTTTGGTAAAATATCATGCTCCACTCAAACAATCTATTATATCATCCATTCTCAGTATAGGAAACCTATACTTCACTGTGATTTTATTGATTTTTCTTAAATCAATGCACATTTTCCATTCCCCATTCTTCTTAGGTGCTAGTACAGTTGGTATTGCATATGGACTCAAACTTTCTCGGATCAAGCCTTTGTTCAACAATTCATGAACTTGTCGATTAAGCTCTTCATTCTTGGTCAGTATTAACCAATGTGGTGCTTTATTTGGTAAACTAGCTCCAGGAATTAGATCCATACAATGACTGATATCTCTCATTGGTGGAAAACCATAAGATACATTATCTAAAATGATTTCCTTATAATCAATGAGTAACTTCTCAACTTCTGTAGAAATTTCATATTTTGTATTCTTACTTGGTTTGTTAGGAATCAAAGCATAACAAATGTCATTTATTTTCAAATCTTAACAAACTATCTACCTTCCATTAAATAGAATTTCACAGATGTACATATCTCACCAATATATTCTTCAACCAAAGGTAACAAGATTTGTTTCTTACCATCAACCCAAATAGAATATCTATTCAATCTTGCATCATGTATAGCATCTCTATCATATTTCCAAGTTCTACCCAACAAAATATGACAACAATCCATTGGCATAATATCACACAACACCTTATCATAATACTTTCCAATTTTTAGATTCACAAAACATTATTCACTCACCATTAATGTATGCTCATCCTTGATCCATGAAATCTGATAGGGCTTCGGATGCTTCATTCTTTCCAACTGCAACTTTGTGACCATTTCCTCAGATGCCAGATTCTTCGAGCTTCCACTATCAACAATTACTTTCCAAAATTTGTCTGCAACTCTACATCTGGTCTTGAACAAACTTTTCCTGACAGGATCTTTCTTATCTTTCTCACTCCATAGTATTCCACGGATCATAAGATTTCCTTCCTTCTCAGCTTCATCTGGTGACTCCTCTTGTACCAAAGTATTTCTATTGCTACCAACCTTCTTTCTTCCATGTGTACACTCAAAGGATTTGTGTCCTTCCTCTCCGCAATTGTAACAAGTTACTTGGAACCCCCTTCTGCTATATCCACCTTGGGAGTAATTTCCTCTTCCTCGGTATGAACTTCCACCATTCCCTTCATTCTTTCCTTTTTCTTGAGATGTGTCTTAAATTGACTTATCTAGTTTAGATCTATTGTTTTCACCATGAGATCTACCTATTAGGATTGGATAATACTGAGAGGGGGGTGAATCAGTATTATAGCACTTAATTAAATTCTTCAACAATTTAAACATTAACCATAAACTTGCAGTAAAGAAAAGAATATAAGCAAATGACATAGTACTCATAACACCATATTTTGTTTTCTAGGAAACCATGGCCAAGGGAATACCCCGGTGGGGATGGTACCCACAAGCATGTACTAAAGTATAATTTCCATGTTAGGATACCAATCCCTGTTAGGAGCTAAATATTACTTAGCACATTTCCCTGTTAAAGGAATTACAACCCTGTTAAAGGTTCACAACACCCTGTTAGGGGCCAACTGAGCTTACAACTCTTACAAATTAATTATGTTTACAAAGTGTTCTCAGTCATGAACAAAACAAGCATCACTAGTGCTTAGATAGTTCCTTTATATTTCATCAATGATCTCTATCATTCTCTAATTTGCTATTTTCTCAACATACTCATCATACCAACATGTATCTTTATCAAAAAGATCTTACATATATATCTCACAACTTTCCAAAGTCGGTTCCTAATATAAATATTACAAATATTACAAAATTGGCTCTTAGTAAAAATACATTTAGTAAGGAAAATAATAAATGTATAGTCGAAACTCTTACATACTCAAAGTGTAGGTTATCAACAACCATAATCCAACTCCGATTGCCTGGATTCCATGTCATACTCTCTCTATCTTCATTACTGTCCAACTGCTTTGTATCAATGTTCTACTACAGTCTGTCTGTCTTCAATTCTTTCTAACTTTCCATGGATATTACCAAAGCCAAATCTATCTTAGGTGGTCACACATGCCCCATACTATCTTCCTCTAAGCTCACTTGCCCTAATTCATCAATCTCAATCTTTGATATCTAAAATACTTCTATATCTCTGCTTCTATACTTAGTCAATTTCTGAATCAGAAAAACTTATCATTATAGGAATTGATCTGTAACTCAGATGTGTTGCCATAAATGACAACCAAAAACTGAATCACATTAAACAAAATTGATCACTTTCCAACAATCTCTCCCTTTGGCATTGATGGCAACAATTAAAAAAATGAATAAGTGTTCCAACAAAAAAATTGTCTCCTTTATGTTCTCTCCTTTATGTTCTCTCCTTTCTCTTCTTGTCTCTTCTCCTATTTTCTTCTCTTCTCCTATATTATATTTTTTTTGTTCTCTTTTCTCCCCCTTTGACAACAATGACAAAGGTGCATACAAAATAATAGGATTTAGTGTTTTCTCACCAGTTCCAAAATATCTTGAAAGGAATCTTCCAAGATCTTCACTTTTGTACTCCATGATTTGAACAATATTTGACTGATATGAATTATGCCATTCAATGCAAATTATGCGGTCTCAACTTGTTTCGATTCTGTGGGCATATATTTAGTGAATGAATCTATCACTTTCTCCAAGTCTGATAGATTAACCTCGAGTATGGATAGCTTAGGAGTGATTAAACTCTTCAGTAAATTAAATCTTGTCAATACTCTCCCTTTCTCATTATCCAATACACTGAGTTTTGCCAAAATTCTTGTGACTTCCTTGTCTAACTCTATTATAGATTATGAAGATGCTTCACAATTATCCATCATACTGTTCAGATTTTCCCTCTCTTTAGCAATAATGTCTTCCACGTTCTGAACATGCCTGATAGGATTCATGCAATAACTAAACAGTTTTCTTCCATGTCCAATGCAGCTCTTTGCATTTGTCAAACAAGTTTTCACAATGCCTAAGTCCCATGTGATTGACTTGCAAAATTATGACAGATTCTTCTCTGAATATTTCTTCTCTACTTTCTCCTCTGCAATCTTTATCGAATTCTCATAATGCCCATCAAATTCATCAAGTGTTATTCTCAGATTTTCAATGTCATCTTTGTGCTAGAAAACAATAGGTACTGGAAGCAATTTTTTCACATTATTAATTTCTCTTGTAATTACTATAGCCTTTTTGTCACCTTTCTGTTCTAATCTTTCCTTAGCTCTATTTAGTGTAGTAAATGCCAATTTGACCAACTCAACTTCATCCATGCTATCAAAATTTACATCATTTCTTGCCAACAATGAGATAGATGATGTGTTTACCTCTTTTGTTCATCCTATTTCTATTCTGTCTTCAGTTCTTCTTCCTTTTTCTACTCTACTTCCTCTTTCTGTTATGCTTCATCTGCTATAGAGGTGTTCATATTCCATGTAAATGGATCCTTTTCATCTTGTGATGTTTCAAGAGTCACTGGCACACCAGAAATATAAAAATCTAGTTGTGGATCTACTTCTCTTTTCTCAGCATTTGTTTCAGTTGCTTTTGAGCTTTCTCCCATTCCTAATTGTGTAGGAGAAGTGGTCTTAGGAGGTGGAGGCTTGTCAGAATTAGTGTTCATAAATATTTTCTCTATTGCCTTCTGAGTTTCCTCAGTGACTTCATCATACTTCCTTGCCATGATTTTCAACAATCTTACCTTGGTCCTTAGCAAAGGTTTCAATTCCTTAAATATTCTTTCTCTTTCTTGTAAGGATATTACAAGAAACATGCTATCAATTTCCTAATTCCCAATTGTATCATCCTCAATCTATGCTAAGTATTTTCTTGTCTCCAATCTTCCATACAAATCCTTAGGTATAATTCCTTCAATTTCTAATAGAGTCTTTTTGAAAATAAGTAAATGATCAATCACAATGTCTTCAATCTTAAGCTTGTCTAAATCTCCATATCTGTCATAGTATATATCAATTGTGACTAGTTTACCTTGTTCTATTGCTCTCTTCTCTATCATCTTTATGCCAGGCTTCCATATGTGCTTCTCAGTTTTCTTCTCTTCTATCACTGTGCTCTGTTCCTTAGGTGATGTCTGCATGCTCGATCTGGTGTTTACTCTAGGAGTAATGTTCTTTGTTTGTGATGTCTGCTATGATGGAGAAGGTGGACTGTCTACCATTGCTACCTCAGGAGTGAGAAGGGTTGTAGTACTTTCACTTGCAAGTCCAAGAGATCTTTCTAAAATTTTATTTTTCACTTCTTTCATTTCTTCTTCTGTCAACCCTGCTTTTACACCACATTCATGCACAAGGTTTTCATTTTTTCTTTTCCTCGGACCTCTAGTTTGTTCCTCTCTCACCTTAGCTAATTTCTCCTCATATGTTCCCCATATTTCTTTAGATGTATCAACTTATGATGCAAGAACATGTTCTACTTTCATGGTAAGTACCTCTGAACTTACTTCATAACCCATGTGATAACACCATTTCTTTCTTGGTGTGACTGCTTCAAAACATACACAATCAGTTTCAACCATGAAATAGATTGTATCCTTGTATTTTTCAACAATTTCCTCATGTATCTTGTACCTATTTTTCATTTTTCTCTGAAGGATCTTGATCATAGCAAATAATTCCCCATCAACCCATGTACTATTTTGTCTTTTGTAGCTCTTTGAAATTAGAATACCAGTAGGTATCCCAGATTTCCATCCACTAGGGTGAAAGCCATGAAATTTTTTCTCGATGTGTATAAACATATGCATCAATAGTGAACCAAATCTGAAGGTCTTAATTTTGTCTTTCTTCACTAGTTTCACATTTTCAAGAAATTGTTGTGCCAGAACTTCGTATAGTTTATATTTTACATTCTCCTTCACCATTCTCCATTCCATCATGATTACTCCTACAGATACTGAGTTAGGTCTACTGATGTAGTAGAATTTATATCCAAGTATCATAGAAATAAGTCTCACATCTCGCTGAAAGATTTCATTCACAATCATTGCCCGCATGTCCCATTTAGAATGAGTTAGGGTTTTAGCTTCTTTCTTTACATGTTTTTCTACAATAGGAATTATTTTGGTGTTGTCTAGTCCAATGATTTCATGAATTAGGTCACTACAAATCTTCACACGATGATCACCTATCCAAATGAACTGATCATGTACCCTACTCAACAATATCTTAAACCATTCATCTTCATCAAATTTGCATAAGTCTAGAATTTTCATTATTCTCAACTGATCAATGTGTTTGTATTATTCTTTCATGATTCCATTATCAATCATATACTCCATCTCAGTTGATATCTCATCAATTCCTAGTATATCATACTTACAATATATGTAAGCCCTAATATCTTCTATGTGTAATACGCCATAAGGGGTTTGAGAAAATGCTCCTTTGGGATCCTCTTCATAGGACTTGAACATATGTTTCTTAAATTTGTACCTAGGTCGATCTACAACATCAAAAATAATAGGTGCATCCATAGCTAGATGTTGTAAATACCTTTCTTCCGCTGAATTCTGAGTTTATGCTTCAATCGATCATGCACGACAATCGTAGAATAGACTGGATCTTTCTTCTCTCTGATCTCCTTAGATTTCTCTTCATCAAATGGTAAAGAGATAGGTCATCGAATGGTTCTTTATACAAGTTTAAGTCATAAATTTCACTTTTACTCAATATTGTCCAGTCGGTTGTTAGATCTCGTGAACAAAATATATGTGTTGGCTAATGTTTCCCTCTTAGATGTATGTTCCATGATGTCATCCAAGTTCATACTTAAGCTCGCTTGAGCTCAATCCACAAATTTTGGGGCAGGATATATTCTGATGTTTGTATCCAATGCTCCCCCTAAGGCCATGATCAACCAATTAGGTTGATTCTATTTTACTACCATCAGGAGAATATCCAGTAGCATCTACTGACTCTCCCTGGACTGATGTCTCACTTGTTTCTTTGACCTTCCATATCTTACCACTATTTTTATCTTCAACTTTCTTAAAACAACTTTCAAAATCAATCTTCAAATCTGCAACACTCTTACCAATATCATTTCCATTCTTCTGTGAATTCATAGGAGGTGGTACTCTTCTATTTTTTGATCCATTATACCTGCAAAACTTTGCTATATGTCCTAGATTATTGCATTTGTAACATATAGGAGGTATTCTTTCCTAATTAACTTGTAGCTTATAGTACTTTGCAATGTGTCCAATGTTATTACATTTGAAGCATGTAGGTTTCACTGTAGATTATCTTCCATTGTCTTGTCTATATCTAGAATGATTAAGTTTTCTGCATTCTACTTTCTTGTGCCCATATCCATTACAATTAAAACAATAACAAGAAAAATTTCTAAAAGGGGCATTACCTCTAAAATCTCTCTTCATATGTCCAATTTTTTTGCAACCAAAGCATCTACCTCTGAAGGGTCTGATCTTCTCTCTAGGTTCTTCAATAGAAGGTTTCTCAGCATCAATCTTCTCATTGGATTTCTCTTCCTAATTCTTTGAACATTCAGCTTCATTGAAGCCAATACCAGTCATATCACCTTCAATTTTTTGTTTGTCTCTCTGTTCATCAATCAAATCATTGCTGGTGTGAAGTTTCTCAATGAGTTTCTTTGCTTCAACAAGTTCACCTTTTATAATCTGATTGTATTTCTTCATTTCTACATACTTGTTCTTGTAGTTGTCAGCCTCATTCTTCATTTGATCTAATGCACTGTTTAAAGATTCTTCAACTTTCTTCTTAGCATCCTTCTATATATGTATTTCTTTAGTCATAGTCTCATTTTCAAGTTTCAGAGTCTCATTCTCTTCTTTTAGTTGCCTCACTTGATCTGAATTGTCTTCATCTGAATCCTCTTTTATCTGAACCATAAGATCTTATCTTTCACTTATGGAAATCTCAAGTTATTCCTTGAGTTTCTTTATAAATTTCTCAGTTATTTGCATGTTGAATATCAAATCTCCATTTTCTACTTTTGTTTTGTCAAGGTCTTCTAGTGCAGCATCAAAGTTTTCTTGCAAACTGTCCAAATCCATTCTGATCTCCCTCAAGCTCTTAGACTTTCTCTCCAAGGGCCAAAAGCTCTGATACCAATTGTTAGGATTGGATAATATTGAGAGGGGGGGTGAATCAGTATTATAGCACTTAATTAAATTCTTCAAAAATTTAAACATTAACCATAAACTTGCAGTAAAGAAAAGAATATAAGCAAATGACATAGTACTCATAACACCATATTTTGTTTTTGAGGAAACCCTGGCCAAGGGAAAACCCCGGTGGGGATGGTACCCACAAGAATGTACTAAATTATAATGTCCCTATTAGGAGACCTAGCCCTATTAGGAGCTGAATATTACATAGCACATTTTCTTGTTAAAGGAATTACAACCTTGTTAAAGGTTCACAACACCTTGTTAGGGGCCAACTGAGCTTACAGCTCTTACAAAGTAATTCTATTTACAAAGTGTTATTAGTCATGAACAAAACAAGAATCACTAGTGCTTAGATAGTTCCTTTATAGTTCATCAATGATATCTTTCATTCTCTTCTCTACTATTTTCTCAACATACTCATCATACAAACATGTATCTTTATCAAAAATATCTTACATATATACCTCACAACTTTGCACAGTTGGCTCGTAATATAAATATTACAAATATTACAAAGTCAGCTCTCAGTAAAAATACATTTAGTAAAGAAAATAATAGATGTATATTTGGCACTCTAACATACTCAAATTTTAGGTTATCAACACCCATAATCCAACTCTGATTTCCTGGAGTCCATGTCATACTCTCTCAATCTTCGCTACTATCCAACTTCTCTGTATCAATGTCCTACTACAGTCTGTCTGACTTCAATTCTTTCTAACTCACCATAGAAATTACCAAAACCAAATTGATCTTAGTTGGAGGTCACACATACCCCATACTATCTTCCTCTAAGCTCTCTTTCCCAAATTCATCAATCTTGATCTTCAATATCCAAAATACTTTTGTATCTCTGCTTCTATACTTAGTTGACTTCTGAATCAGCAAAACTTATCTTTATAGGAATCAATCTATAACACATATGTGTTGTCATAAATGAAAACCAAAAAGTGAATCCCATTACACAAAATTGATCACTTTCCAACACTACCTCTTCCTCTAGGGAATCTATCACCTCTGCCTCTTTGTCTTTGTTCATATCTTTCGTTCAATTTCTCCTCATCTCTTAGGGAAAACTGATATTTTTCCTCAATGCTTTCCATCTTGAACAAACTAATCTTATCTTGTATGGAGATTCTCAATCCATTCAGATATCTTGCTACTCTTTCCACTCCATCTTCATCATGTCTAGATCTGATGTCCAATCTATAGAATTCTTCAGTATACCATTTCAATTTGTTTACCATATTATCCCATACCTTGATTTTGTCTTTACTTTTCTTCTTTCAATCCAATTGCAGATGTTCCCACCATAAGGATGCATGACCTTTCAGATTTGTACTTGCAATCTTGACTTTCTTGTCCTCTGATACATTCTCATGCTCAAAGTACTTTTCCATCTCAGTTATCCAGTCTATAAACTCATCAAAATCCAAATTTCCACTATACTCAGGAGGATTGAACTAAGGTGTGGACATAAAACTTGTCAATGCTCATAAGAATCTCTCTTCTTCCTGATCCATAACAGGTGCAGGTGAAACTTTTCCTTGCACTTCCTCTAACTCATCATCACTAACATCTTCAATATGTCTTCCTCTGAAGCTAGGTTGTCTCAAAAAATTCCAATCTTGCACCCATTTTTTTAAGCATATTAGCTAGACCTGGAATCTTCATTTCCTCTCCCACAAACCATCTTGAATCCCTTTGTAATTGTAGGTCAAATTGCAATCTTCTACCCCACAAAAATATCACCAACTAGGGTTAGGTTTTACAAGAATTAACTTAGATCTCACCTTAGCTCTGATACCACCTTACATAATGAGGGTTAGGCAGTAGGGCCAAATGCTCTCCCAAGTACCAAACTAGCTTGCAAATACAACAATGTGGAAGCAAAAACACATAGAGTGAGAGAAGAAACAATAGATAAATTTTATTTCAGTAATTGATCAAGCTCATTACATGTAAGGTTGTAAGGCCTTCCCATTTTTGTCCATATACATTCAGTGAATTAAAAAATGATCTTCATACATGTGAGGTCATAGACCTTCCCTTCAATTATCTCAACAATTTACCTTCTATCCAAGTCTAATATCCTCCTAACTGTGCCAAAACTAAGAACAAAGAAACAAATATATACAAGAGGCCACCAAAGAGGTCAGCACTCAAATCCCTAAGAGAGACCCATATTTAGGTCCACACATATCCCAAAGAGAGACCCCACATTAATTACACCACGGAAATTAAATGTAGAATTTAGCCAGATCAGGATGAACAACTCAGGAAGAGCATCACCGAACAACAGAAACCACTCGGTAAAAGCATACCCGAGAAATAGGGATGACTCGATAAGAACATACCCGAGCCATAGAAAACCAACTTGGAGAAAGCATAACCGAGCAATAGAAATCAACATACACCAAAACCTGTCCGTAAAGCAAGACAAAAAGGATACCCAAGCAATAGGGTAACTAAGCACTTCACCGAGTAGCCTCCAAACAAGCTAAAGAACAAAAGCAATCATATTTTTGGTTGAGTAGGATTTCCAAGGGCCTAAGATGCTCTTGCATAAGTGTTTTCCAATAGTTGCAACCAAGTACCCATTCTAAACGTGTATCCCAGAATACTAAAAATGTCAAATCTATTTCAAACTCGACAACACTCCTAAATTGTATGGAGGAAATGAAATTTATCACAGGTTATGTGGAATCACGACACTTTCTTTTTGTTTTCCCGACTGTCGTCTCTGACCAAATTTTATTCTTGTTAGTATTCATATTTTATAAGATACTTATTGCAACATACTCATGATGACTCCCCATATGCCAGTGTGTGGTATTTCAGTGTGTGTCAATTGTGGTTGGAGCTATGCTCAGCTAGTGTGTCTCTTCCCCTTGGTGTACAAACCAAAAATTGGCTTGACACTATGTGTTGCCGTCTAACTCCAGCTGCCCGTATTTTTTTGTGAAAACCTGGCAAACAGGCACTTTTTGATCCCTTGGGTCTTTCCTAGTGGCATTTGTACATATTTCATTTTCTATCTCATTGTATATATCCTTACATCCATAATTTTTGCATAGTCATAATAAAGTCTTTGAGCTACATTATCTAAGCCTTTGTCACATATCGGATTTCATTTGCCCAGATTTACACATGGTTTCATATTCACTTGGGGGCAAATGTTTTTGCCACAAATGGATTCCAAAATGACACCTTTTGGTCACATAACTTGAGATTTTCAAAACTTAAATGCATAGACATTTTTAACCTTTGATTTATATCATTGTTCAACCCAAACATTCAATCTTGAAAACTTGATCCTTGAACTTCACAACCTTATTATCAGGATTAAAATTTGACAAAACTCAACAGATCAGAATGGATGGAATTTTATTGGAAAGATTGATACAATACAAGCGCTTGAATTTTTGATGATATTAATTGAGTCATATTCTTTTTATCTAATCAATGATGTTTTTACTATATTGGCGATGATGAAGACATGATATTTTTCTTGATTTCTCTGTGACTATTTTGAGAAAAATCCACCAAGATATGTGAACTCGTCTAATGACATGATCATCAAAGAATCATCAAAGACATTGACATATGGAGGAGGTTTAACCTTTTCTTGTTTATGCAAATAGATACCTTGGACATTTAGATTTGTCATATGTTAATGCCAAAATCCACTTGCGATATTGAATCCAATGAAAACAGTATTAGGACTCCCATAGTTGGTTTATCAACTAGTGAGGGTTGTACCAAGGTTCACACATTTGTTGAAATATGATTAATGAAATATTCATATCATCATGGTGTGGATTCATATCATCATGGTGTGGTTATCCAACCAGTGATGGTTATATGTGCTTAAATTGTAAAATAAATAGCTCAATGATGAAAATATCTCCGTTTGCATTTCCTTTGCAAGAAAAGTGATAGTTAGCTGCATTTCATTCTTAGATTAATTGCATTTAAGGATTTCCTAAGTTAAAGGGGGTTAATCATTCAAAGAGTTGATATCAAATATCTTGGTTCAAATCAATTATGTGAGATTTTATTTTGCATCTATTCCATTCATTAATCATTATTCATTATGTTTTTTTTTTCAAAAGCACAAAAAGAAATCATTAAGCATTAATCATTATTATTTTCATCCATTTACTTGCATCTCATACATATAGTTTGCATTCATCAAAATACAAAAAGACATAGTTGCATTCATTTTAAACCATTACATTGCATCATCATTTCAATTGCATCCATCATAATATTAAAAGCATATACAAAGTAGTGTGCATATATTTTCATCCATCTATCTATGTCATATCTACGGCATTGCATCCATAGCATATAAAACTAAATGCATCATAGAAATCATATAGATCTGCATATAAAAGAAATCTCACATAACATCAAAGCACATCATGAAATCAAGAGCATCATATATTCAATGTCTCTCATATCGAGATACATCATCAAAAATGGTACATCAAAGTCCAGATCAAATTAAATACATATGGTATATCAAAAAAAGACATATGATCCAAAAATATGATAATATCAATCATGACCTGCTAGGGGCACCTACTGCATCACCTATCCCTATCCCACCTACTGTATCACCTCATCCCCCTATCCCATCTGGACCTCTATCTGATGATCTAGCTAGTGCAGTAGGAGGAGCCTGAATAGAACTAGCACCAATATCTATCTGATCCATCCTCGTCATAAAGGCTTGCATCATAGCTGCAAACTAATCTATCCTAGTAGTAAAAACAACCAACCTAGTCAGCAGTCCCTATACATCCTACTCTAATATGCCAATAGCACCTAGCTGAATGGGAACCTATGGCCGAATGGGAACCTGTACCTGTACAGGAACCTATGGCATCTATTGTGCCAAAATATGTGGACCAAGACCTTTTCTAGCTTGTACAAGCTGAGCCTTTCTAGCGGCTCTCTGTCATTGTTTTCCCCACAGTTCTACTGGTACTAGATGTGTCGGTCTCATAACAAATGCACCCCCTCTCGCTCTGACATACCCACCTCTCATCCATGGACCTTCATGTCCTCTGCCTCTACCTTGAGTTTTCTGAGGAGCTCTTAGTGCTCTCTGTACTCTCCCACCTCCTCACCCACCACCACTAACACCATCATCATTTGAGAGATCATCAATATCTGGAATCATCTCACTAGGATCTGTGAACTGTAGGAACTTGTATCAGGTAAACCAATGAGTGTAATCTACAAAATTCCCAACATCTACTATATGATCTATTCTATCCCATCGAACATATCCTAATCTATAAATATCATCACAGGCATACTGGAAGTCAAGCTATGCTCCCCACATAGATCTCTTTGTATGTACTTGAGCATATAATTCCACACCCTACGGGATATCATATGTCCTCCTGTACTATCTAGATACTCTGTAAAAGAAAAATCTCTTAATCACTAGTGGTGACTGACCTATCATCCATCAATGTGAAATATATATGAAAACTCATCATCATCCTCATGTCAGGCCTTGCATCCCAGGTATGGATGCCAAACAACCTGATCCATGTCATCTAGCATATGTCCCCAGAAATCTAACTTGCCTAGCCGAGGCTGGACAATCATGCCATCATACTGTAGACACAAAAAAATGGTTCATTTCCTATTCCCCCTTGTAAACATGTCTTTTATATTGTGTGTTTGATCTTTATCATTCAATAATATTGTGCCATTCTTCCATGTCATCAATTACTAACATTTCTCTCATTTTGGCCGAATCGATCATTTTCCTAATCAATTCTGATCAACCCTAAACCAATCCTATTCGATCCTAAAGCATTCCAAACCTTCCTAAATCATTTCAAACCCTTTCTACTCTATTTCTAATCACTTTCAAACATTCTGGGGTATTGTCCAAGATCATCGATGCCTAATTAACCCAATTTCAAACCGATCAAAACCCTATTCCAATTCAATCAATCTTGTCATCATTTCAGAAGCATTGTCCAAGATCATCGATGCTTCGCATCCCCTTAATCATCCATTTGATAACATTTTCAAAGATCATCGGTGTTATCACTATCAATCATATTAATTCAATAGTGTTGTTCATTATTGTTGATACTATTTATGATTATCATTTCGGGAACATTGTCAAAGATCATCGATGTTTCCTCATTTCAATTTCAATCTTACGACGTCATCAAAGTTCATTGGCACTTTTCAATCATTTCCAAACATCATTATGCAGGTGCATTGTCAAAGCTCATCGATGCCTCGTGATTTCCAAAACTATTCCAGAACCCCCAGAATTGATCCTAATTCTTATCAATATCATCAAAATCATTTCAATTTGACTTCAACACCTTCAATTTGATCAATAATCCACTAATTTCCCTCTTGGGATGAATAACCCATAGTTTATCACAAGTCCTAATTGAATAAATAAATAAACTTTATTTATTCGTCATTTCCCTAAGTCTCAAAAATTAATTAATTTTTATTAATTAATTGGCTAATTTCAATTTATGAGATTTTCATAATTTCATAAATCTAATAATTATTGATTTTGAGGAATATTTGAGAATATTGAATTATTAATTTGATTAATGATTCCTAATCCCACCTAAATACCATATCCCTTAATTGAGGATTCTCATCCCTATTAAGGTGCTTCACAAATATTTTCAATATCTCCTCATTTGATCTCCCCCATATCGTGCTTCCTAACATCCTACCAACCAAGATCTTCATTTATGCATAGATTTTGTGCTATCTCACCTAAATGTCTCTCATTTTCTATAAAATGGGATGCATTTCATTCTTTCAAGGTTGAACCACTATCTCCTAGTAATTCTCATTATCAATTTAAACTTTCAAGCTCTTTGTGCAATTGTGTTTGTCAAAGAGCAACATATCAACCTCTATGGATAAGAAAGGAGAGCTTTAGAACTACATTTGAAGGGAGTTTGTTTGTGTTATTTTGCATAAGTTTCAAATGGTTTTAATGTTAGATTAGTTATGGTAGCATATTTTTTAGGGTTTGTGGTTACCTAAATATGTTTTCTAGTCCCTTTTCTGGTCTTACATTTGGTGAACTCAACGTGAACATGCTTAACAGATAAAATTTTTGTGTTTTTGTGTCTTTTTTAGGTTCTAAAATAGATCTATTCATGTGGTAAGCCAAGTTGTGCAGGTGGTTACAGGTTCTGTGCAGGTGGTCATACCACCTGTGCATTTCTGTGTAGGTGGTCATTGTTTCTACGCAGGTGGTTAAGTCCTGTGTAGTTGGGACCCAGACCTGCGCACTTGGAGAAAAAGCTACATAGATGGCTTCTTAGCTGCATAGTTGATCATATGGGATCCTTATTTAGGGTTTAGGATTAGTTTTTACAAGTTTAGGAAGCACTTTTTGCATTTTATGCTTTCTCTTTTGATTTTCATATGCTATAAGGTTAAAATAGATCCTAAATTATGCAAATGAACCCTAAACTTGGTAAATAAACCCTAACTTGGTTAATGAACCTAACATTTCAATTTTTAGGCCTAAAATGAACTCTCACATTTGATTTGGGCTCTTTAAATGAACTTCACCTAGTTTAGGGTTGCATGCAATCAAGCTTTTTCAAATTTCAATCAAACTTGCAATCTAGCCTAACTAGGGGTTGAAATGGAATACTTTATGCAAGATCAAGTTGTTTAAGTTGATAAGGGACCTAAAATGAACATGCACAT
>MU223845.1:2097647-2122668 GCA_018584345.1 Thuja plicata
AACTAGGGGTTGAAATGGAATACTTTATGCAAGATCAAGTTGTTTAAGTTGATAAGGGACCTAAAATGAACATGCACATCTGATTTGGGTACCTAAAATGAACTTTGAACTAGTTTAGGATCAAATGACATGCAAGCAAATTAGGGTTTCAAATTGACTTCAATCTTTCTAAATCAATCATAAATGGCATAAGGAATGAACCCTAGTTATGTTTATGATAGTCTTACAGGCTTAGATGTGCAAAAGACCTTTGATTTTGCAAGTTTTCACTACTTATTAAGCTTCTAATCAGTTGTTGCAAACTTGGTTGCAAGTTTTGTGCAGGTGGTCAGAAGTTGCGTAGGTGGTAGCTTGTTTCTGCGTAGGTGGTACCCTAGTTCTGTGCAAGTAGTAGCCATGTTCTACGCAGATGGTAGCCAGGTTTTGTGTAGGTGGTAGCTAGGTTCTGTGCAGGTGGCATCACATTTTGTGCGGGCAGTATCACATTCTTTGCAGGTGGTATCACATTCTGTGCAGGCGGTATCACATTCTGTGCAAGTGGTAAAATTGCATTTTTTTAGGGTTTCTTTGCTTTTTTTCATTCCTATTCCTATTTTTGCACTTGATAAGCAATTTTTATGTGTTAATAATTATTTGTGAAGAATTTTGGCAATCATGGGAGTAACATTGAATCCTAAAAAATACTAACGGTTTCAATGTAAGACGTTTGTAGAAGACCTTGTGTTTTCTAAAACTTTCATGTGTCTTTTTGGTAGTTAGCAAACACTTCAGCTTGGTGTTATAAAATGAACCATTTTCATTCATATACTTGAAGTGGCTTTTAGTTTGTAAATCCAAGGAAATGTATGGATGTATCCTCTCCCCTCACCTTTATCGATCTTGGGTGTAAGAGAAATCCATGTAAGTCCTTTAGTGTGGCTACCTCCCAAGTGCTTTAGTAGAGTCAATGAGAGTGGATGCCCAATTGGTAACAGGCTAAAGCCAAGCCAATCTAAACCAGTATAGAAAATATGCCATTTTGATTAATCTCATAATGGATGGGTGTTGAATGTGTTATACTGGGAAGAAGATCTCCCTCAGTACCCTTGTGGTGAATTAAAACCTACGGAACGTAACTTCCGTAGGCTGGGAGGCCTCCATAACGGAGCTAATCTTTCACACGTATAACCACCCGAATGGATACCCTTACTAAAAATCATGTCATAGTAGCCAAAAACCCTCTATCTATTGGCGTGGAAGATCGGAGACCAACTAAGATGCCCCACACTTTCACAGTTATTAGTCGAGACAGCAATCCCTTGGGAAGTGATGACCCTTGGGAGTTGAAGCTTGGAGTGCCTGAGAAGTGAGTGTGCTATAAGGAGGAGCCCATGCCTCCAATATTCTAGGTTGTCCGCTATTAGTAAGCACGGCTGAACTTTATTCAAGTGGGGATTCAATAGATATTGTCCTTGTCATCCTTAGGTTGTGATGTGTTTGTTTTAATTTTACAACAGTCATTCTTCACAACGTGTCTTGTATGGGTGTTTCAAAATTTTAAAGAGAAATTTCAAAAACATTACAAACATTCTATTCTATTCTCATGCCAAAAATTCCAAACATTTAAAAAATATTCCCAAACATTATTGAACACTTTGATTCTTCCAAAAACATCTTGTTTCAAAACCTTGTGAACATGTGGAGACCAAAAACATTTATCTTGGAGCCTAGCAGTTTGCTTCATTCTTGCATATTCATAGCATAGTCCTGTTTGCATTCATTGCATTAGTATCCTTGCATTTTCAATATTAATCCTCTTGCATTAAACTTGCATCATAACAACATATTGCCTTGCAAAAATCCTCATACTGCATTTAGATCCTTTTTAGAAAACTTTGTAAAATCCCAAAGGGATTCAAATTTTAGGGTCTTACCTTATGTCATTGAAGAAAGAATCTTGACTTGGTCCCTTATTCCCCAAATTTCAAACCCCCCTATCATTTGGTCTCACTCCATCTTTGTCATGCTGGATTGGACCTAGTCCCTTTTTGTCCCTTTATCAAATTGATCCCTTTTAAAGTCAAGATTCCTATTCACTCTCCTAAGGTTAGGCTCTTAGGTTTGCAATTTCCAAAGATTTTTCAAATTCCAAAAAAAAAAAAAATTCTTTGCATAAGCCTTAGATTGCATTTTGCATAAGCTCCTTACGTGACCTATGCAAGTGGCACATGTGAGCCCCTGTAGTGCCTGTTTGACCTCATTTTGACCCCTAAAACTGCCTAGGAAAGCATGCAAAGCTGAAAACCACTAAGAGGACTAGATGTACTCACCTTGGGTCCCACATCCGCCGGCTATCGGTAGCTACGAACTCATTCCCAGCGCTGATTCTCCACTGGAACTCAATCCATCTTCCTTTCTCCAAAGCTTAATTCTTCCAAATGAGAGAGTGAAAATGATCTCCAAAACCCCTTCCAAGCCCTTTTATAGCCTCTTGATTACCTAGATGGAGGTGCAAACCTTGCATTTTGTATTGGTCGCGATGCTTTTGACACTCTGAAACCCATAACTTTTGCGTTTGATCTCTGATTTTTGATATGATCATTATTGTGGATCCATCTCAACATTGTCGACAAATTGACCTATCATTTACATTTTTTGGATGATTTCTCGAGGGGCACCTATGTATCCCACTATCACTGGGGCATGTTTTAATGCTATTTTCTTTAGGATTCTTTGACACAACACTCATAATCACATTGTATTAAAGAGGGGCAAAATGTAGACACCTAAAAATGGTTCAAGCCTGTTGGTCTACGTGTTTTAACATTTTTTGCATTTCAATCAAAATGTTGTTTTGCAACCTAACTATTCCTCTATGTTGCGCATATGATCTTTATTGTATGGTGACATTGTGCCTTTCGTCAACGATTGAATATTGCAAAATTGTTCAATTGTTTACTAACAATTCTACTCTCTTTATCAAATCGATCATTTTCCAAATAATTTCTGATCAATCCTATTCGATCCTAAACTGATCCTATTTGATCCTAAAATATTCCAAACCTTCCTAAATCATTTCAAATATATCCTATTCTATTCCTAAACACTTGCAGAATTGTTGGGACTCATTCCAACCATTCTAGGGCATTGTCCAAGATCACCGATGCCTAATTAACCAAATTTCAAACCAATCGATCAAACCCTAATTCAATTCAATGAATCTTATCATCATTTCAGGATCATTTTCCAAGATCATCGATGCTTCGTATCCCCTTTATCAGTTATTTCATAACATTCTCAAAGATCATCAGTGTTATCGCTATCAATCTATCAATATCAATTCAATAGTGTTGTTCATTATTGTCAATACTATTTTTGATTATCATTTCGGGAACATTTTCAAAGATCATCGATGTTTCCCCATTTCAATTTAAATCTTACGACGCCATCAAATTTCATTGGTGCTTTTCAATCATTTCCAATCATCATTTCGCGGGCGCATTGTCAAAGTTCATCGATGCCTTGTGATTTCCTAAACTATTCTGGAACCCTTGGAATTGATCCTAAACCTTATCAATATTATCAAAATCATTTCAATTTGACATCAACACCTTCAATTTGACCTATAACCCACTAATTTCCACGTTTGGATGAATAACCCATAGTTTATCCTAAGTCCTAATCGAATAAATAAATAAACTTTATTTATTCCCCATTTCCCTAAGTCTTCAGTAATTAATTAATTAGCTAATTTCAATTTATGAGATTTTTATAATTTCATAAATCTAATTTGATTTTGAGGAATATTTGAGAATATTGGATTATTGATTTGATTAATGATTCATAATCTCACCTAAATATCATATCCCTTAATTGAGGATTCACGTCCCTATTAAGTTGCTTCCTCGATATCTTCAATATGCTCCAATATCTTCTGATTTCATCTCCCCCATTTCATGCTTCCAAGCATCTCACCAACCAAAATTTGCATTTATGCATTGATTTTGTGCAATCTCACCAAATTTTATCTCATTTTCTATAAAATGGATGCATTTCTATCATTCAAGGTTGAACCATAAGATTTTTGAGAACCTCAAGAATCGTAAATCTTCTAGTACTCTCATTGGAAAACTTGGATTCTTGTGCAAAGTATGTGTGCAAAGAGCAACATTAATCTCATTATGGAGAAGAAAGAAGGGCATTAGAACTACATTTGAAGGGAGTTTATTTGTGTTATCTTGCATATGTTTCAACTCTTGTTTCAAATGGTTTTAATGTTAGATTAGTTAGGGTAGCATATTGTTTAGGGTTTGTGGTTACCTAGATATGCTTTCTATTCCCTTTTCTAGTCTGACACATACAGGTATGTATATGGCCATCCTTGATCTCTCTATCAGGCTATAATCAGTCTCGTCACAGGGATGTGCTCCCATGTCCACAGGTGTAATAATATAGCTCCTACTGAAATATTCACACCCTCTCTATATACCACATGATGTAATTCATGGTACAACTACGCCAGTATGCAGGAACCCAAGTCAAAGCGTCATGGATCCATGATCATGTCCTCTAGGATACGACCCCAACCCATAACAAAACCATGTTTGCGTCGATCTGGTAGAAGTAATCCACCAACCAATGCACCTAGAACTACAGGAAGACATGGGAAGGAAATGAACTATGCCCATGGAATACTGTCATCTCCAATGGTAGGATCTATGAAGACTTATTTGCATGCATCACCATTATAAACCTAATCATAGTATACCTACTCTCCTCAAATCAGGATCCTCAATAGTTTATACATGTCCTCAGGTGTGATAGTCATCTCTCCAAGTGGAAAATGGAAGGTATTATGGTTAGAGTTCCATCGCTTTGCCATAGCTATTAGTAAACCTCAATTCATCTGGAACTAAGGTAACTCAAGAAGGAAAGATAAACCACAATGACCAATCACACATCTCTCGTGCCCAGTCAACTAATGGACCATATCTAATCGCCAAGGTGGTAGTCCCCTAACATACAAATTATGGAAATGGGTCTATTTTTTATCATCATTTCAGTGGATTATTCTAAGTCAATCAAATATCAAATCAATCTATCACTCTATGAGCACATCAACTATTTTTCTTAACTCTATATCGTGAGAAGGGGAAAATACATCAATTATCCTACCTAGCCAATCTGATTGACATTTTAAACATCCATCTAAGTGATTATCCTAACATCCTACACACTTTTTTCATTACTACATAAAACCTATACACCTTTGTTATCGATCTAACATCCATCCTATAGTCGAGACAATAAAAAAAATTAGTTTTTTCATTCTTCACAGATCAGGCGTCACTTTACCTAGGTGTATGTGCTATTTCTGGTGTTTTATGCACTACTTGGGTTAAGTGTTACTTTATACTTGCTACAGGTTACTTTATACATCAGATGTGTCACTTTGCATTATACGAGTCAATTTGCATCATATGTGTTACTTGACCTTTCAAACGCACTACTTAAATTGGGATTTTTAGCTATGGTTTTATACATGTCATTAGACAAATCTTACGCATTAAAACATAGTTTTCCTATGCGCAAAAACGTCTATCCTTCATGATACTTGCGTACGTGGATGCGCTATTTCATGTCTCTACATGTCATTTTAACCTATCTTACATGCTACTTTACCAATTTTTCATTAAAAACCCTAAATACACATAAAAATATCAATTAAGAGCATTAATTGCAGCAATAAATGATGAGGAAGGTTGTAAAAAATCACCAGAAGTCCATAGTCAGCTAGTCTTTGAAATCTGTGCCCTCGCTCGAATCAATGCTTGCCAATTGGGACAACCATCGTCAAAATCCTCGAAAGGGCTCAAAGAAAAAAAAATGAGGGTAGAAATTGAAAATGAATGGTAAAAATGACATTTTTACCCATATTTATACCTTTTGACCTAATTATAAGGTAATTTTCACCCTTTCTTGCCCTAAAACTTAGATTTTTATTCACTGGGGCATTTGTTGCGATCAACTGACATTGGTTTTCCAAAATGAAATCAGAATTGACCTAGTAAGTTCATTTTTCAACATCTTTTTGCTTTTGATATCAATTCTATTTTCATTTCCAAGGGGGCATCATATGGTCAAATCATGACTTTTCATCAAATTTTTGCAATGAGATTTTAAATATGGGACTCTAAACTTTTAATTTACTATCAGTGAGGCATTTTTGCATCATTAATCTTTTCAAATTATTTCTTCAATCAGGGCATCACATCAATTCCGTAAATCAGGGTTTCGCATCAGGTTGTTCATCTTGCATCAGGTTGTTCATCTTTCATCAGGTTGTTATCATCGCAACAGGTTATCAGTGAATCATATCTACCATCAAACCAGGTTTGTTTTCAATCAATCAATCAATCAAGCATATCAGGATATCAATTTTCTTTGAATCAATGCGCTTCACACATCAATTCAAAGAGGGGCATTTGTAGACACCTAAATTTGGTCAAGTGTATTAATCAAATTAAATGGGCATTAATGAAATCAAATGGGAATAAATCAAGTCAAAATCATGGACCAATTAATAAAGACGTCAATTAATTAAATATAAGCCTAAAAGGGATTAATCAAACTATGTAATTGATTTTAATCAATTAGTTATATAGTTTAAATCAATAAATCAAATTCAACCCATTCCCTACATGGCTAATTTAATTAATTTATTGAATTAATTAAATCCTATTTTCTTTCAACAAAGGAGACAAGAAATCAAAAGAGCCAATAAGAATCGAGAATTGAAAGCACATGGATCACTCCAAACTTTGCAATCTTGATCACTCATTTGACCCTTTAACATCCTCACCACTCAATTTTGTCTCTTTGTCCCAACCTTTGAGACCAACATTTAAATGGTCTCTCCATTTGAAACCATTTGAAATCCTTCAACTCAACCAAGCTCAAATCATGATCAACTCAACTCGACCCCCTACCCTTGGGAAAACCTATAAATACCAAGCATTTTGAGAGCATAATTAATCCTAGACATTCATGAGCAATTGCATCTACACTATAGGCAAATCCATTTGAGATCACAGTCATTTTGAGCATAATAGTGCATTGTGAGAGCTAATTTGAGTGAATTGCATAGCAATTTGAGGAAATTGAGAGCTATATTAGGCATATCATTCATCATTTTCTCATTCTAGGACTATCACTAATGGAGAATAGGGTTGAGAGCTCCACTAGCATGCTTAGTTAGAGAACCATGGAATGCTTCTTGTTTATTTGTCAATTCTTTGCTTAAATTTAGATTATTTTTCCATAAAATTGATAGTATTCAAACTAATTTCATGAAGGTATACTTTATATATTGTTAGTTAATAGATTTATCGCCAATTCAATTAAAGACAATTTAATGAATTTTATCTATATAGCCCCTTCCTAGGAGAAATCAATTAGCTAACAATTGGGACTTTCCTTCATGGTCATGTCCCTCTACATAAAGGTACAGCTCTCTCCTTAATGATTTTCAATTAATCTTGCAAAGAATAGATAACAAAGCTCTCAAACAATACTTTTCACCCTGAAGTATGAAAGGTTCAATAATTCAGATCTTGAATAAAGAATGAATTGAAAAAGAGTTGTTGTCAATCAAGATTGCACCTATACCTAGATGCAGAATCTAGCCATCCTGTTGGAACATGGAAACATTCTCCTAGGTGGATGAAAGAACGAATCTTTGGACTCTAGGCATGTTCCTATTGAATTTGGAATACCACCTAATACTAAATTTTTATGGTTTTGGGAAAAGGGAGAAGGAGAACTGGAAAATGAATACTAATTAATAAAGGTGATACACCAAAAAGGGATATAGATTTGTCAAAATTGAAAGACTGTACCTACAAGTTACACCAAACTAAATTCTGCAATAATTTTCACTTCTCAATACCTAGGATGGTTTAAAATCCACTATTAGGGTTTTGTGCCACTAATGGTAGGAATTCAACTAGAAAACAGGTGATTTCTACAAAAGGTTAATTATTTATAACTTAGAATAGGAATTCAGAGCAATTCACTAATCTATACTTGAAAGGGATAAACACTTAAATGAAGAAAAACTTGAAAAGGATTGATGACAGAACTCAAAAAAATATGTGACAAATAAGGCCAGCTTTATTATCTTCAGAATCTACAAAATTGGTTACAAAATACAAAAAGAAGTGCAAAGGAATGATATGTTCACTAATACAACTTCTCTCTCCAATTCTAAACCCCTACAAATGAATAAGAAGTTCAGATATATAGCCTTCAAGGCCCATTCTGAAAATGAAATTCCCCCCTTAAAAGTACTCCTAAACAGATGGATATCCTCATTTTTAGGCTCAAATGGTGCCCCTAAGACATAACTTCAAAATTCCCTCCATGATTTCAAATAACCCTAATTTTAAGGCATGATAAGTCATGCCTAAAACCTATCCTTAAACTCATATTCCCTAATGTTGATATATTTTGATTTTTTACAATATTTTTTATTTTATATATCAACATATAAAAAATACATTACAAACCCCTTAATTAATCCTAAATGCATATACCCTAAGTCCAAAACATGAGTGAACACAAATCAAAACCAAACCCATAGTCTAAAATCCCTAATTCAACACTTAACTCTATGGTCAACATGACCCACAAAATATCACACTGCCATGGCATGTGATGAAGTTGTCGTGGCATGTAAAGAAGAGTTGTCATGCACTCTGGTTGAAAGAGACTTAACTCATTTCGCATTGTGGACTCCAAAGTTTTATCAAATTTGGACTTAGGCATTCTTGCACTTCATTCTATGACTTTGAAGAAAACTTTAGGGTTTGTTTGGCACCGCCGTGTCTGCACTTTGGAAATTGTTGTTCTCTTTGGCTCCTAATCTCAAACTTGGACTCATCTGTATGCTTAACTACTAGTTCCCTGTGCTAACATTCATAGCTACTATAGTTCTTTCTTTTTCCATAGCATCAAGAGTTCTCCGTAATTCATTTGCATGTTTAGTTTGAGTTTGCATGATGAGGGCCTTGGCTTCATACAGTTTGAACTTTTTTTTCTTCACCGCGGTCTCCATTACATGCAGCGAATTGGGGTTTTCATGCCATAAAGATGGTGTTGCATTTACATTATGAACTAGACCTCCATTGTTTGTAGCATGGATCTTTTCCTTCAAACTGAGTGATAGAGAACCAAGACTCTGTGGAAACTGTGAGTCTCGGCCGCACTTGTAGTCTTCTTCACACGAACTCGGCCTTTGTATTATTTTTTGAAGTTGACATCTTGAACTCAAGCTAGTGTTGTTTGATGAGCTGTGAGCTGGGTCTTCTCACCACCGTAAGCTTGGACTTGGTCTGATTTGTGGCTGAAAGATGTGGAGTTGTCTTGGTCTTGAAGCTCGCCATATTCCAGCCACATCTTAAGACTTATCCCAAACTTCACAGTGCATAAATGAACTGAAGCTTGGACTCCTCTGAATTTGCATCTCTATTATGCTCGACTTGTTTATCAGATAAGTTAATCTTTCTGCATCTTCCTATCTTTACTTGAACTTGCTCTATGTTTTTTTCCTTTGTAAATCTGGAAATGAACAATAGTTAATGGTGAAAACATTGCAATAACATCTCTCTTTGTTTTAGAAATAAAACGCGTCTGCACTAAGTGTTGCTCCTTCATTGTAGCATAAAGAAATATGAACTTTATTTTATCTTTTGTTCTGTAGAATTATTTGCTATCATTTTCTCAGATACCCACATGGCTTCTCTTATGCATAACTGATGTAAACACCAGATATATCCGAGTTGTCATTATTTTTAAGAAATGATCTTCACCTTTTGCATCTGTTGTCAGTTTTATTTTGCACACACATCACTTATAACAATAATATTGATATTTTATTTAGTATATGCCTATTGTTCTGATTAAGTAAAAATAGGTTTTACAAGGACCCGAAACCTTTACAAAAAAAGAGTTCAACAGGTTTTACAAGGACCTGAAACCTAGAGTATAAAGAGAGATATACAA
The DNA here is from genome assembly GCA_018584345.1 of Thuja plicata. Lineage (NCBI taxonomy): Eukaryota > Viridiplantae > Streptophyta > Pinopsida > Cupressales > Cupressaceae > Thuja > Thuja plicata. Next base: position 2,107,689 of record MU223845.1, read on the forward strand.
TAAAAAGAAGAAAAAGCTATGCCAGAGAACCAGAGAAGAAAGGAACAAAAAAGCAACAAGCCGAACAAAAAAGTCCCAAAGATGCAGCAAAAAACAACAGGGACAACAAAAAGAACCCAATCGGGACAGCAGAAGAAATAGCTACATTTCCTTCACCAGTTCCTCAACTTTGAGGACCATAATCTGCATATTTTTGACCGAGGTCTTGAGCTCCTCTGTATCTTTATCCTCCTTAGGACTCTTTTTCTTGGAACTAGCTCTAGTGCGTGATCTCGGGCCCATAGTCTCCACAATCCTGCTATCCTTGTCCTTGTTAACCCTGTCCAGTTTATCCATTAAAATTTGCGCATGACCACAATACGCTTTGAGGCTGATAAGGCATTGTTCCCCTATTTTTTTAACCGAAGCCTCCAGTCTTTTCACTTTATTCTTCAAAATCTTAAGTTGTTCCACACTGTTATCCTTTTCCGCTCTGTCTTTAATGTCTTTAATTTGTCTCTCCATAGTACCCACCTTATTAGCATACTCAGCCTGAGCTTCAGAGTTACCAACAGCTGCTTTCTTTTCCATAGATTTTATTCAGAGATGATAATTCTTAGAACAGTAATGAGATAAAGCACTTATGTGGTGTCAATTGATGATTGAACCATGTGTATATGATTTTCCATTTTTGATAACAACATAGTTAGATCTTTTACATATGCATTCTAATTTGTAACAGCATTCGGGGTTCTCTATTTTTCTGAAATATCTTAGTGCATTGTTTTAAAACAACATTATATAGTATCTTATGCTTGCTTTGTATAGTGATAAGGTACAGTGTTACCTTATTTAATCTGCAAATTTGATTATTGTTTACTGAAACATATTTCAAATAGGAACACTCTGCATCATTTTATTTCATATGCATCTCTTATAACAGCATTTCTATTACTATGTTGTATCTTCTTTTCTTTCCTAAACTTATGAACTCTTGCATAGTTAATCCAGTGAGGTTCGAGCATGGGTTTGTGACACCCACTAGATTCTTTTTTCCTCTTCTGCAACTTGTGAACTCCTGCATTTTTGTATTTCTCTTTCTTGCACACACCACTTACAACACATGTTAGATTAGTAGTTTCATTCAGTTAATCAATATCTATATGTAAATGTCATGTGAAATGGAATTTATGTATGGATGTTGGTTTTCTAGTTGGATTTACTAACCTAAGGTGTGGATAATATAAAAAAGGTTTCTCGGGTACAAGACCCAAGTCCCTTTGATTCAAAATTTTTGTTCTTCTAAATGGAAACTTTTGAACAATGCAGGGTAACAACTATATGCAGTAAAAGGTTTCATAACATTATATCCCTTTTATTTAGTTATTGCAAATGCATACCTTGTTTATTGCATTGATGTTTAAATAATGTACAGTTCTGAAATTGTGATTGTAGCATGATGTTTTTAGGGATTTATGCATTGTTTAGATCCAACTTGGATCTAACTATTCTCTCTCTCTCCATGATGCAGGATCAGCCCAAAAGAAGACTTTAAAATGAGATGAGACTGCAGAGCCAACAGAAAGATTCAGGCAGGGACACAAAGACATATAGATTCAAATGATCGGTTACTAGAATATAGAAGACCTCTCGAAGGTAATGCTTAGATCCCTAAATCATCTAATGCTCCTTTATTACTTTCAGCATTGTACATCTTCTCTATGTTTACAATTGAAAGATGTAACCTATGAAGGAACACATTTTTATTACATTCATTTTGAATGTTCAATGTAATGATCAATTTATGAAATTGAAAGTTTAAATTTGATCAAATACTTAGAGAACAACATCAGTGTTAACATGAATGTAAGAACAAAGTATTTTGTCTTTAATATATTAATGGTAGTGTTAAATAGATGTACCTTTATACAAGTCTTTTATGTTGTTTATAGTTGAAATGTTGCATGTGTAATTTCTCCTTTCAATCTAAGCAATTCTACACTTAGGACAGCAACTATAAAATCCCTAATTTAGTCTAAAATAATTATGAATTTACCAATTTAGTGTGTAACTAAAATGATAACATTTTCTAGCGACCTCTTAGGGGTGTTTGCCTGCTGAACAAAATTAGACCAGTTGCCTTTTTCTTATCCATTGGGCCAGAGTCTTCAACCTTTAGGAACAACTGAACTTCTCAAACTGAAAACCAACTAAAAACTAAAAACTAAAACTTGTGTTGATCAGCACTTAGAGAAAGAAAAACTATCAATGAACAACACCCTGCACTTTATCATTTTTGTCTCAACCTATATTTATGATGTGATACAGTGGAATTTGTCTATGTATCATATGATGGACATAGTTCAGATGATGGTAAATGTTATCCAAAAAATAGAAACAAGTAAACTCAAAGGTTGAATGAGCTTGAACAGTAACCTCAGTTGTATGGTATAGGTGCAGGTGATGCGTATGATATGGGAAAGCAGAAGTTACCCGTGTCTCATATGATAGGTATGATGTTTATGCATATATCATGTGATTGATCTTGTTTTTTCTACTCATTCTAACCTTCAAAACTGAAAAGCAAGCTAACTGCAAAAACCACTTCTGTTCCCACCATGATCCAGTTATTGAGATATGCATTATTCATAACCAGGAATCCCAATAGATTCTTGATTATGCATGGTGTGTATCTTCTTAATTTGACCATTGTGAGAATAGGAGTACTAACTGCAACTAACTGAAAGGAAACTAACTATGTGCAAAGCACTTATTCACACCAAACTAACCTCAAAATCAACGCTTGAGGTGGATCCAATTAACTGGGATTAGAAATTCTTCTCCTTCCATGTTTGAGAGCTGAAAAGTGTTATGGGCCTTGCATCCTGTAATCACAAATGGGCCATCCCAAATGGTATCAAATTTTGAATGCTTACTAGGTCTTCTCTTCATCTCATCCCATTTCAGAACCAAATCACCTTCTTGAAAGACTCTTGCGACATATTTTCTATCAAATGTCTTCTTCATTTGAACATGATGTTCTTCCAACTTCTGAAAAGATTCCTTCCTACTCTATTAATTCATCCAACCTTACCCCCATGGGTTGTTGGTCCAGTAGATCCAACTCCCTAATCAGGCTCAAACTAGGTAGCTCTACTGAAATTGGCAATCTTGCCTCTCTTCCATAAACCATCTTATAAGGTGAATTACCTGTTGAGCATTTTGGAGTGATCCTATCACCCCACAAGGCTTGCTTCAAATTGTTTCTCCAAACTCATTGGTTGTCTTCAATAGTCCTCTTGATGATGCAAATCAGATTTTTATTTGTTGATTCATCTTGTCCATTACCCTGTGGGTAATAATTGGATGAGGTACTAATATAAACATTGTTCTTTACTACCCAATCAGTAATTCTTGTGCCCAAAAAGGCCAAAGCATTATCAGAAACAATGGATTCAAGTGCTCCAAACCTTGCAATCAGATCTTCATAGAAATTCAAAACTGAAGTTTCATTTACATCTTTCAATGCAACAACTTCAGTCCTCTTAATAAAATAATCTGTTGTTGTCAATATATATATATGACCTGAACTTGATGATGGGTTTATAGGACCAATAAAATCCAAACCCCACTTGACAATAGGCTACTCAACTCGAATTGGTTTAAGAGGTAAAGTTGCTAACCTTTGCTTGTTTGAGAAAATAACACATTTCAAACACCTTCTCACCCAAATGAAGGCATCTTTGTATAGGTTTGGCCAAAAATAGCCAGCCTTCATTATCTTTAATGTTGTAGTCATTGCTGCAAAATGGCCACCTGCTGGTCCATCATGGAATTATTCTAGGACCTTGTTAATCTGATCTCCATTGACACATCTCAGCAATACACCATTATAATCTCTCCTATACAACACATTATTTAGAAAACACTAAGGAATGGATTCCAATCTAAAGTACCTTCTTCTTGATCTATCCAAACCTTCAAGACAACATCCTATTTGCAAGAAGAAACCATTTATTTCACCCAATCATTCTGCAAATCTGGAACAACTTGTTCATTGTCTTCTAAAGCCAAAATAACTTTAGAATCATCTTTTGGAGTGTTATCTCCATTTCCAGCAAGTTGTTCACATAAACCCTTACCTCTTACCAGCTTGGTAATTAATTTCAATGTCATATTCCATTTCCTTTGTGGTCTAGCCAGCTCTTTTGTTGTTGAATTCCTTATTCAGCAAAAACTCCTTGACAGAAGGATGTGCAACCATCAAATTTATCTTATTGTTAGAAAGCATATGTCTGAATTTCTTCAAACTTCTAATTACAGCAAGTACATGCTTCTCAACAAATGAATAATGCAACTCATAGTCTTTAAGTCCTTGACTGAAAAAAGCTATTGGCTGCTCACAACCTATGTCATTTTTCTGAACTAACATGGCATTAATACTATCAACATTCTCATATGCATACAAAATGAAATCCTTTGAAAATTTAGGGTTTAACAAGGTAGGGGTAGTATCTAATGCTTCCTTAATCAATTCAAAACTAATTTTGTCTTCCTTGGTCCATTTGAAAGCAATATTTTTCTTTAGCATGGTTGTTAATGGCATTAGTAATCCAGCAATATCTGGAATAAATCTCCTAACAAAGTTGATCCATCCTAAGAAACTTTGAAGGCCTTTTTTTATGAAGAGGAAGTGATAAGTAAAGGATAGAACTTACTCTTTCAGGTTTGATGGTGATACCCTCCTTTGAAACAATAAATCCTAGCAATTTGCCTCCATGAACAACAAATATACTTTTCTTGGGATTCAAAGAGATACCATATTCCCTACATCTCTCAAAGATAATTCTCAAATACTAAAAGTGTTCTGATGCATCTTTTGAGAATATAGTCATATCATCCAAATAAACCAGTACAAACCTGTACATTAAATTTATGAAGGCCTTGTCCATATCCTTCTGAAAGGTTGCACCTGCATTAGATAAACCAAATGGCATCTTTTGATAAGCCATAGTTCACCATTTGGTTGTAAATGATGTCTTGAATCTATCCACTTCCTTCACCAAAATTTGGTTGTAACCAAAGAAATCATCCAACAATTAGAACCGTTCTGAACCTGAAACAACCTACAAGATTTGTTCCATGGAAGGTAAAGGATGTCTATCTTTTAATGAATCTTTGTTCAAGTCACAGAAATCAACACATAATCTGATTTCTCCATTCTTTTTCCTAACAGGAACCAGATTGGATACCCATGAAGTATGCTTTATTGGAAAATGATATTGCTCTCAATCAGCTTATTTAACTCTTTAATCATGAGAGGCTCTAGTTTTGGATTTATTGGTCTATGTTTTTGCCTAACTAGCTTGGCTCCTGGTTCTAATTCAATTGTGAGCAGGGAAATACAAGGTTCAAATCCTTTCAAATCTGAATAACTCCAAGCAATAATATCATGAAATTCATTGCATAAGTTCAAAAAGGTTTGACGTTCTTTAGGTGTACATACCTTTCCAATTTTTAGCACTTTATCCTTTGCAATAGCAATTTATTCATAATACTCCTCTCTAATCTACAAGCTGGATTTATCCTTTTTGAATTGATCATTAGTACCAAACATAGATTCTAAGGTCACAAGACCTTTGGGCATCTTATTTGTCCTTAATTGAATGATCTGATCTTTGTATTGCTCCTGCAATCTTTGTTGGTTTGGCTGTGCAAACTCAACTTCTTCTCTTAAAAAGTTAACAATATGCTGGTTAGATTCAAAAACTTGCCAGCAATCAGCATTTTTAGGGATAGTAGATCTAACAATTACTTTGACATAATTAAGCCCTTTACTATTGCTGATTTCGGTTGGGATATCATACTGGTTTCCAATAGCAGCAATCCTATCAGCACATTTATTCAAATTTCTAGGAATGGACTGCAGATTAAAAGCTTCAAAACCTTCAATCAAATCCCATACAACATGCTTGTAATTTTTTAATAAATCATTCTTAGTTGCATGAACATTCCTAACTTGATTCACAATCAATTTTGAATCACCATAAACTTGCAAATAGCTAACACCTCTTTTAATGGCCCACTTCAATCTATTTATGAGGGGTTCATATTTAGCCACATTGTTTGTACAACTAAAAGTGAATCTAAAATAAGCATAATACCTTTTATTTACTGGTCAAACTAGCATACAACCCCCTCATACACCTATTTTTTTGCGTGATCCATCAAAGAACAACTTCCAAATAGCATTAGATTGTTGTTCTAGATCTAAATCTGCATTTTTTACCACAGCTAGAAGAAAATCAGACACTTCATGGATAACAAAGTCACCCAAACTTGGCTCCTCAATCTGTTCATCTAAAAATTTTACATTTTCAGTTGCCCAATCATCTAACAGTATATCATAAAACTTACTTATTTGTGTTTGAGCTTCAAAAACCTCAGGTATTTCCTCTTGATCAAATAGCACAATTGTTGATTTTTTTCCAACACTAGAAACATATTGTTCAACACAACTTTGCAATTGGTTCTGAGGGTATAGTAACTTTTATACCGTACCTTGTGCAAAAAAGCATGTAAGTCCAAACTGTTGATAGATAACCTCCTATCTTAGCAGTTAATTCTCTTGATAAGAATATAGAGAAGTTAGGAGGAAAATATATAATGTGTACATCCATAGGAACTGAAAAACTAGGACAAGAATGCAGTGTTAAATCAAGATTCCTTATGACTCCTACAGTTGCAACTGTTGTCGCGTCTAGTTGGACTACCCCCTTTTCAAGTGGCTCATATTTGAGGCCTAGCTGGTCTACAATTTTCTTGGGCATAACTGAGCTAGTAGCACCAAAATCAATCATACAATTGTGTACTAAGTGTTGTCCTATAATGACAGTGACATAAAATGGAGGAGGTTTGATCAACTTACCTGATTGTTGGGATGTTCTTGCACTTGCAACAACTAAAACCTTAGGGGTTTACTGAGATGAAACTTCATCAGATAGTATGAGTGCTTTTAATGCCTCTTGTAACATGTCCTTTTGGCCTGGAAGAGCTAGAACATCCCACATGGACAAGGGAACATTTGTCTTCTTTAAATGATCAACAATATTGAAGTTCTGAACACTAACCTTTTGGTGTTATTTTAAAATAGTAGGCTCATTTGTTGTCTAAATTGACTGTTCTGCTCCTTTTTGAGCTTGTATATGTTGCTTGGTTTGTTGTTGTACTATAACACCAGGCTTTTGTACATGATCCTTTGGTTGTTGATCATTTCCAGCCTTCATTTTTTACCTTGTTCCAGTTGCTATAGGTCTCCATACTTGATTGGGGTCAAAACTTGTTGTTAAAATAGTATCACCTTCACCAAAATTAACTAAAGACACATCAGGATTACCTTGTGTTTGTGATTGGTCCAACTATACCTTTGTTTGGATATTAACTAGCTACCCCTTCAGAACATCTTATCTTCTAGCTTATAGTGCATGAGGGCAATCCAACCAATAATGCCCATCGTTGCAGGTGTTGCACCATTCTGCTTCTTGCACATAATTATTTTGAGGAACCATTGTCATCACCTTGGAAGTACTTGGAGTTGTGTAGTTATATTCTTGACCAGCTTTTTGACCATAGTCCCTTTGCTTCCCTTGAGATGGCCTTGACTGATTTGAGCTAGAGACTTGATTCAATGACCTATTTTGTTGGTAAGAAGCTTGTAGAGGCCTATTGTATTGGTCATGCTGCCTCTTCAGGTTTTTTATCTCATTGTCATGATTCTACAAAGTTCTCAAAATGCTTTCACTTGCATCTTTTAACTCCCTAATAGGAGTTGTGGCTGCATATTCCTCCGCTACAACCTACATATTTAATGTTGGTATTGGAGGAACAAAAACAATAGATGGTATGACAACTGGAACAACTAGTTGTATCTCTACACAATAAGGCATTGGAGGCCTTGCTGGTAATTTTCCAGCTTGAATCAAGTTGTTTTCAGCTCTAACAACAACATCATAAGCAGCAGGTAAAGTATTACCTCCCATAGACTGTATCATAAGTGCAATATCAAGGTTAAATACTTTCAAATAGAAAATAAATGCATAGTCATTAGATGGTCTAACAGATCTTGTAATTTTGTCCCAAGTTCGTTGAAAATGAAAATTGAAATAAAAAATATGCTCATTGATAACTCTCTTAATAGTAGTTAACTGCTCAACCAAAGAAAAATTATTTGATCTATCTTCAAACTTACTGATCAAAACAGTACCTAACTCATCCCATGTACCAATAGAGTTAACTGGAAAACTTCTAAACCAGATTAATGCCTTACCCTTAAGAGAAGCTACTAATAGTTTCAATTCTATATCATCATGAGTAACTTGATGTAATCTACAAAGAGTAGCAATATCTTTAATGTGCTCAATTGCTGAAATATGATTGTTGCCATTAAAATACGTCAAACCTTTTAGTGTTGCTGGTGGAATATCATGATGTACAGCAATTTGTAATGGGTTTCCAGCATCAAAGGCCACAAATGGAAAATTATGAGTCATTTGTATCGGTGGTACTTGCTACTAGAATAAAGGTGGTACAACAAATTTGTTAGATTGGGTTACCTTTCTCTTATATGTTTTCAATTTTGGAGTAGTAGTGCCACTTTTGGATGCTACAACAGCGAGATGATCTTTTGTTGATTCTTCAAAAATGGGTAATTCTGATCTAGAATTATCAATAACACTTAAATCTTAAGGAAAACCAAAATCTTCAATAATTACCTCATGGCTTTCGGAAATGGTAGCTTGATCCTCAAAGATAGGATTTTTAAATAATGAAAAATTAGATCCCCTGAGAAAAGAGGATGATTCTCCTACAGCTTGAGATGCTATGTTTCTTCTTGCTGATCTGCCACCTCTTCTGCTAGGTTGTAACTCTTGATAAATAAAACCTTCATTGTTGGCTCTTGTAGGAGTCCTTCTCATTAAAATAAGTTTGCAACTGAATTTGTAGCAAAACCTTCAAACAGATTTGCTAGGTGTTTGGTAAAATAACTTCTTAAAGGCAGAAATATTTTTGTTCACACCAAAATAGAAATAAGAAATAATAACTTGAAAGAACTGTGAAGTAGTTCGGGCCCCACTAGGTGTGCCAAAAAATATTGCCAATCAAGATTGCGCCTATAGCTGGATGCGAAATCTAGCCATCTTGTTGGAACATGAACGATATGTTCACTAATACAACTTTCATCCCAAATTTTGAACCCCTACAAATGAATAAGAAGTTGAGATATATAGCCTTCAAGGCCCATTCCGGAAATGAAATTCCCCCCTTAAAATTCCTCCTAAATAGATGGATATCCCCATTTTGAGGCTCAAATGGTGCCCCTAAGACGTAACTTCAAAAAGCCCTCCATGATTTCAAATAACCCTAATTTTAAGGCATATGTCATGCCTAAAACCTAGCCTTAAACTCATATTCCCTAATGTTGATATATTTTTATTTTTTACAATCTTTTTTATTTTATATATCAACATATAAAAAATACATTACAAACCCCTTAATTAATCCTAAATGAATATACCCTAACTCCAAAACATGAGTGAAGACACATTAAAACCAACCCCATAGTCTAAAATCCCTAATTCGACACTTAACTCTATGGTCAACATGACCACAAAATATCACACTATCATGGCATGTGATGAAGCTGTCGTGGCATGTAAAGAAGAGTTGTCGTGCACTGTGGTCAATGGAGACTTAACTCATTTCACATAGTGGACTCCAAAGTTTTATCAAATTTGGACATAGGCATTCTTTCACTTCATTCTATGACTTTGAAGAAAACTTTAGGGTTTGTTTGGCACCGCCATGTCTGCACTTTGGACTTCATTGTTCTCTTTGGCTCATGTTGTCAAACTTGGACTCATTTGTATGCTTAACTACTGGTTCCTTGTGCTAACATTCATAGCTACTATAGTTCTTTCTTTCTTCATGGCATCAAGGGTTCTTTGTAAGTCATTTGCATGTTTAGTTTGAGTTTGCATGATGAGGGCCTCGGCTTCATACAGTTTGAACTTTTGTTTCTTCACCGTGGCCTCCATTGCATGCAGCAAACTGGGGTTTTCATGCCATAAAGATGGTGTTGCATTTACATTATGAACTAGACCTCTATTGTTTGTAGCATGAGTCTTTTCCTTTGAACTTAGTGATAGAGAACCAAGACTCTGTGGAAACTATGAGTCTCAGCCGCACTTGTAGTCTTCTTCACACGAACTCAGCCTTTCTATTGTTTGTTGAACTCGGCATCTTGAACTCAAGCTGGTGTTGTTTGATGAACTGTGAGCTGGGTCTTCTCACCACCATAAGCTTGGACTTGGTCTGATCTGTGGCTGAAAGATTTGGATTTTTCTTGGTCTTGAAGCTCGGCATATTCCAGCCACATCTTTAGACTTATCCCAAACTTCACATTGCATAAATGAACCAAAGCTTGGACTCCTCTAAATTCACATCTCTATTATGCTTGACTTGTTTATCAGATAAGTTACTCTTTCTACATCTTCCTGTCTTTACTTGAACTTGCTCTATGTTTTTTCCTTTGTAAATCTGGAAATAAACAATAGTTAATGGTGAAAACATTGCAATAACAACTCTCTTTGTTTTAGAAATAAAACTCGTCTACACTAAGTGTTGCTCCTTCATTGTAGCATAAAGAAATATGAACTTTATTTTGTCTTTTGTTCTATAGATTTATTTGCTGCCATTTTCTGAGATACCCACATGGCTTCTCTTGTACATAACTGATGTAAACACCAAATATATCCGAGCTGTCATTGTTTTTAAGAAATGATCTTCACCTTTTGCATCTGCTATCAATTTTCTTCTGCGCACACATCACTTATAACAACAATACTGATATTTCATTTAGTATATGGCTACCGTTATAAAATGGATATCACTGCTTTCTTTTCCATAGCTTTTATTCAGAGATGATAATGCTTAGAACAGTAACAAGATAAAACACTTATGTGGTGTCAATTGATGATTGAGCCATGTGTATATGATTTTCCATTTTTTATAACAACATAGTTAGATCTTTTACATATGCATTATAATCTGTAACAGCATTAGGGGTTCTTTGTTTTTTCTGAAATATCTTAGTTTATTGTTTTAAAACAATATTTTATGGTATCTTATGCTTGCTTTGTATAGTGATAAGGTACAGTGTTACCTTATTTAATCTGCAAATCTGATTCTTGTTTGCTGAAACATCTTTCAATTAGGAACACTCTGCATCATTTTATTTCATATGCATCTCTTATAACAGCATTGATATTACTCTGTTGTATCTTCTTTTCTTTCCTGGACTTATGAACTCTTGCATCCTTAATCCAGTGAGGCTCGAGCATGGGTTCGTTACACCCACTGGATTCCTTTTTCCTCTTTTGCAACTTGTGAACTCCTACATTTTTGTGTTTCTCTTTCTTGCACACACCACTTACAACACATGTTAGATTAGTAGTTTCAATCAATTAAACAACATTTGTATGTAAATGTCATGTGAAATGGCATTTATGTATGGATGTTGGTTTTTTGGTTGGATTTACTAACCTAAGGTGTGGATGATCTAAAAAAGGTTTCTTAGGTACAAGACCCAAGTCCCTTTAATTCAGATTTTTTGTTCTTCTAAATGGCAACTTTTGAACAATGCAGGGTAACAACTATATGCAGTAAAAGGTTTTATAACATTATGTCCCTTTTATTTAGTTATTGCAGATGCATACCTTATTTATTGCATTGATGTTTACATAATGCACAGTTCTGAAACTATGATTGTACCATGCTATTTTTGGGGATTTTGTATGCATTTTTTAGATCCAACTTGGATCTAACTATTCTCTCTCTCTCCATGATGCAGGATCAGACTAGAAGAAGACTTTAAAATGAGACGAGACTGCAGAGCCAACATCAAGATTCAGGCAGGGACACAAAGACATGCAGATTCAGATGACCAGTTACTAGAATATAGAAGACCTCTCCAAGGCAATGCTTAGATCCCTAAATCTTCTAATGCTCCTTTATTACTTTCAGCATTGTACATATTCTCTATGTTTACAATTGAAAGATGTAACCTATGAAGGAACACCTTTTTATTACATTCATTTTGAATGTTCAATGTAATGATCAATTTATGAAATTGAAAGTTTAAATTTGATCAAATACTTAGAGAACAACATCAGTGTTAACATGAATGCAAGAAAAAAGTATTTTGTCTTCAATATCTGAATGGCAGTGTTAAATAGATGTACCTTTATGCAAGTCTTTTTTGTTGTTTATAGTTGAAATGTTGTATGTGTAATTTCTCCTTTCAATCTAAGCAATTATGTACTTAGGACAACAACTATAAAATCCATAATTCAGTGTAAAACAATTATCAATTTACCAATTTAGTGTGTAACTAAAATGATAACAAGAGTCACTGGACTATTTAACTGTAAATTCAGTTGAAAGACTGAATTTCTTTAAAGAAAATATAGATAATGCTAAATAAGAAACTCGAATTCCTTCACAATCTGAGAGAAATATAACATTATACCACAATCACAAATGTAATTCCAATAGAAATTGCATTCATACACTCAAATGAACACATCAAAGCTGTGGTATCTTATATATTAAAATTTCAACCAACTGATCAAAAACATTCTCAGATTATAAAAACTTCTTTCCAAGTATCTTAGTATCACTATGAAACTACTGAAAACAGAAAGTATATCAAAATTACAAAATTTGGTCAACCCTCTTATTAGGTCATAATAAGCCATTTATATCCAGAAAATTAATTGGTTTTTGGAAGTTCTAGAAACTAACTCCTCAAAGGAGTAAAAGTAAGAAAAAAAACTAAAGTTATGAGGAATTTCGAACAATAGAAAATATCAAAACAAAGCTAAAATAGTCCATTTTTTGTGATTATCCCGCAGGATATCCAGGTCTATGGTGTCATGGTGGCTGATGATGATTGAGCTTGCATCTTTTTCCATTCTAGATTCTCGGTAGAAAACTTGACCGCAAACTAATGGTTAGGGATACCAATGTGTGCGATCCTCTATTTTCACACCTTGTTTTCTCTACGGACTAAAGCCACCTTTTCTTTGTGCGATTTCAAATTTTTATGGAACATGATTAGCATAGATTCTATTTTAGAAATATGAGAAAACTCATTAGGTGTAATTGTTTTCATTTCTTTAACCATACACACTCTCTCCATGAAAACTTGGCACATTTCTTCTAGCTTTTGCAGAGTTTTACCATCCTCTTTGAACAGTTGTACTTTAATGAACCCAAGATCATTATTCATCATATCCACCAATGCAATGAGCTCTTTTTCTAATTTAGTGGACTCTTCTATACCTTTCTTTATCACGGAATTCCTTCAGTCGAGATGATCTTGTAAGACAAAAAGAATCTCATTGTCAAAACCTACAATTGGCTGCTCGAACAAGAACTTCATCACTCCATAATTATTTACTTTAGTCATTTGGGCAATTACTGTCATCCATTGGGTATTTTCTTTGTCCCATTTTGTTAATTCTACATCCAGGCTATCTTTTGCAATCATTGCATCTTCGTAGGTCCTCCTGAGATCATCAATATACTTGCTCCCTCGATCAATTACTGAATCCAACCAACCAGAATAAGCCTCTGCAATGGACTTATTTCATAGAATTTGTACCTTCATTTGTTGGTTGTTAGGGGACTTAGGATCAAAAACCATTAGGGGTTGCGTTGTGGGTAAAAGCACAATAATATGTCACCCTTTTACAAAGGAAAAGGACAACAACACCAAAACTATAAAACTTCAAGGGCATAAAATTCACATTTCTGTTGAGAATTTGAAGATGATGTAAACTGATGAAATGTATGAAATAGGCTGAATTATATGCCTATAAATGTTTTTTTAAAAATTGAACCAAAATTAATATGTTTCTTGAAATTTTAAGGTCTATTTTTCATTTCGTGAAAAATACTATAAATCAGGGAGTTTACTTCCCGCCAAATCATTATAAGTAAAACATTAGTTTCTCCTCCAATTTTAGAATATGTTTTAGATGACATGTATAGCTAGTGCCAAAAAAAATAAAGAAGTTTTTTTTATGTATACTTTTCCCGTTATAAGTATTCAAAGTTGAACTTAGTTGAAATCAACCGTTTTTGTCTCCCACCATTTTTCCCCTATCAAAACTATACCAAAAACTAAATAAATTACATATTATTGAAGAGGACTCTCTTCTCTAGTGTTATCTATGATTTTAAAAATTTTCTGAATTGATTTAGTATTTTTTATATTATCTGAATCAACAACTTCCAAAATCTTTAATAACCTACATGCAGTTTTTAACAAATTTGTTCAATGTTATGTAGTCAAAACAACATAAAAATTATATGTCAAGAATCATAGTTCTGAGATCTAGAAAAGGGTACTTTTAGTTTTTTTACGTTGTTTAGTTTCAGTAGAGAAAAAACTAGCATAAGTGGCAACATGATGATTTGGTGTGTTTTTGGAGGTTTGGTTGCCAACAAGGCATGCCACCTAGGATGACTCGGCCGAGTATAACTCGGCCGAGTACTACTCGGCTGAGTATAACTCGGCCGAGTACTACTCGGCCGAGGGTGACTCGACTGAGTCTACCTAAGTGGTCAGCCACCCGCGAGCAGTCGCGTGGGCGACCCACCCTTTCAATTTGAAAGGTATATGTAAAAGTTGTTTTTTAAAAAAATAAATACCAATTGCAAAATTAAATACTTATTTCAGAATATATAAAGTTTTTTGAGGAAGCGAAAGAGGCATTTTGTGACTGGAGGAGTGTGACTTTGCAAGTTTTGTAATAAAGAAGGATTCTGAAAGAAAAATAATTTTTTTGCTTCTATTTGAGCAATGGGAAATAAAAGGACTAGAACAAGGAAATATGATCATAAAAGGAATGACCAAATGAAAGGTCATACGAAACTT